>JARHVA010005537.1:625000-1137500 GCA_037957365.1 Torreya grandis | reverse complement strand
ATCATGTTGTTGATAGTTGATAGATCTAAAGTCTATTTGAATAAATATAGATAAATCAAGTCCAATGAGATGATAATGTGGGTAGAAAACATTTTAAAATAGTTAAATGTACACAAATTGACCATGTCAATAAGGGATGATAAATATGGTATGTAAATGGATCATGTATTAATATTAGGTTTTTCAATAATGCCCCATTTTGATGTGAATTTTCATGAATTAATTCATACGTCAAAGTAAAAAAATTAATCACACACCTACACCTACCTAAGGGATAAAAGGATTAATAATATATATGGTAGGATAGGCTCTACTCATACCCTAGTGAATCTAGAATGTACTTTCCAATAATTAAAAATGCGTACAACTAGTCCATGTCTTGATATAAAAAATGTAAAATTAATACTCACATGGGTGTATTAATCTCGTGTATGCATAATATATGGATGATAAACTCTATAAAATATGTGAGGGTACAATTCCATGAATGACAAGATAATATATGGACAAAGATATATCCTAATATAGAAATGTGACCTTAGGTGATAAAATATTTAAATAAAGCACACATATAAATATTATTAGTATGCCCCAATAGATGCATGATAAGGATAGTAAAAATGTATAAAAAAACATAGTATACCACAAGTAGTATCATGCATGATATGAATCATGGGAACAATTGTAGGATATCACATAATATAAGAAATGTAATTAGACATAGTTATACAATTATACACAAAATAGAAAACCATCAATCATGAAAAACATCCCATAAATGATCAAAGACATGATATCAATACTAGAAGATCCTATTTGGATAACACTATACAAGATATTAGCAACAAATATGAAAAATACCAAACATGCTTATGTAGGCAATCGATAAATTATAGGGTAGAAAAGAGAACCACCATGTATCTATTCAACACACAAGATGTGGGTAAGATAAATATATGTACAGTCAATATAGGTAGTTATATATGATAAATTGAAATTAAGAAAGGATATCCCTTGAAAACCACTTTAAATATATTCCCCTAGTGTAAGTCATGACACTAGTATGATAATTCCCCCAATTATGGGCATAAATGTAGTCACATAGCTTCTATGAGAACATGGTCATATATAACATGTATATCTTGAATCTCACCCACTTAAATAATATCATGAGAAGCATGCATCTAAATGTAGATAGTAAAACCTAGTCTTTGGTACCTAATAATAACAAGCTTTAAAAACATTTACCATGCATGATTTGAGAACATAAACAAGGTCCTAATCTACCATTATCTCACACTTATATTCTATATTATGAGTCAAACCTTCCATTATATTCTTGCACACATATACTCATTGTTTGTTTCAAACCTAAAAACTATCCTACACAAACATCTCTAGACTCTCAGTTTTACATAGGTAAGTTCCACCATATATGTTTAGTATTTATAATAGATATTGACCTAATTTTATTAGTACTAAAATAATCCCACTAATGGAAAATTATTAAAATCAAAACCATTATTACAGTCAGCCTATTTTCTTAGAATTTTGGTGGCATGAAAAATCACCCAATTAGATTGAAATATAAAAAATCAATGTCTCATCCAAAAGGGACTTGGAACTTATCTATAAAAAATCTATACAATACTACACATTAAGTAAATCTACCTTATTCTTCTAAAATTATGAATCTATCGCTACAAGTAATCAAAATCTAAGTCTAAAGCACTCTAAATCCAAGTTAGAGAAAACATTATTATGTATCAAAGATAAATCATTAACTACATACATATAGCAAAGGATCATGATTGCATAATCACACTAGGTGGGAAAAATAGGTGTGGGTTTATTTCCCTCCTCAGAGTATCATATACATAGGTAGCTATCACTCATAAAATGGGGGTGATTGGGGTCAGATAAACCCATTACAGTTTCTTAATTGTTTCAAGTTTATAGTCCTCATGAACACACTTAGGGTTTCAAGGCAAAGGAGAATGATTTATATATTTTTTCACATCATCAAGGTTCAAGATAAAAAAAATATAGATAAAATACATACATGCACAAGTGATCATACATTCATTATCCTCACTTCCACATAGGTTAGTACTAACCAACATGTTAGTATCAACTAACAATACTAACCCAATCTGGTAAAATTGACCTTGCATAGATAAAAATAAGTTCTAGAACCAAATGAACCATAGGCTTATTCATAATGTTTTTTACTCCCAAAATATAGTCACAGCCAAACAATCACCTAGAAAAGCTAAGCAATCATCCCTTTATTGTACTTACTATATTTAGTATATGTCACTTAAATCAATACAATTGATCTCAATATTTTAAATTCAAATGCATGATTTAATTCCATATATATATATATATATATATATATATATATATATAGATATATATATATATATATATATATATATATATTCATTTCTAGTTTAGATCTTAATTATATTAATTAAATTCATATTAATAAAAATTAGGGTAAAACATATTGGTGAACCCACACACTGATCAAACTGTGTCAAACCTTAGGTATCAATTAGGTTTTTAATTTTATATGGTTTTAGAATTTAAACTTAGGTTTATATTTTTAGACTTGATTCCTATTTTTCAATTTCCATATGTTCAAATTGAATGATTTAATCCTTTTTTCCTTAGGGTTTCATGCCTATTCATCTATTAGGGCTCGCTCTATTAGGGTTATTTCTTAATTTACTAATATTTAGATTGAAATGGATTTATTTTTCAAAATTGAGTTTTTTATAGTTGTATTGAGTGGATAAAACCCTATTTTTGTTTGTCAAAATATTATACATATTTTTTAGACTTTAAAATTTACTATTTTTAGTAAATTCGACTTAGATGACTATAGATGAGCCTATTTTAAAAATAATTTCTAGGTGTTGACTGTCTATTCCTATATAGGAAACCTTCACCCCTCCCATAAATTATTTAGTAGAGTGATAATATTCCTTAGATAATATTTAATAGAGTGATAATATTTCATAGTTGAAATAAGCGTCACTTGAAAATAAAATAAACATCATTAAGAAGTTTTTAGATAAAATATGTCTAAATAACACAAAATCAAATTGTCCATACCACAAATTATAGGCATACTAGTGTCAATTACATATTTGGTTCTCCTTTGACTTCATATTGAATGTGGGTCAAAAATAACAAAAAATATACAATCAATGAGTCAAATACTTCTCATAAGGATAATATGTCTCCAGGTGAAATTCTAAGGAACCTCATTCATATTGATATGATTAGTCTTGTGGTCAACATACCTCCTTTTCTTTGAAATGGGTGACCCCTCTAAAAATCCTAAGAACCAAAGATATAGGATTCTTTTTTTGTTTTTGTTGGTTCCACCTAAGCTTAAATCCTTGGAAAAATATGTCTCCCTAATTTTTTCAAGCAAAAATAGGCCTCATTTATTTTTATAACTAAGGTAGACTAGTTTTTTTGTGAACTAAGATGCTAACATTATAAGTCTGCTTTCAATGAGAGTTATCAGAGTCTCATTCCTTTCTTGATGAAGCAACAAAGCCATCAAACCTTGTGTCAAATCAAATTATTAATAAGGGATAGGTAAATATTAAATGCATTGCATATCTTTTCACTTATTAGTCTTTTTGGTGGATTTTTCAAAGGAATGAGCATAGTTGATTGAGAATATGACATGTCACACAGTGTTAGAGTAACCAATACCTATACTTGTCATAGATGTCATAACGTAGGAGAGCCCAAAAAAATGAGAAGGTTTCACATCACTTAGTTTTTAGAATGGCAAGTCCCTAGACTTTTCAGACATGTCAAATCTTGGTAGAGCCCAACTAAATGAGAAGGCACTGCTAGAGGTACATTCATTGAGAGGGGGTGGGGTGAATTAGTCAGCCTAGATATTAAATTTTCAATTTCAATCCTTTAAATTTATTAAACCATCATCATATATTAGCTTGATAAAGTAATATTAATAAGAGAGCTCATTCATTCAATGCATACATGAAATCAAACACACAACACACAATTCCTATGGGAAACCCTCATGGGGAATAAAACCCATTCTCAAGCCTAAAACACATGGACTAATTATCCTATAATAAATTACAAACAAGAGACTCATCAATTACTTTAGACCAAAAACCTTGATCAAGTCCTCTTGACCAAAGGCCTTTAGTGAAACACCTATTTCACAAGGAGCAACTTCCCCTAAGGAAGATCAAGTCCTTTCGAACCTCCTTTGAAGTGAACACCTCCACCTTAGAAATGATGTATTTAAAAATTGATGATGTATCTTTGATTATCTAACCCCTACATAAACTCCCTCTCTATCTCATACAAGTCTCACACATATGCATGCCACAAACTCTTTCCTTCACTCAAACTATCCTCATATGCACACTCAGACCTATTCACATACCCTCAAACTAAAAGAGAAATATTATATCATAAAAAATATGACCTAAAATTCATAAACTTAGTCATAAAACTACTCTACATATCAACTCATCCAATAAGCACACTACTTATCCTCTCTTCTTCGCTTCAATGCATATTCCACACATACAAGCCTCTCTCAAATATAGAAACCATCACATTTGTTTTCAATATTTATATATAATTCATGAATTATCAAGTATATAATATTCCTTATCATCCATAACATATTCCTTCACCCTTAAAGCATCTTACATGGGTCACACTTAAGTACAACTCTCTTTCAAATAAACCTCAGTCACCTTTTAGGTCCTATGATGACCTATTCAACTCTTTGATACTTCTTAAAGATAATTAAGAACATAAGACCAATTAAAAATACATAGATCCAATCTATATGACCCCTTATTTATCCTCAAATGATCATAGTCACCATTATACTCTTCTGTATATGCTCAATCAACTCAAACATTGACCTTGTAAATAAGAACACCATGAATGAACACACATTTTAGTTATTAAGGATTTTACATAATAAAGATTGATCACACCTAAAAAATCCATACATATGATCCTAATTAAGTATACAATACTCTCTAATATCTAAGTCATTATGAAACATCAAAACAACATCAACACAAGCTCAAACATCCTCCTTGGGTCTTTTAACAGATGAACGTTGAACACATAATCAACTTTGATCCTTCATAAATTTGACTTTATATACTTTAAAATATTAAAATTTATATTTAAATATTATCCTTGGATTCCTATAAATTTTTTATTTTTACACCATGAGCAAATTATTCCTGGATCAAAAGATATGGCCCAAATACAAAGCACTAGTTTTTCCTTTGCTAAATTCAAATATTTGAATTCAAACGATCACAGTTAAACCTTGGTAAATTTTCTCATATATCATGTCCTAAAATATTAATATTAAATGAATATAATTTATATTATTCAAAATTTAATTAATAATGCACCAATACCCAAATGTTAAACTTCAAATAGTTGACCTTATCTCATGCAATCTTGTAATATTGACTCAACAAGCACTGTCGATCTTTGTAGATCAGCCAGGTCTTTATCATGCAACGTGTACCATTAAGTCAATATATATGAAAACACACTCAACATTATATAATTATCCTTTACCTTTTCTTAGCATTAAACCTTTATTACTTATCCTCATCTTGTTGCTTCCTGACATCTTGGAATGAACATGCTCTGTTGATCCTTTTATAAGGATCTCAATCTTTGAATCCATTAACCAATGACACTTTGACCCATTTTAATTAATAAATACCATAGATATATATTTATGAAATCCCATGAAATTTTGGATCTCCATTTGGTCTTGAACTTTAACTTCGTGCATAAATGACTAAGTATGGGGACCATTGCTTATTTGTTTGGAAGGCCAACTTTGAACCTCAATAAATTTTGTTGCACTTAGATTCATGATATAAAATTTGGACCATATGATCTAATCACATAGGATAATCCAATAATGTGTCAAAATTATCCTAAAACCATTTCACATGTAAGAAATAACTCTATTAATCTACTCACTTAGATTTTTCTTGCCACAGAGCCAACTATGTCAAGAACTATTTGGAAGGCCAACTTTGCATATGCATATCTTTTGATGTGCTTCATCGCATGATATAAAATTTATTGTAAATATACTCAAATTTTTTTTTAACAAACCCATATGATTATTTTCTCCTTTCACCTTCACATGTGTAAAAAATAACATCACAATGCCTACTCAACTTTTCTTGCCACATTGTAAATTTGGCTAAGTATGGGAAAACACTATCAAACTACCTGGGAGCCCAAATTTGAACTTGAATATATTTTATCACACTTATTAAAATGACCTAATATTTATTTCATATGATACATCCACAAATTTTATCACAACCATATGACCAACTTCCCTTGACTCATCCACATGTAGCAATGGTGATGTCAACAAACTGCCTACTTAGATTTTCTGCCACTAGACCCAAAATGTCTAGATGAAAATAATGATCAACCAGATGAAATACACTCATGCACACAATAAATAAAATCATATAAAACCTATTATAGGACCCATTTCACATGATTAATACTCCATACTCATCTGTGAACATCTCTAGCCATGCCAAAACTGAAGATCAACCAAGTCTCCTTCAAACATACTAAGATAAACACATTGCACACTTTGTCATTATTAATAGAATATCAAGGAACTTCATCCAATCAATTGGATACATCCATGAAATCACCATGACATCATTGACAACTATCCAACAATATCTTCCTTTGTCATTGATGTCAACACCCATCATAAAATACTATACAATACACCTTCCTTCTCTTTCTTCAAGCACTTCCAAAATATGAATTTTCTACCCCTTTGACACAATGACAAAGTGGGCACTAAATAATACTGAAGACTTGAAAAGACTACCAATAGGAGAAGACCATCTTTCAAAGATAGTACAAACTCCCCTTTACCTTGAGCCTACCTCTTCTGGTCTTGACAACTACCTCTTTGTAATATGACAATACTCTTCTGTAACCAAGCACTGCAACCAATGAAGAAAGAACACAAAAAACAACTAATATATGATGAAGCATATCAATAAACATCTAAGATGGAATCCCCCTAAGATTTTTGATTCATTTCATCATTTGAGCATCTTCAGATCTCCATACACCATGAAGAACCACCATACAGGCTTACTAGCCTTCTCTCTTAAAACACTTCCATGGCCACCAAAAAAACTTCATGCCACTCATCAAACATGACCCATGCTCTCAATTAACCTAAGAAATCTCCTAGAAACACTCATACCTTGATATTTTGGAAAAACTAATCAAAAAATCACTCTTCTTATTTATAGGTCGGTCTAGACTCCTTGTAGCCCTATTTGGAACTTGTAGAGCCCATAAATTTTAGTAGACACATATTCAAGACCTAAAAATACATATGATTTTTCAATTAGGACTCCATATTGACAAAAACAAGAATAATTTGAAAAAAAAAACCTAAAATATATGTGAAACATGATTTGACAACCCATTTGGCCCAATCAACCTATTGAGAAGCCTCAGATCTCAACTCATAAGGCATACCACTTTTCTAGTAAAGCCCAAAACCATAATATCTCAAAACAAATAGAGTCAACAATCCTCCTTCTAGTCAACATCCAACTCTAAAACTTCTTGTATGCATGGAGAAAACCATTACACACTTCTGGACCAAGTTTTGATATTCCACATATTTGGGAACCCCTACATACTGTAACCTATTTTAGGACCAGCAAGCTCTTAAGCACAAACTAGGAAACCCGAGAGCAAACAAAAATATCTAGTTTGACTTCAACATACCTTCAGACCACAAAACCACCTAGATCATTCTACAATAATGTTAAAAAAACTTTATGTAGAAAAATATCAACTTGACACATCATAAATCCTTTTTTTCCATTTGAAAAACTTCAATCTGACCCTGTAGACTAACCATATACAACTATGACATCACTTTGAAATCACCACAACATATCTTCCACCTAGACATACCTTCTCCAATTGAAAACACTCATCTCTAGCCATATATAAAAATTTTAAAATCATAATATCAACACTTGATTCTCCACTAAAAGGAGTCTCTTAAGAAGCATAGACAGAGACACCCTATTTCACAATGTCCTAAAACAATGTGAAACTAGGAGTTGCCTAAAAATCCTCATATTCCTTCTCTTATTTGGTCATATGATACTTGTATTTATTATTATTATTATTATTATTATTATTATTATTATTATTAGGATTAAGATAATCAACATGCTCAACCACTAAAAAATCCTCCTTTTATTCTTGGATTGGATTTATAATACATGGAGACAACATAGATTCATGACATACATTTTCATATAAAGAATACACCTTACAGTTTGGAACCTCATTACTAGGCACAAACAACTGATGTACTCTACATGAAAATTTCTCAACAAAATTAGGATGTTCAATTGGATCCATACTTACCTTAGAACTAGCCTTAACTAGTACCTTGGTCTTCTCCTTGAGCTTGTTCTCTTCATTCTCAACATGAGCAGACAATGAGACCTTTTGGCACTCTTCAACTTCTATAGCATTCTCCACCATATAAAATAGATTAATTAGATCTATAGACTCATCATGACATACACTTTTCACCTTTGGCTTCCATGAGTTAACTTTCCTTCTACCTTGCAATATTGGAGCCTGATTGAACTTATTTTGAATTAATGGCCTTTGCTTGTAAAACCTAGTAATGTGGCCAATATTCTCATAGTTATAGAAAACATTACTCATTTATGGAAACTCAAATTTTATTATATTAAATAGATTTTTTTTGAAAAGTGTCCCACATTATGATATTTGAAACACTCAACCTTTCTCACACCACTTGACTAATGATTCAATTCATAGTTCATGCAAAATCATTTCTAACATGTCTTTTACAGTCTCTAGCTCTATGCCTAAACTGATTACAAGTGTATTAGTAACCATTAAAATTTTCATACCTTATGGCATTTGATTTTCTGATCTGATTTGTATTCATTCTACTAGTACCTTCATTCCTTGTCTGATGATTTGTCTTCAAAGGCTGATCCACCTTGCTCTCATTGACATTCATGTTAACTTGAGAAGTAACTTTGGTATCTTCATTAAAAATGAATATAGATCTGCCACTATTTGAATTTTGAATATTTATAATATTGTCTAGATCACTTTATCTCTTTTTAAATATCACAAATGACTTTACCTTACTAGATGTATTCTCTAACTTTGATTTTAATGACTCATTTTCAATTACATACCTTAAACATTCATCTTATTTATATTTCAAGCTTGTAGATAATATTTCCAATTGACAAATGAGATGTTTGACCATATATTTATGCTCCTTGGTGTCTTCATTCATTCTTGCTTCATACATACTGAATTGCTCCTCATATTCCTTGAGTTTAAATTTAATCTTCTTATTGATCTTCTTCTCAATATTCAGTTCTTCAAGAGCTCTTGTCAATGTTGTATCATAGTCCATCTCATCTTCATCATCATCTAAATCACTCCAAGTAGACTCCCTTTGATGTGAGAAACTACCTTCCTCAGCCATGTGTTTGACTAATCACCAGTATCCCCCTCAGGGATTTGTGACATGGACTAACAGCTTCCCATGGGTACTTATTTGGTGTTTATATCAAGCATTAATAGGTCAGTCTTTTGGCACAAAGGAAAGCATTCCTTCCTAAAAATTGGTATTAGAGCTATGGTCATGGGTTTGAACACCATAGGGTAATGCTGAGGGGGGATTATTGGACTAATCACCACCGTCCCCCTCAGGGATTTGTGACATGGACTAACAGCCTCCTGTGGGTACTTATCTAGTGTTTATATCATGCATTAACAGGTCAATCTTTTAGTGCAATGGTAAGCATTCATTTATAATACCATGAACAAGTATTCATCTTTAATAGGATTATCATCTTCATGATCATACTCTGAGTCACTGACTTCACTCTCATCTGATGAGCTACAATCTTGTTTGGTGTAGAGACTCTTCTTATCCTTGAAGTACTTCTTGTTATTAAACCTTCTGAATCCATTTTTTCTTTTTTCAGACCTAAATGATCTCTTCTCATCATCATGACCTTAATCATGCTCTTCATCATCATCCTTCCTATACTTATGAGGGCACTTGTTATCAAAATGTCCTATCTCACCTCAATTGAAGAATTTGAGGGGTAGTTTACCTTTATACTTGCCTGAACCTATTTTTAATTTCCTTGAAATCAAAGCAATTGGTTCATCCTTATCTAAATAAAAAATGTCATCCTCTTTGGGTTGCTTACCTTGGAACTTCTTCTTTGGCTTCATATTTGTCTTAAATTCTACTTCCTTCTTTGGTGGTATATCATCCTTCTTCCTCATCTCATAGGCAATAAGGGTTCCATGAAATTGATCCATCTTCAACTGAGTAAGATCATGAATTTTTTTTATAGCAGATACTTTTGGATCAAACTTTATGAATAGAGACCTTAAAACTTTTTTTAACTATAGTAGCCTCTTCAAGGTTCTATCCAAGACCTTTGATGATGTTCATAATCTCATCAACTCTCTGTAGAAAGGATACCACTAAATCTTCTTCCTTCATCTTGAGACTTTCAAATTACCATCTGTGAGTTTGAATCTTAGAAAAATTAACCTTTGAATCTCATTCATAAATGATATTCATTTTATCCCATATATCTTTAGCATATTTACAATAGATGACCTTGGTGAAATTAGTCTATGTAAGACCACAAGTGATAGCATTCATTGCCTTAGAATTATTCTTAAACAACTTATTGTCTACACCACTAGATGGAGGAGTAGTAGGAGTAAAATAAACATCCAAAATAAATTGTCATACATCAAACCCTAGGGACATAATGTATGTCCTCATCCTTTCAATCAAAAAATCATAATTAGATTCATTGAACATTGGTGCTTACTTAGTAGAGAAACCTCTTTGATGACTACCCATATTATAACTTGGATCACCTTCAAGCTATTAAGACTTTACCAAAGGACCTACTATGATACAAATTTTTAGAGGTACAATCATTGAGAGGGGAGGTGAGTCAATGAGCCCAGATATTACAATCTTTATTCCAATTCTTTCAAACTATTAAACCATCAACATATATCAACTTGATCAAGTAATATTAACAAGAGAGCTCATTCATTCAATGCATACATAAAATAAACCACACAACACATAGTTCTTATGGGAAACCCTCATGGGGAATAAAACCCACTCTCAACCCTACAACACATGTACTACTTGTCTTATAATATATTACAAACAAGAGACTTGGCAAGTCTTTTAGACCAAAAACCTTGATCAAGTCCTCTTATCCTCATGGTGATTTTAAATTTTAACACTTGTGTAGACATATTAAAAATATTTATGCCTATGGATGATCTTATATGATCATTATATAATTATTATATAGGTAGATAACATGGTCATATGGTAATTTTGGTCTTGTATACTAATTTCACAACCTTGCACCTTCACTGTCTCATCTTCACTAGACAGTTCAACTTATGAGAAACATTTTAATATTTACCACTAACATAAAAAACATATATCCAATATGAACATTTATTATAGGTCTTTAAAAACATCCCAATTCATTTTTATCCACCCCTAATCCATGAGAACACATTCCAAATCAACTTCTCACTTCTACCTAGTTTTCTCACTGTCTGCACCACTAGGTTTGTTAGCAATTGGTCAAATTGTATGGCCAATTTATCACCCATAAGGGATATAAACTAATCAAAAACCACCATGGAAATAAGATACAATTCTCATGATTCAACCTTAATTTAATTATCAACTTTGACTTGGACAACTCTTCCTACTACAATAAATATTTGAGAAACAAGGCCTTTTTTGTAGAGTTTACTCACTCTCCTGACAAATAAATCACACCTAGAGATGATTGAGAGAGTTTTATTCACGATTAAATAGATAAATTATCTAAACTAATAAATTTTGACCACATTTTAATTATTTATTTCACATCATGTCACTATTAGGGTTCTTTGAGGGTTTACACCATCTCATAGTCTTAATGATCATTCATAAAGCTTAGCCCCTTATTCTAGAAACCCATTTTTTAAATTTTGAGCTAGGAAACTTACCCATATACCATGAATATATTAGGTTCTCATCCATAAGTTACTTGTGTGAATCAACACTTAAAATTTCTTCTCGGGTTGATAACCCTTCATTCTATGCACACAAGAGACCTCAAAACACTTTTTATTGCCTTAACCTTCAAATTTTGACCTAAAACTTTGTCAACATACTTGAAAAAAAATGAGATACCTTATTTAATACAAAAATACTGATAATTTCCTTATAAACTGATCATGATATCCCATCTAGCCACCATCTCTCTCTTTGCTCTCTAAGCCTTAGACCTACAAGTCACAATAGGTCTTGAAGATAAACTACTAAACACTATCCAAGATATCGAAACCTCATGTACAAGATAAAACAACTTATATCATTATCAAAAATTATTAAGTATTTTTCATATGTCTTATCAACATCTCATGTTGCTTCATTAGGCCAAGCAAGGTTTAGATGTGGTCTAATTACATACTAGGTTTATAGGTCTTACCCATGTATGTTTACCTTAAGAATAACTTTAGTGATATAAAACCTCATAATAATGATAAAAAAACCTTATACAACCTCTTATTCCTTTGTGAATTAATCTCACTATGCCACTAAATTCATACCTTCTCACAAGGTTTCTTCTTGCAATGATTAGTCTCATGACTAGACTTCTCAAGAACTTAACGCTTGAAAACTAAACTTGAAATACTCCTTGATGATTATACACCTTTATAACATGCCTTTCATGCTCCTTAGACAATATCATAACTCTACACATATTTCTTCATGCTCACCATGCACATACTCATGATATGACTATGCTTCTTAAAACACTTTGTATTCAAAGACTAGCACTTCAAAACATGTTTACCTTGACTTGAAACTTGACATCAACCTCAGAAGAATCATCAGGTTGCCTTAAAATTATCCCTTAATAGAGATACATTATCAAATTATTTTAGACTATTACTATGAATAGTAATGTCTAAAAGAATATATATTAAGTGGATATATATATATATATATATATATATGATATCTTTGGAGTTGATATATTAATCTACAGAGTATAGCTGGGCATCTTCAGAGCATAGCTAAGCATCTTTGGAGCACAACTAGATAGGTATTCAAAGCTTCATTAGAATGTCTTTGGAGCTACTTGGCAGATCTTTGGATCTTCAATAGAACATCTTCATAGATTGATAGAGCATCTTTAAAGATGCTAATGCAAATCTTCAGAACTCAACTAAAGGTCTTCGTAGATCACTATGTTATATGTTGAGTCTTCATATGAGGCATATAAGCTCATACCCCACATAGCATTCATCTTCACTAGATGCATTTAGACATCAATGACAACATAATTTGACATTAATGACATTATATAGACATCAATGACAACACTATGCCAACAAAATCCCCCTTTGTCATTGATGGAAAAACAAACTATAGTTTGATCAATCTCTTCTCCCTCAAATTGGTCTTTCTCCCCCTTTGACATTAATGACAAAGGGTCTTCCATAAATAATTGTTGACCTAAATTTCAAGAAACCACATAATGAAATGTTGACCAAGTACTCATATTAGGCTCATTAGTTATTACAGACACCTTCTATAAACTCTCTTTCTCCCCTTGAGTAGATACTCTCTCTTAAATACACTAGATGACACAAAATATTTAGAAACTATAACAACCACTCATGAGAACCATTCATAGAAAATTATTTAATGAACTCACTCACTCATGCCAACTCTTTCATACACCTAATCATTGAAAACTATATTCTATCAACTATCTCAATTCACTTTTAATATCCACCTCATACAAGATGAGCTTTGATATGAATCTTGATCAATCATTAGAGAAGATAATGTTCAACAATATCACCTTGAAGATATCACTCAAGATATCATTATCCATTCATACACTATGAAAATAATCTCTTTTAATATTATTTGAGATTCATAGGACATATCTAATCATTATAACCCTTTCTTCCATCATTTTATCAACTAGGTTTATGCTTACATGCTTCAATATGACAAACCTATGTCATAGCTTGTCTTCTTCATAATATTCAAAATGAGATATTATAATATGTGCCTTGGTCTTATATGACCTTAAGGTCATCTTTATGCATGTATAACACTCAAATCTCTCTCACAAATCTCAATAAATAGAATCATGAAACATTTCATAGATCATGTTCCCCCTAACTCTATGTGTACCTTTATCTAGATAACAAAGGCAATGATTCTCTTGACAAGGAACTCAGAGATACCAAGCTCTCCTTTAGACTAAACATATATCAATCAATTTAACAACTCAACAAATAATGATCATATATAACTACACAACCATGTTCTCTCATTATCTTCTTAACTTGCTCACCATATGAATCAATATTACATATAGACCATCTTCCACATAGATCAAGAACCTTGGTACCAATACTTACCTTTCAATATACCAAAAGATCATACTTCCAACTTAGACTCAATACTATTCAACATGTATTCATACCATACAACTCTTGTTAAAGTTCAACAAACATCTGTCATGATTTCAATTACTTATGAGTGTCTTCATAAAGCCTAATGGAGTCACCCTTTTCCATAGGAAACTAAAACAACACCAGTTTAGGAGATTACCATATCTCCATGCTCTCACAAGACTGAATGTTCTTTAATATCCTTTTGGGCTTGATTGTCACTATAGGCTTGATCTCATCATCAACCATTTGATTATCAATGGGAGCTGACAATAGACATCCTTAACTTGATTTCACACCTGAGGCATGCTCTATCACAAAAAGTAGTCAACTTGAGCTTGCAGACTAATCATGACCTATCTTTACTACCTTTGGTTTCCATATATTAATTTGCATTCTTTCTTTCACTTTAGGGGATTAAAACTCCCTATTTTGACTTGATGACCTTTTAAATCTCTTAGGATAGAATATTTTAATGCCTTACATTATGATAGTTGTAATAAACCACCTTATACATACCATTTGACTGATGTGAATTGTGACTCCTTCCATTTTTTTATGAGTACTCTTTATTACAAGGTATTATACATTCTCTTTCGCTATGACCAAACTATGTACATATAAAATAGTAAATATTATAAGAACTGGCATATCTTATAACATTAGGTTGTTTGATAGGTCTTTTTATTTTGACCTTTTTGTCTTTAATAGTCTTCTCCTTGACTAGAGGTGCCTCATTTTGGTCTTCTTTAAAACCAAGACATATCTTGTCACTTTTAGACTTTTGACTACTCAAGATATCATCTATAGCCTTAGTGTTCTTTTCAAACTTCACTCACCTCTGCACCTTGCTAGATGCTTGATCTAATTCAGCTTTTAGGTTTTCTATTTTAGGTTCTGTTAGAATAATTATCATTGATGTCAAAGGAATTGTAAAAAATATGAACATAAAGGTCAAATAGAATTATTTCCAGAAGTGAATGGAAGTGTCAAATGGATTTGTTGTTGAAAGTGAATTGAATTATTAATGAAAGTGAACGTAAATGTCGATAGAAATGTTGACATAATTATTGATAAAAATGTTGATGGAAATGTTAATGGTCACATATTTTGGTGAAGAGGTGCCTCTTAGATGGGATGCATCCTTTAAAATATATATAAGGGAGAAGAGATGTGGAATTATTATAAGCATTCAATTTGATTAAAGATCATATGAGCGTGAGAGATAAGAAAGATATGAAGAGCAAAATTTTGTTTATGCATATCATTTGAGTGAAGAAGAAGAGGAGAATAAAATGAAATATAATATCTCTTAATAATAGAAGTGTGAAGGGTAGATTTATTTTAATGAATAATATCATTTGAGAATTGTGAAAGAGAGGAGAGTAGAAAGTATATAAAAAAATAGTGAAAAAGAAAGTGTAAGAGAAGCAAATCCATAATTTAATTGAAGAAACAATCAAAGATGTTGTAATTGATTTGGATTGAGGTTTGTGCCTCGTAGTCTATGGGTTGGTGCTCTTGTCGGTTGGTGCTCATGAATTAACTGGGTTGGTGCTTGGCAAAAGGGATCGATGTCTCTAGTGGGTGGGTGCCCATAAATTGACTGAGTTGGTACTTGGTTTTTGGACTAGTTTATCTAATAGGTTGATGCCTACAAACATTGTAAAAGATTTATATATATATATATTTAGTATTTTATCATGGTTTTCTACTAAAAGGATTTCCACATAAATCCTTTGTTCTCTTATGTTATTAATTTATAGATCTTTAATGATTATGGTTATTATGGTTGATTAAATTTAATAGATTAAAAGATTATCTTATACTAATTCACCCCCATCTCATTATAAACCTATGCTTAACAATTTGTATCAGAGCAGTTCCTTCAAAATCAGTCTAATCACTAGAAGGTATATCCCAAGAGCACACATGGTTAGTCATCAAGGTCAGGATGGTTTTTTCACAAATAAAGCACCATTATTTGATGGAACAAATTATTCTTTTTGGAGTATAAGGATGATAACATATCTTATGGCTCTATGGTTTGATATTTGGTTGTCATTAGTGATGGGGTACATAGTACCAACAAATCAATAAATGGATTAGGCTAGAAAGAAGGCATGTGAGAATAATCTAAAAGTGATGAATGTTATTTTATGTAGATTATTAGAATAAGAGTTCATAAAATTAATGCATTGTGTGTCAGCTAAAGATATATGGGAAAAGCTATAGAATACTTATGAGGGTGAATCCAAAGTGAAGCAAGTTAAGCTCCAAATCCACATAAGGCAGTTTGAGAGTCTAAAAATGAAAGAAGAGGAAAATTTTTTAGCCTATATTTTTCATGTAGATTAAATTATAAAGACCATTAGAGGACTCAATGAAAAAATATAAGAGCCAATAATATTATAAAAGGTTCTAATATCTCTCCCCTTATGATTTTATCTTAAAGTTTTGGTAATTGACAAAATAAAAGATCTAAACATGATAAATATGGATCAATTGCATTGAATTTTCACATATTATGAAATGAGGATAGAAATATAAAAAACATCAAAGTTCTAAGTATCCTTCAAATATTTAAATAAATTCAAAAATTCAAAACCTAAGTCAAGTGATGAATCAGAAGAAGAAAAAGCTCTTTTTGTGAGAAATCTTAAAAAGGGATATGGAAAGTATAAAGGTAAGCTTCCTTTTAAATGTTTTAATAATGGTGAGATAGGACATTTTTTTTCTAAGTGTCATTTTGAAAAAGATGATAATAGTGATAAAGAATAACATGCTGAGGTAGGAAAGAGAAAACATTCATACAAAAAAAACTACAAGCCAAGTAAATATGAAAAAAAGAAACACTCTAACAGATATAAGAAATCCTTTACACCAAGGAGAGTAGCTTAGAATAAGAGAGTAATGAGAGAACTTCAAAGAGTGATAAAGAATAAACTCTTTTCATGGAAATAGAAAAAAATAAGGATGAATACCAAATGTTTATATAAGAGGAAGAAAATCTTGAGGATGAAGGAGAAGTAGATCTAGAAGAAGAACTTGTTTATGGCTTGAATGAAATAAAGAGGCTTAAGAAAAAGAATTTAAATAAAAAATTACAGCTTTATAAATATTAATAAGAAGGTTAAATTTTAAAATGAACATATCTCAAAGATTCAAAGAGTCTAAAAGGATCGTTACCAGTCTAAAAACTTAATTAGAAGAGGTGAAAAGAATTGAGGAGGTAATAAGAGATAAACTAAAACCAAAAGAGGAAGATCTTGCTAAGCTTAAATTTGAGATTGTTAATTTAAGAAAGGAATTGGAGAAGTCTAGTGTTAAGTTGACAAGTGGTTTAAGATTTTATAATAATACCAAGGTTCTAGATGAGATTCTAGATCATCAGAGGTCACTATTCAAAAAGTTGGGTCTTAGATATGGAAATGAAAAAAAGGTTACCAAGGAAGATGTTAAAATTGCTAAACCTATGAAGATAGAAGAGAAGACTTCCCCAAAGAACAAAGTTCCACAAGTATAATATAAAAGAAAGATCCATTGTCATGATAGAAAATCATTCTTGCCAAAACAATCTAATATGTATCAAGGATCATTTTATGGCTATTATTTTGATTGTAACATTTTTGGTCTAGAGTAAAGGAGTTTAAGAGACATGCGAGGAATTCATATGCATGGAACATTGGTAGAAATGTAGATAAGAGGAATGGGCATGCAATAAATGAGTATGCATGGAACTATGGCATAAGTGATGGACGTGATAGGAATGTGCATGGTCAGAATGGAAACAAATATTCATATGCTTTCTTAGGTAGAAATTCATTTATTCCATTGTCAAAAGACATTATATATTATAATTGAAATAAGTATGGATATATAGTGATATAATGTGGAAGTAATCCTATAGACCAAAACAAGAAAGAGGACGCCCAAACCTTAAAAGGAATAATTTGTGCTTGTGAAAAAGGCATAAGGAGCAATAGTAGGGAGGATATGATGAAGAACAAAGAACAAGGATAAATTGTAGTAAATATAATTTAAAAAAGAGAGAGATATGATGTGTATAGTGAAAATATGCTATGAAGAGGAACAACAAAAGAATATATTACAATAAGTGGTATGAAATAAATTTGAGATAATAATGAAATAATAGAAGATGATAATACTATTTTTCCTAGTGACTATGAGAGGAAGCATCAGCCCAGGGAAGTAGGGTGTATAATCCTTTTCCATTGATGTCAAAGAGTGAGAGAGAAAATAAAAGGGGTGTACTACAACAAGAAGATAACCGTGGACAACCCTTTGCTATTGATGTCAAAGGGGGGTAATTGAAGACATGGGGAGCAAAAGAGAAGAACCACATCAAGGGAGAGTTCATATACTAATTCATGGTGATTGCCATCGATGACAAAGGGGGAGATTATTGGAATAATTTTCATTGATGTCAAAGGAATTGTAATGGATATGAATAGAAATGTCAAAAAAAATTATTATTGGAAGTGAATGGAAGTGTCAAATGGAATTATTTCTAGAAGTGAATGTAATTATTACTGAAAGTGAATGGAAATGTCAATATAAATGTTGAAAAAATTATCAATGGAAATGTCAATGGTCACATATTTTGGTGAAGAGGTGTTTCTTATATGGGATGCATCCTTTAAAATAATTATTACAGGAATTCAATTTGATTGAAGATCAATAAGTGAGAGAGAGAAGGAAGAGATGGAGACCATAATTTTGTTTATGCATATCATTTGATTAAAGAAGACAAGAGAAGAAAATGAAATAGAATATCTCTTAAGAAAATAAGTGTGAAGGGTAGATTCATTTAATGAATAATATCATTTGAGAATTGTGAAAGAGAGGAGAGCAAAAAGTATATAAGAAAATTAATGAGAGAGAAAGTGTAAGAGAAGCAAATCCATTATTAGGTTGAAGAAGTAATCATAGATGGTGGAATTTATTTGGATTGGGATCAGTGATTCATAGTCTAGGGGTTGGCTCTCCTATGGTTTGGTGCTCATGAATTGGCCGGGTTAGTGCTTGGTGAAAGGGATCAATATCTCTAGTGGGTGGGTGCTCATAAATTGACTAAGTTGGTACCTATTTTGGGGATTGGTGTCTCTAATATTTTGGTGCCTATAAATTTTTTAGAAGAGTTATATATATATATATATATATATATATATATATATATATATATATATATATATGTTGCTGTGGTTTTCTCCTAAAAGGGTTTCCACGTAAATATGATCTTATCTTATGTTATTAATTGATAGAACATAAATGCTTATGGTTTTTTTGGTTGATTAAATTTAAACTATTAAACTATTATCTTATATTGATTCACCCCCCTCTGAGTATAAGCCTATGCTTAACAGTTTCATACTTGATGCATTATTTATATTTAGCTTTTAGGTTTGTATTGACTATCTCCATATGTGCCTCAACTTGATTGATGATATCATCATAATCCTTGGAGGTGTTATTCAATCTCACCTAAAATGAGCTGATATACTCCTTATAGTCCTTAACTAGTGACCTTAGTTTGTGATTCTTTCTTATTTGAAACTTCAACTCTTCTAAGGCACTTATCGGTTCTACTTCAATATTAACTTTTGCTTCTTCTTCATCTAATTATACATCAACCATGAGGCCTTTCCCATTTGAACAACCCTTATTATCTAGATATATGGCCATTAATAAGGTTTTATTATTGTCATGTTTAGGTTCCTTATTACCACCATCACTATCAGATTCACTTGAGTCACATCAGAAAAATTATCTTCTTTAGTGTATAATCTTCTCTTGTTTTTGAAATTTCCTTTCCTGTCTTCATACTTCCTAAAATCCTTTTTTTATTAGGCTTATAGGCCTTATTTTCATCTCCATTATTTTCATCATGGTAAAATTTATCCTTATTAGGACACTTGGATTCAAAGTGACCAATCTTTCCATAGTTAAAACATTTTAATGGCAACTTACCTTTATACTTACCAGATCCAAACCTCAACTTCATTGCAAACATGGATATTAGTTGATCATCATCAATATCTAAGCATTCTTCATCCTTGAAATTCTTGGATTTTTACTTCTTCTCAAATTTGAAATCTACTTCCTTCTTGAGAGGTCTTCATTAGTTCTCATCTCATAGGTAGTCAAAATGCCATGAAGGCTATCCATCTTTAGCTTATCCAAATCTTTCATCTCTTCTACTAAAGACACCTTAGAGTCAAACTTAGAAGTTAGTGATCTCAACACTTATTAAAAAATAGTAAATTATTTCACTTCTTATCCTAATCCTTTGATGACATTGATAACTTCATTAAACCTTAATAGGTAAGATGCAATGATTTCATTCTTCATTTATCTTCAGAATTTCAAACTATTTTTGGTGGGTCTATAACTTCTCCATATCCACCTTGGTCTCTCCTTCATATATAGTATTCAACTTGTCCCATATCTATTTAAGTGATTCACAGTGCATTATATTTATAATATTATTATCTAATAGGCCACAAAGAATGGCATTCATTACCTTGGAGTTGTTTTCACTAGCTTTATTACCTATTACATTAGTTAGTGGAATAGGGGGAGTATTATAGCCATCCACAACTAAATACCAGTTATCATTACCTTGATACATAAAATATATCTTCATATTGAAATTCTAAAAGGAATAACTGGATCCATTGAATAAAGGATCCTTACTAGTAGAGAAACCAACTTGGACTTGTTGACTAGCCATCCTTGCTTCTAGGATCTCCTTTAGGTTTTAGACTTGCTTCAAAGGACTAGGCTATGATACCAAATGTTATAATATAAATGAATAAGAGGGGGAGGGGTGAATTAGTATTCAAATACTTTATTTAACAATCTTATGCAATCATAAATCATTTAAACAAGTATGCACATCTTAGCAAACATATGCACCAATCCATAAGAACATGAAACACATGAACATAGTATATATGTGGAAAAACCTCAAGGGGAAAAAACCAATGATGATGAAAATGGAATCAATTAATATAAGACAAATAAAAACTTTAGTAAAGAACCCACTTCATATGGAGCACCAACCCCAACTAGCTAAGCACTAACTTAGCTAGGCTTTAACAAACACCAATTAGAAAGGAGGCACTAACCCCCTAAATGCTTTAGCACTAAATCATCCACATGAAACACTTAAACTCCATAAAAATAATTTTTTGATCATATAAAATATGATGATATTATTCTTTATCTCTTCTCACACTTCTATCCCTCTCAAACTGGCTTCTAGCCTTCTTCACTCAACTAACCCTCTTCTTAACTTGATTAGGTCAAATGACCTTGATCCTCATATGCATAACCTCTATAAAAAGATTCATAATTTATCATATATACTCCTATGATGGTATTTAATACCTTATTATACTTATCAATTTTTATATTATTATTTTACTCTCTTCATACTCACCACTCCTTAAAATAGGCCTAAAATTTCCTAGTATTTATACAAGTCACTTGATCATATCCTTCTTAGTCAGCCAAACATTATTATCATATTAGGTTTGAAATGAAATGGATATTAAGAAATATAATATACATGTATAAAACATTATTTTATTCCCTTTAGGTCGGACCAGTTTTAATTAGGCCTTATCTCTCCTTTAGGTCTCATGGAGACCTAATTCCATTAGGCCTAATTAGCACACACTTCCCTTTGATCTCCTTGGATAATATTAAAAAAAATCACATGGTGGAAACACATAATATGTTACTAAAATATACCCTTGATAATATTATATTGGATTTATAACACTTTCTATCTCAAACCACTAGTTGGAGCACATTATTAGTACTATTCATATAAGGCCTATGCATACCCAGAAGTCTATCTTAAATTATTGAAGCATAAACACAACTTTGTTAAAAAATCATGGAAAAAATCATATATTAAAAAAAATCATAATCTTAGATTCATCAAAAACTTCATAATATGCTTCAAATTAGGGTATACAGGCTCAAACTCTTATCTACAAGAAGCTCATTAAGAACTACCAACTAGTCTCAAAACACAATCATGGAAACATGAACTTATGACATCTGATAGAACATAATCAAGGAATTCTAATGCATAAAATTATATTATAACATAATAATATAAAATTTAAACAAAAATATCACAATTATTATTGGCAACTATTGGTCTTGTAGACTAATTTGTTGACCTTCTCTCTCATAGTCTTTACTCAACTAGACAAGCCATTTTGGCTTCAATATTTCAACCTATTACACTGACTTAAAAGATTATAAAATAATTGATATATGAATTATTACAAAAAAAAATCATTATGTTCATTATATATATCAACTCATGGCAAAGAGTCTCAAACCTATCATTGCAACCTGCTTACCCAAAACCGCCAGTTTGCTTTGAAGGTTAGTCATGGTGATTTTCAAATTCAACACCTATGTAGACACATTAAAAATATATTTATGCATTTGGATGACCCTATAATATCATTATATAATTATTATATTGGTATATAACATTTTCATATGGTAATATTGGCCTTGCAAACCAATCTCACAACCATGCACCTTCACTGTGTCATCTTCACTAGAAAGGTCAACTTATGAGCAACATTTTCATCATTAACACTAACCTAAAAATAATATATCAAAAATAAAAATGTATTATAGGTATTGAAAAACATACCAATTTATTTATATCCATCCTTAATTGATCATAACACATCCCTAATCAACTTCTCACTTCTACCTAGTTTTCTCACTATTTGCACGACTAGGTCTTTTAGTCACTGGTCAATTTATATGACTAGTTTAACACCCCTAAGGGATATAAAATACTTATAAAAAACCATTTAAATAATATAAAATTCTCAATATTCAACCTTAATTTAATTATCAACTTTAAATCAAATAACTCTACTTGTTATAGAAAATATCTGAGAAATAAGGCCTTTCTTGTAGGGTTCACTCACTCTCTTAACAAACAAATCACACATAGAGATACTGGATAGAGTTTTATTCATTATAAAATAGATAAATTATCTAAACCAGTACATTATTATCACTTTAGAACAATTTATTTCATATCAGGTCAGTATTAGGGTTCTTTGAGGGTTTAAACTATCTCATAGTCTTAACGGCCATTCCTAAAGCTTCGCCTCATATTCCAAAAACCCATTATTGGAAATTTGAGATAAGACCATTCAACATATATGATTAATAAATTAGGTTCTCATATAGAGGTTACATGTGCCAATGAACACTTGAAAGTTCTTTTTAGGTTTATAACCCTTCATTCTATGCACACAAGAGACCTCAAAACACTTTTTCTTGCCTCAACCTTCAAATTTTGATGTGAAACTTGGTAAACATAATTGAAAAAAAATTTCATATCTCATTAAATACACACATACTCATAATTTACTTATAAATTGATCTTGATATCCCATCTGGGCACCATATCTCTCTTTGCTTTCTAAGCCTTTGACCTGCAAGTCATAATAGGTCTTGAAGCTGACCTACTAACCATTGTCAAAGCTCTAAAAACCTAATTTACAAGATCAAAAAATATATATCATGATAAATTTTTTTCAAGTATTCTTCATATATCTTAGCAACAACTCATGTTGCTTCATTAGGCTAAGCAGGGTCTAGAGGTGGTCTAGTTGTATACTAGGTTTGCAAGTTTTACCCATGTATCTTACTCTGAGAATCAATTTATTGATCTAAAGCCTCATTAGAATAATAAAAAAACCCCATACAGCCTCTTCTGCCTCTATGCATTCATCTCACCAAGCCACCAAGTTCATACCTTCTCATAATGTTTCTTTATGCAATGACCAAATTCATGACTAGACTTCTCAAGCACTTGAAGCTTGAAAACTAAAATTGAAATAATACTTGATGATTATACACCTTGATCACATGCCTTTCATGATCCTTAGACAATATCATACCTCTATGCATACTGCTTCATGCTCATCACACACATGATCATGATATGAGTATGCTTCTCAGGACACCTTGTATTCAAAGACTAATACTTCAAAACATGCTTACCTTGACCTAAAACTTGACATCAACCTCATAATAATCATTAGGTTTCCTTAAAATTATCTCTCAATAGAGAGACATTATAGGATCATTTTAGACTATTACTATTGATAATAATGTATAAAATAATATATCTAAAGAGGGAATATATATATATATATATATATATATATATATATATATATAATAATGTAGATATATTTGGAGTTGTTATATTAATCTATAGAGTACAAATGGGCATCTTCGGAGAGTGGCTAGGCATATTTGGAGCATGGTTGGATGAAATATTTTTAGATCTTCCTAGCAGGTATTTGGAGCTTCAACAGAACATCTTCATAGTTTGATGAAGTATCTTTAGAGATGCTAATGTAGATCTTCAGAACTCAACTAAGGATCTTCATAGCTTATTGTGTTCTATATCGAGTCTTCATATCAGGCATTCAAGCTCATACTTCACATACCATGCATCTTGACCAGATGCATCTAGACATTAATGATAACATACTTTAAAATTAATGACATTAGATTGAAATCAATGACAATACTATGCCAACAAATACTTGAGTCTTATTATACCTCTTCCTTATGGTTGCAAATTTGATCTATTTATGAGGTATCCCACACTACAAATTTATTCACTAAACTCCTCAAAGAAGTATTTTTAGAAATTAATATGTATAGTGGCACTAGTATCAAGAACCCAAGCATCAAACCATGAATAACTGACTGATACACTAATTTTTTCATCATATGTACTTAAAAACACCCATTCACTAATGACTTGGGAAGAGTTTGAATATTTTTTTTTATTTGATTTTTCCTCTTTCTTCTTATGGCATGCTTAAATTTTCTCGCATGGAGTTATGCATTCATGAGTCTCATGACTTAATTTTCAATCACATAGTTTGCAGTAGAGGTTTTGTTTATCATTCTATTTTTGACAACCTTGATTTTTTTTTTCACCTTTTCCCTTGTAATTATTCTTATACTTGTTATTACCTTCATTTTTGGAATATGTGTCCTTGTTGGATGTTTTAGAATAATTTTATTTCACATATCACACACTTTCTCCTATTGTAGACTAAATTTTTCTTCCAAAGGAATTTTATCTTTCTACCATATTTTTGATCAATTGATCAAATGTGAGTCTTCAATTGATTTCATGATTTTAGAGACTCCAAGTAGGTTAAATAAATGGTAATAATGACTTTTATGAATTCAATCATATAAATGTCTATTTTGACATTCATTGCTCCTACATCATGATTGATAACACATATCTCTGAATCCAATTTGATCACATCACCATATTTCAACTCAAGTTTAAACCACTTCAACTACAGATGAATGAATTTTAACTCTAGGTGGGAATCATATATCTCCTTTAGTTTTTTAAATGATTCTTATGGAGTATTGCACCCCTAAATATGATGAAACACATATCCATTGACTGAGGCCCTCACTAAGGCTAATGATTTTTGGTTTTTCTACCTCCATGCCTAAATATCCATTGCATTCTTAGTTGGCTTAATAGGTTGCATATCCCCATCACAAATATTTAACCATAGATAGTTGAAGATGAGTGTGTTTTCAAATTTTCAAGACCATTCTAACCAACAATCTTTTCTAGTCAATCTTGTAACAATGATAGATTCAATTGAAAGCATGGTTTTGAGTTTTAATTTTAGAGTTTTAATTTTTTGTTAACCCCAATTAGTTCCTTATCAATCCAAACTGTTCCATTTTTCTATATACCACTATAAAAATATACCAAACCTCTTGATATACCTAACCTTCCTATATACCCATCATGACATGGAAAAATCTATCTCATTCTATATACTTGGTAGTACATGAAAGAGGCCTTAAGGTACATGAGAGTAGTGTGGTACATGGTACCTTGGTGGCATGTGAAAAGGATTCTCCATGCCATTAACACTAGCTTAACAAGAAAAACTCATACATCAATATAATTAGTTTTTCTTGATCTATTACATTTTTTAATAGTGACTAATGGGTAAAAGAGTAACTCTCATTACTTCTCCTTGAATTTACAATTTTTTTTGTTGCTTACCAAATTTATTGAGAGTAGCATGCTTAAGGAAATTTTAAAATTTGTTATTGGAAATGAAAAATTTACTTCAAATTTAAATTTTTTTCAAACTTAAAAGATTTTTTATTTTGAAAAAAGAACATTTAAATAAAAATGAAATTATACAATTTTTACTTTTTGAACAAAAAGACTTAAAATACCTCTTCTCCTTTTATTTTGTCTGATATTTAAAATTCCAATATTGGAATATGGATTTTGTTTAACAACTCAATATTTTATGCTCAGATTTAAATATACATCTAAGAGAGAATTATGCCATAAAGAGTCTAAACTACCATGTACATAATGGAGTTACCTTATTTGTCAGTTTAGATTAGAATGAAATTCACAAACCAAAACATACATACATAATTTGAATATAATATTCTACTACCAGACCACTCAGTATGCTTCAGAAACTTAGTAATGCATATTTAGTAAGAGATACTTCTATGAATTTTAGAAAGATACAACTTCACTGAAAAATAACCATGAAAATAGCACCAAAAATTAGGAAAATATAGTAAAAAAAGTCATAAATTTGACAATAATTACTCCTCAATAGATACAAATACATGTCAAATATTCCTTTCATAGTGTCAATATTAGGCCACCCAAGTTATAATAAAGAATTTCTATTTTACATAGTTCAATAGGCAAAATGCAATCCAAAAACATGTTATAAAAGTCTGCCATGCCTTTTAAAATTTAGTCAAAAACTAGCAACAAAGATATATTCATCTTCATTCAGTTAAAATTCCTTCCTGAAGGTCTAATATGTTGCTCAATAATAGTCAAAAAAAATACTGGATGAAAACAATTATGTGCAAGTTGTATGGCTAGATTATAAGAGAAAGAATAAATAAGAAATCAAATTTTATAGGCTCTAATACCAATGAAAGGATAAATTATATTCTAAATTCACATGAGATTCCATTTCATGATTTAGATTATGTACACACCTAAAACTAGACACAACTATCTTTGAACCAGACCTTAGATTGATTCCTACCAACCATTACAAATTAAGCCTAAGAATCATTGAATGTCCCAAATTTGCTTGTGCATCATTCATCAAGGCTTAGAATCAAATTGAGGCATCCCTAATTGGGATATCCTATCGTATGTAATAGTAACCTCTCATGTATTCATCCCTAATCATCTTGTAGTGTCACAATAGTTAATTTGGATTATAGACCTATTAAGTGGGGCACATGAACTAAAATCAAATCTTAAAAGAGCTAAATGGCTAATCAAAATTAATTAATAATCTAAACCAAATTAAGAGCTTGGTTGAATTATCCATGTGTAATTAATGAATAAATAAAAAAGGAAATTCAAAAATATGAAATATCTTAACTTTTCATGGTTATATTTGTGAGTTGTCAAGCCCTTTGGAAATATCCTAAAATATCTCATTTTGGAGACTCATGCATATTAATTACAAATCATGACTAATTGAAAACTATTAACTCTATTGGGGTTATATTTGACTCACTTAGGTTAGGTTTGAACCCATTCCATATTTTAACTACACCTTGAATCACCTTGGGTTAGGGTTAGTTCATAAGCCTATAAATACAAGTCTTTGTGTATTGAATTCTAAGTTTGGATATTGTAAAGTTATAATGAAAGTTTTGTTGCATGAGATTAATGTCAAAATATTGAACCAAGATACATCAATCTACATCAAGCCACAATGGTTCCAAGGAGAGAGGGAGCTACACAAACTCCATTGCCAAAGACTCTTTGAGCACAAACTGAGCAAGCCACTCAAAAATTAATTTGGATCTCCCAAAGAAGGTAAAGTATTTGAGTGTCTTTTGCATTTTAGTTATGATTTTCATTTGGTTTTGTTAACTAAGCTCACCCCTAAGATCTAGGTTTGTAAGTGTAAGTGTTAATGTATTTTTATTAAGTTTTGTTTACTTAAACTCGCATATTACTAACCTCCTTTCTTATATTCCTATGATCATAGTTCATACTATTGAGAATGTAAATTGATGGTTATCACCTCTAGGAGGAAAAATAACATCTACATGGACCTCAGATTACATAGGCATACTCAAGCGGGAGACCTAAGCCTAAGTAGAGGGTAAGGTATATAATGGAAAAAACATTACAGAACCATAATTTGAGCATAATAATATCCTTAATCACATTATGGACACATTTGATCACAAGTACCTCAGGGGACAATGTTAAAGGCCACACTAAGAGTGTTCATGTTTAAGCACATAGTCAACAATTAGTAAACTAATAGTTTGAGCTAAAATGGTGATTTGAGGCCCTTATAGACATGAATAATACCTCAAATTTAATAAAAATGGTTAAAATTACCCATTAAAGATACTCATATATTCACTTAGGCTAGATAAATAGTGGGTATACCCACTATTTTGTCTCAAACTAAACCTTGTCTATGATAGTTATCTATGGGTTGAAAGGGTGCATTCATGCCATGAAGGGTCTATAGTTAGTTTGGGCCCTTAAAAAGGATTTATTTTAGTTATTTATGATGGTAAAGGGTTCCCAAATCTCTTCAAAAGGTCTAACACCTAGAGCTATAGTAAATAGCCTTGGTGATAGGCAGACACAGTCAAGCATTTAAGCATGTTTATAGACCCTATTGCCATCTTGAGGCTCCTTCAAGATATTATAACAAGTTGAATGGATAATGTGAAGTGTATGAGGATGTTAACACTTGTTAAGAAGGTTTTGAGTACCAAGAGGTGAGAAATTTGATCAAAGTGTCTTCAAACCTTGCTCAAGCCCGTTAGCCTATACACAGGTAATACAATGACCATCTTCAAATGCTCAACCATTCTACCACATGCATACTCAAGGCCAAAGATACTACATAATTTTAAGTATCCATATGTACCAAAAATTCATGAAATATTGGTTGGTATTTATGGTCTAACCTTTATGAATGAACCTTAAGAAACTAAGCACTCAAAACTACATGCAAACAACCCTAATGCTACCTTATAACATACATATATATATATAAGCAACCTATGCATGGGAACCCATACCATTCATGGAAGATAAGGAGGTTAGTGAGTTATACATTCATGGAATTTATTTCTAGTTTGGATGTTCATACTCTCTAAACTATCATTAAGATGGTAGATGTCTCAAATCCTGCACAAACCCCAAAAGTTACTTAATGGTGTAGTTTGGCCTCAAAAATCATATAGGTGAGATGATGTGATCATGAAATAACCTTTAAGGTATACAAAGGTCTTATAAGCATCACAATGACTCATTGGTTGGCATGTGTAAGAGTTAAACCATACATAGTGGGCCTAAAAGTGTTAGTTTGAGATCAAGAACAAAAAGGTTGAGATTATTTGTGTGTAAAATGAAGTTAGAGAGGAAGAATGAGTCCTAGATCACCTAATCAAGCCATCCATCAATCATCTAGGTGATCTCCATGACTAATTCATCAACTATAAAGGTACATATGTTGGAATTCATGATTGTGTACATCCAAAGGGGTTCAAATTATACAATCAAGCCTATGATGCTACTTCTTAAGGTATTTAAGGTGATGATCAGATTATATATGATGCAAGAGTGGATATAGCCTCAATATTTAGGTCAAGGTTCATGATTCAGGTCTGTAGATAGAAAAATACACAACCTACACTATGAATATGCCATCATAAGGTGAATTAGAGTGTCATTGAGGAGTTTGAATGCTTCAAATAGTCTTGGGGAAGGCTATCAAATTATTAAAAATCCATTTGGATATTTTGGAATCCAATAAAATACCTATAGTTAACCATCTTGCCTGAATATATCCAAAGTCTACTTAGAAGGCATGTCTCCCCCACAAAGAGCACATTCAAATGATCATCATAGATTGTATTCTATGCATGGGGAGTCCAAAATTTTGTAGAAGGTGGGGAGGTCCACTGACTTGAATTTGGTATAAGTGGTTTAGAGATCCAATCTTTGATCTCTATAAACCATCCCTAAAACCCCCAAACACTCCTAAACATCCCTTAAACCCTAGTAGTGACTCGAATAGGAAGGTTTAAGTTAAAATTCATTAAAATGATTAGGAATTAATTATCTTACACTTTGATCATGTTTCCAACTCAAATGGGCTCATGTCCATTACTTTTGAGGGTATGAAAACTATATAGTCACTTCCTAAAAATGTAAGTTTGCAAGGTTTTAAGCATAATTTGTGTTGTAGAGCCTAAAACAAGTTTTAAATTATGGAAAGGGTAAGTTCAAGACTTATTGTACTAATTAAATGTCAATATAATCCATGGAACTAATTGAAAGTGTCTCTGCTAGCTCTCCTTAAACTACTAGCCTGTGAAGCAATTAAAGTGGCCTGAAGTCATGAAAGGCCAATGTGTTTATAGGTGAATAAAACTCAAGAGATATCAATGCCAATGCATAAGGGGTTAACCTAAGAATTATAATGATATAAGTGTTTTCCAATGATTTGATATCCTACTTTAGCTATTGGATCATTCAAATAGTGAATATGAACAGAAAGTTGAAGGATAAGCAAAATAGGCTTACTTATCTTATAAATAATATGAAAAGAATGGCATGGTAGAATTTATGAACCATATTAAATCATTGATAACTATCATATATGTGAGCATATCCAAAATTTAAGGCCATTATGATAGTTTATAGGTAGTTTCAAGCACCATTCTACATGCACATTGAAGGGAGGCTACCCAACGCCTCTTAGAGGTCTATTCACACTCCATTGGTATTATGAAAATACCATTTAAGGTAATCTTAGGATATTTTAAGCATGATTAAGGCATGAATAAATTCAAAGTTGGGAGTTACAAAATTCATGCTTGATCTCAATGCCAAAGTGGACTCATTGAAGGCATGTCAACACTTGAGGATGAGGAATAGGCATGTGTAACTACCATACACCACCTTTGCCTTATTCATGGCCTCTCCCATGCCTATAATATTAACTCTTATCCTTAAAAATTTATATTTAATTAGGAATTGAGCTCTTACTTTGGTATCCCTTGATTGGGTGTAGCAAAGCTCTACCAAAATTGCCTTGTACTCTTTTGTATTAATTGAATACATTTATAGATTTATTGTTGAATTCTAGTGTGCCCCATGAAAGTTTGATTTATAGAATGTATGCATTATGTGGTCATCTATAGGTCATTTCATGCACCTAACTTTAGGTTCTAGTCTATTGTAGTTTGTATGAAGTGTTAGAAAGTAGGAGTTTTCTTAAAGTGTCATAAGTCAATAGTATCTTTTGAAAATCTAGACTTTTGTCCTTCAAGTTGTAGAATTTTACTCAACCTCCATATGAAATATTCATGCTCAAGACACCATCAAGATGTCTAACCATTGGTAGTATTCATCAAGTTCATTTGTGGTTTTAAAGGAAATGATTAAGAGTGGATCTCTAATCAATTGATGCATCACCACCTAGAGTAGGTTATTTCATTGGTTTCTATCTCTTTTTCCTTTTCATTGTGATAAAATTAGGTCTTAAAGAGAGTTAAATTAACAAATTAGGGGAGATAATCCCATAAAATATAGAAGTTTTACCAACATATTAGGCAACCCACAGTCTATAGGTCATTCCAATGTTGGTCTAGGTTTGAGGTAGACATGAACAATCTTCTCTTCAACAAGGGTGTAACCTAGATTCCTAGCACTACCTACAAAAACCATCACCTAAAAACATTCCCCTAAGCTTTTCATCCTCTTTTGTACCCTCCTATAGTCACTTTTTACCTTCATTATCCTTCCTTAGCCTAAAATCCTTTTTCATGGTTTAGGATACACTATCAAACCCATCAATCCTATATCTAATTTTGAAAACTTATTTAGGTTCTAGGTTAGCCCTTGGTTGACATAGACCAAGAACTAATTTGTTTTTTAAATAATGATACAGAGTCAATTGGGTTGACTCTATCGACTAAACTTTCAAAAAGGATTAGGGTTAGATCCATCTATATATACACATCCATTTCCATAATTTATAAGAAGATAATATAAGAAGAGATATATATTATGCATATGATTATCCACCATTCTACTTGAGGAGCATAGATTGGGGTTTCATAATTTATTTTGGAGATACAGATCTTGTCTTGTGGAGAAGTATTTTAGATTCATTGATAGGTTGTGTATCCTAGAGATGATTTATCCTTATCATCCTTACATACCAAAAAACCTCTTGTGAAGCACCTTGGCCAAGGGAGATATTGAGCCTCAGTGGGTTAGTCTTCAAAGGTTATTATTCGTAACTTTGTTCCTCCTTTGTAAGAGTAGATAGATTTAGATTTTTACTTATCTCCCATGCATTTAGTTTCTATATACATTGATATGAGTATATGTCTTCTATACATGTTTAATTTTAATTTTTATTAACCCCAATTTGTGCCACAAACTTTGGTGAAAACTAGATTAGACTTTACTTTATTTGTTATTAGTTTAGTGAACATGAAAACAAAGGACCTAATTAGGGTTATTGCATAGTTTTTCTTGACTAAATTTTTTTGAACCCTCCCTAGTGATATTATTATGGTAAGAGACTCTTTGTCTAGGTCTAGTAGAAAAAATCTTGTTCATGATGTCCAATATCTAATGTATCAACAATCAAAAGTGTAAGTAGGATTTATCTTCTCTAATCTAGGATTAATTTATAGATCAGTTACATTTCCCTTTGCATATAATGAGGACATACCTAAAACAACTTTCAGATCTCATGATGTCCATTATAAATTTATGGTGATGCCTTTTATCGTCATAAATTAACCATATAAATTTTAGAGTTTGATGAATAGTATTTTTAGGCCATTTAAATAAAGTTTGTATTAGTATTTTTTGATGATATCCTCATCTACAACAAAAATTGGGAAGACCATTTGAAGCATATGAAATAGGTGATTTCATTTTTGGAACAACATTAGCTTTATTCCAAACCTTCCAAATGTGATTTTGGTGTCCAAGAAGTGGATTAATTGGTTTATATTATTTCACATGAAGGATTGAAATTTGATCCTTGGAAAATTCAAGCAATGATGGACTAGTATGCTCCCACTACCCTCAAGAACCTACAAGGATTTCTAGGGATAACTGGTTACTATTGTGGGTTTGTCAAAAATTATGGTAAGATTATATCCCCACTCACATCTTTACTAAAGAAAGAATCCTTATATTGGAATTGTTTATCTACCAATGAATTTGAATAGTTAAATATGGCTATGTGCACAACTCTAGTTTTGGATACTCATGATTTTTAAAAAACTTTTATTGTGGAGTGTGATGCACAAGATATGGCATAGGGGCTATGCTCATGTGAGAAGGCAAACCAGTAGAATTTGAAAATCACCAACTAAAGAGAAAAAATAGGCTCAAACTAATATATGAGAAAGATATGATGTCTATTCTACATGTATTGAAGCAATAGAGACCTTATCTGATGGGTCATCACTTTCAAGTAAATATTGATCATGATAGCCTCAAAAAAAAATTTAGAACAACAATTTTCATCTGAAGAACAATAGAAACTAGTGACTAAAATGTTAGGCTATGATTTTTAAATAATTTATAAGAAAGGCAAAGATAATTTGGTGGTAGATTACCTCTCTTGATGAGATAAATAAATTGAGGCATTGTTATGTGCCATGACCATGTGGCAAGTAGATTGGCTAGAGGAAGTAAGATCATAATGGGAGACTGATAGTGATATCAAGAATTTGATTCAAAATATTCATCAAGGTTCCAATGAATTTGAAAAATTTACATGGAAATAGAACACATTATGGTATAAATATAGATTATACCTATGTAATTATTCTCTCCTCAAATATAAAATTCTTCAAGAACTTCATGCCTCTTCACTAGGAGGTTACTCTATATTTTTTAAAACACATCATAAAATCAAGAAAGTTTTATTTTGGGAAGGACTCAAGGGGATGTCTAGAAACGTGTGGATGCATGTTATTTAAAAAAAAGGTGAAACCATTAAGACCCTAGGTATTTTTAATCCTTTATCTATCCCTAGCCAACATTGGGAAGAAATTTCTATGAACTTTATTATGGGGATGTTGTGATCTAAGGGTAAAAATTTTATCATGGTAGTTATGGATTGACTCACCAAGTATGCTCATTTTTTGTTCCTTATCACATCCATTTATTTTTAGTATAGCATCATATACTTTTATCAATATAATTCATAAATTGCATGGTACTCCAAAGGTCATTGTAAGTGATTGAGAGCCCATATTTACTAGTAATTTCTGGACTAAATTATTTATATGTTTAGCCCATATTTGCTAGTAATTTTTGGAATAAATTATTTGTATGTTTAGGCATCTAGTTGGCTCATAGCTCATCTTATCATCTTCAATATAATGGAAAAAAAAAGGCAATCAAAAAATGTCTTGGAGGGTATCTTCTTCATTTTTTATGACAAACATGACAAATGGGTTCATTGGTTGCCACTTGATGAATGGTGGTATAACACTTTTTTCACACTTCTTCTAAGAGGGCTTGATTTATGGCATTGTATGGGTATCACCTCCCATCCATAAATTCATATTTTATAATGTATCTTAAGGTTTTAGATATTGAGGAACACATTTACCATCAACAGGAGGTGCTAGTTGGTTTGTGAGAGAATTTAGTAATGGAACAAAATCAAATGAAGTAGTAAATAGATCAACACTATAGTGAGCAACATTTCAACATAGGTGATTAGGTATTTATGAATTTTAATCCATTTAATAAAATGTATATGAAGAAAAAAAAAGGGTTAAATTTTTTTCACCTAAGTATTATGTCCATTACTAGATCTTGCAGAAAATTGTTATTATGGTTTACAAACTAGAATTACCCCCAACCACTCGCATACATTCGATATTCCATGTATCTTTCCTAGAGAAAATGATTAGACATAGAGTTTATACTTATACTAAGTTACCTTAATAGGATGAATAAGTTTGAGTCATTATGGAGCTTAAATAGATACTTCACACATTCACTAAGAAAGTACAAACCTATGCCATTAAACAATTTTTGATCAAATGGAAGAGCCTGCATTCTAAAGATGCAACATGGGAGGATGAAGTGTTCCTATAAAAATATCCTAGTTTGATTAAACATTGAGGACAATATTATTTAAAATAGTATGGGTATTTTACACCTTTAAACTAGAGTACATATAGGGATACACGTGATGAACTTGTGGCTTACACACCTTCATATTAGCTTGTTGCATTTCTTGATGTTCTTAGCATGGTCGATCTATAGAATAAGCATGGATATTTAGAGTAAATATAAGAAGTAGTGGTTAGTATTTTATGATTATATTTTGAATTATATTCTTATTGCCTTTTTATGGAGGTTTGATTTTGAAGTGGTTCAGTTATAATAATCAAGTATTTGACTCTTTCACCAACTATTATTGTGGATCTTCTTATTCTACTCTTAATTTTGTGATATATAATATTATTATTACAAATGATCTGATTAAATTCCTTACATACATTTACTAGGCCTTAAAAACACTATTGAGATATATTCAAGGATTAATACGAAGTAAACAAGCACAAAGATGTTATGGTTTTGGAATAATTAAAAATCTAATATGAAAACAAAACCCTAAGGCTGATATTTGAAACCTTATAAGGATGAAATCCTAATATATACCTAAGGTTTGACATAGTTCAATCAGTTTATGAGTTCAACAATATGTTTTACCCTAATTTGGTTTCATAAAACCAAATATGATAAAAAGTAATGTTTTAATTCAAATTGATAAATATGGAATTAAATCATACATTTGAATGTAAAATAATAAAACCAATTGTAATGATTTGAAAAGTGAAATATGTTAACTATATTAATGAAAACAAAGGGATGAGTAGTTAACTTTTATGGCTGAAAATATTATTGTGACTATAATCTAATAGTGGAAATTAGATTGATGCATGTTTGTGATTTGTTCGATTCAATAATTGCGTTTCTATCTAGGTAGGGTTTTGTTAAAACTAGGTTAATATCAACTATTGATATTAACTAGAGTGGTTAGTCATGACCTATGTTGAGAGATGGGTTTTTGAACATAATATCATGTTTACCTATCTATGAATGATCTATTTATGATATATCAAATGCTGATGATGCAAATAATCTATAAATTAACCTCCTTCACCTTGAAACCCTAGATGTGCTTGTGAGTGATATAAACCTAAAATGTTTGGGAAACTATAATGGGTTGAGCTGACCCTTATCACCCTTGTTTGATGATTGATTATTACCTATGTATCTAATAGAGGGATATCAAGCTACACATAATTATTCCTCCTAGTGTGATTTTTAAAATGTTCTCCTTCACTATATGAATGTAATTAATGATTTTGATTTGATACTTGACATTGCTCTCTTTGAATTGACTTTAAAATGCTTTAAACTTGGTTTGTGACTACTCATAGTGATTGACTCAAAATTTGAGAAGAACACGATACATTTTATCAATGTGATATAATGTATATATTTGTATTAGATAAGTACCAAATATCCTATAAAGTGAGGCATTGATTCTCAAATGTAAGCTGCCAATTGGGTAATTTATCATATCACTGACATGCTAGGCAAATGGGATGACCCCAAGAAAAAGTTTGATTTTGAAAAAGAGTTTTTACTAGGAGAGGCTCAATATCATTAGGCTCAAGTCAATATTGACCTATGATATTGACCAAGTCTAATGTTATTGACCCATGCTTGGGAGGATTGAACTAAAGGTACAAAGTTGTTTGTGTATGGTAGTAAGTAGGTTTGAAACAAACATTGAGGTTATTTTAGGTGTGTGATAGAAAACTAAAGAATCAAACTCATTAAGGTAGCATGTACATCTAAGAGAATGATGGTTTAGGACCATATTTATCTACATAGGTCATGTGTGGTAAATTTATGATAATATTCTCATTATTAAGTACTTAATACTATATTTTAATATCTACACAAACCTTATCATTTTTATTATTATCTGAAGCCATGAATTGGGTCAGGTTAGTGTCTCCCATTCATTTTTTTCAAGTTTTTTTACTTTTCACCAATGTAAACATAGAGGTAATCTAATGAAAATGTAATGCAAATGTATGACACTAATTGTTGTTATATTAAGACCATGTTTGTAGTATAATTATTTTCATTCAAAATTATCTGAAGCCATGAATTGGGTCAGGTTAGTGTCTCCCATTCATTTTTTTCAAGTTTTTTTTACTTTTCAGCAACGTAAACATAGAGGCAATCTAATGAAAATGTATGACATTAATTGTTGTTATATTAAGACCATGTTTGTAGTATAATTATTTTCATTCAAAATTAAGGATTTTTAGTATAATTTTTTTGCATAACAACTCTCAAACCTATTTCATTTTTAAGAGGAGTGGTAGAAGTGACATAATTTTATTGTAAGTTAGGATCCCTTCACCCTAACATTTTATTTTTTATTGAGGGATATTAAATAATTTTTTTTAATTATACTTTTTTAATTCATCCCACAAAATTATTATAATTATCACACATATATAGGTTATTTTAGTTGTCTTTAGTTGAATTAGTTTAAGTAGAGAGCATAGGTAAGAGGAAAATTTATCTATAAAATATGTTTGTACTAAGAATGGATCTAAGGATCAATTTTCTATAACATAATTAGGGATTCAGTTTCTTACTATAAGTATCCATTATATGCTCTCACTTGATCAATCGATATCTTGGTGATCATAAATTGTCAATAGGAATAGGGGCACTAATCTTGTTTTCTCCCAAAAAATTATATTAGTAGTTTATTTGTATTATAGGATAGTAATGGTCACGGGTTTTCAAATATCCATATATTAATACATTTTTAAAATGATAGTAAAATGTAGGTTTGGAAAACATGTGATGGATGTTTTGGCCAAAGTGGTACATAAATACCTTAAAGGGATTTGTGAAGAAATTAGCACATCCAAATGGATAAATGGTCAAAGGATATATTATTTAGGAAATTGTTGTGGTCAACATGCCCCATTTTAAAAATTTAAAATGAGGACCCACTTTAAGTTATAAAGACTTCATGTCTATGACTTATTTTTAAGTAATTAATACCAATTTAGGAGTTATTATCTTAAGTCTAAAGTCTAGATTAAGATTGGTACTAAACTATTTTCATGAATTCTTGGCTTCCAAATATAAATTTTTTATATCAAAAGGTGGTCCTGATTTGATTCTTGACTAAATAAGTTGACTGAGTGTTTATTAAGTTTCTCTATCAATTTGATTGATGTCTTAGTATAAAGGTTTAAATGGGAATTTTTATTGAAATTATTTTATGCACATATTTGGTTTTTGGTTCTAAGTTGTTCATTGAATTCAAGTTTTTAACTTTATGGACTAACTTGAGTAATTGAGTATTTATCCAAGTTTGTTTGATATTTTCTAGGTCTTATTTTGTTCACAGGGAAACTTTGATAAATCCTACTTGATCTTGCTCAATGATTTTCATACCTATTCATTTATACAAAATTTTCTTTACATAGATATTTACGGCACACATTTTTTGCATGTGGAATAGCCATAAAATTTAAAGAGTGGCTATGTAGTTTGATTTCCAACATTTAAGTCCTATATATTTTATTTCTAATGGCTAAGTCCCAAGCATTTGATATTGTGCCATGTGTTGTCATAAAAAAATGATAGTTTTTTTCTATTAGTGAGCATCTCAATTAACAATATTACACCATGTGTCTCAAATAAAAAAACATTAAAATGGATAATTACCATAGCACCCTGAGCATTTAGATGAGTGAGGACTATCCACATGTCATAATCCCACTCATTTGTGACCTAAACATAGAGGTAAACTTAATGAAGTCAAACAAACCTCTAGATAAGTAATATCATGCAATGTAGCATAATCATGATCATTCATGACTAACATGAACAAACATAATTCATGAAGTAATCTAGGCGATAAAATAAGTGAGGACTATCGACATGTTTTCATCTCAATCACTCACTTCTATTAACTCAAATGGATAATGGACAAAACTCTTAATCACCTAGGTTAATAACATTATGCCACCTCTAATCATCTTATTCATACACTTCCTACATATAAAAATTGATATGGAAAATAATTTTTAGATAGTTAGATCAATAGGATCATCACACATATCCTAATATTGCTATTTTAGATCTTAGTAATAAAATTCTATGTCCTAGAGTCCATAAATCATCCATATAAGAAAGGACCATTTATGTATTCATCTTAGTCACTCACTTCTATCAAATCAAACAACTAAGGCACAAAGTTCCTAAGCACTAATATTGACATGATTATGCCACTTGTCATCATCCTATTCATCCACTCCCTACACAAAAATTGACCAAGGAAAAAAATATTCAAGTAGTTGGATCAATGATATCATACCATTTATCCCCATATAGTTCATCCATAATAAGGTAGTAAAATGAGTAAGTCCTAAACAACCCCAAACATTTGGATAAGCAAGATCATGCCAAGGGGAAAAATGTCACACATCCATGAATAATAAAGACAAACATGATTTATGAATTTTGAAAATCATCTAAATGAGAGAGGCCCATCCACATGGAATGGTCTCGCTCACCTATAACATGCTAGATAAAGATCCATATTCAAATACCAAAGACCATTTAGATAAGTGAGGACAATCTATGTGTCACAATCCATTTAATATATAGACTTATAAAGTGATGCATATTCTAAGGCTAGGTAATAATCTATAGAAGTGATAACCATATACATGAAAACATCTCATTAACTTGTAGTCTCAAACATGAAAAAATACAATACCAATATCTTGACCGAGTGGAAAAATGAGATCAAGCCACATGTTGACATCTTGTTCATCTACAACCTCCAAGATAAGGCATATAAATTAAAGTCTATTTTCAAGTGAAGAAACAAGATTAGGAAAAGTGTCAACATATAGACTATTCAAGGTCGAAAGACAAAAGGAAAGTCCTGTGTAGGTCCTAATCAAGAGGTGAATTCATAGGTGTCATAATCATAAGAAGGCCAATTTAAATATATCTTTTGAATTTAAGACTTAAAAAAAAGATATGTGGATAGCGAGTAAGCCAGTGATAAAAGGGTGACTAAGCAACCAAAAAATGTGCCTTGTGCCACATATCTTATTCTAAACAAAGCAAGTTTAAGACATGAATGTGGGCCTTGATAAAATTATAGAGATACATTTGTCATTTTTGAAATGAATGAGTAGTCAGGAACAATGAGAAAGTGCCATGTGGTCACTCCCAAAACCTTTCAAGATGTCATAAAGGATAAATAGGTGTGTGCTCCCACACTCCCTACACCTAATATCTCTTATAATATTATTACATTTATTATTTCCTAATTCTTAGGAGTAGTTAATTTTCTTTCATATTATATTGGTTAAATCAAGAGTCTCATAGGTAGTTGAATAGACATCTTGAATATGAAGTGATAAACCATATATTGGCTTATATATTTGTATTTGATTTCTCATTAAATTTGAATCATGAAATAGAATTTCATGTGCATTTTAAATATAATTTAGTCTATCATTAGTATCAGAGCCTAGAATATTTAATTTTTTATTTTTTATTGAAGAAAAAGAAGCTCCAAACAATGTTTGGGAAGCCTATAATGATTTCACCTCAAGGGAGTGGCCAAAACATACGACTGATGGATGGTTCATAAAAAATAAGCAAGAAGAAGAATGAAATTAACCCATGGGTGAGATTAATCTAAAAGATAAAATACTTGCATGCATTGATTTAAAAAATTACTAATTTTCCCAAAGGTGTTTATAATTAATAATAAAGGTTTAGATACTAATTTTGCCCAATGGTAATTATAATTAGTTTCATAGAAATATTCCCCAGTTAGGGATGATGAATCAAAATAATGATTTTCCCACAGGAAATTGTAATCATTAAGATGACCTAGAATAAAAGATGATTTTTTGTTTGTGCCCTAGTAGGGAAGATTAGCAAGCATAACTCAAGGATATAACCTATTGCATAGATTAAATATGAATGGGAAAAAAATTAGATGCAATGGTCTAATGACTAAAGAAGACATAAATAACCAACATACAAGGATGCACAAAGTGATGAATAGAAAATAAAGGTTGATCAATGTGAATGATTCAGTTATACCTACCAATGTGGAGATGCTCATCTTTATTAGAATTCATATATATAGAATGTTCAATGAGTTGATTTGATCAAGATGGATGGGAGGATTTCCCAAGGTTACCAAGGATAATTCTCTAGTGGCTCCATTTCTTATAAGACTTCCCAAGCTGATTTTTGATATAACACATTATAATATGCCTCATGATAGAATACCATGAGAACTTTGCCAAAATATGCATAAGGAATATCTCCCAATTAAAAAAAAATTAAAAACAACACACCAATGATAAAAACAATGATGACAATATTGACATATGAATATGGATGTACTCAAGAATAATGCACAAGGAATCACCCAATGAACAAATATAGACTGAGTTGAGGGACAATAATGAAATAAAATAAATATGAAATCAAACAAACACATAAAACTCCTAAAATTAAAATCAATAGAAAACATCCTAACAATAGATTTTCCCTAGTAGGGTGGATCGAGGATGACTCAATAGGATTAAATAAGATAAATGTTATTAGATTTTGAAAATTTTGAATGTTTTTGGAAGTTATGGGGTATCTTAACTCACTAGATATTGATAAGATACCACTCAAAAAATGGTGAGAGCATTATCTTATGTTGCTCACAAAATAGTGAGAGTGTATGGAAAGGGGAATTTAGCTAACCTCAATGTGAATCAAGCATGGCCACATAGTCCCAATAAGACCTTAAGTCACATTAGTTATACCAACACAAAAGGTAGTGAGAACTGAATTGGTCACAATAAGTTATAAAATTAAGGAAAATTACTAGGCAAATGAGAATACTAATGGTAAGGTGACATGGCAAAGGCATTGTTCCTAATTTTCCCATAGGTGGTTATAATTAGGGAAAAATGACATAGGTCTATGCTACTAATTTGCCCACAGGAAGTTATAATTAATAACACAAGGTGGGATACTAATTTTACCTTAGGTAGTTATAATTAGTGGCACTACTTGAATGTAAATGAAATATAACTTACTAGATCCATTGTCATACTACTTTTATAAACTATAATTCAAACATAGAATTCTAAAATTGCTAAAACTAGATCAAAATACCCTTGTATAAGGTGTGGTAAAAAAAAAATGAACCAAGGTCAAAAGGGTTAGGTAGGATAGTTACAAATAGGCTTTGGTTAAATAAGGATGGTATGGTAGAATGGTATATGGCATAACATGGTTCAAGGAAGATGATAAGATGGAAATTGGCTATTATATATAATGATAATAGGTTTACCCCAAAGTGATAAAGAAAGGTAAATGGTAGGATAGGAACAATGGAAAGAAGAATGGAAAATGAAAATGACAAGGTAAATGTTTTTGGATAGGTATGGTAAATGGAAAATGTAAATGACATATGATTCTAGCAAAGGGAAATGGTAAGGTAAATATTTTTGGCCAAGATATGCTTATATTGTTCCTGCTAATGTGGATATGCTCATACTAATCAACATATGATATAATTATAATAGTCAATTAATTAAATTGATAGCCCACATCTCTTCTGAATATCTATTCTTTCAAGAATCTACTATAGATTTGAACTCTAATAAATGTTTTTATGATCTTTGATGGTTGTTAATTTTGTTTCCTCCAAATGTCAAGATAAGATATATTTATAGCATCTATAAAGGAAAGTGTGGCCAGGGATGGTAAATAATGTTAGGCACATGATAAATGGTATAAATTGGTAATGAAAAGGTGGATGATAATGGAATGCATAATGGTTGGGAAACAAATGAATATTGGGATTTTTAGGCACAAATAATGTTATTGATTATAGATTCAACATAACTTTGGATGTGGTAGGTATGAAGACTTATGATCATGATCTCAATAGGACAACCATATTTTTATATTATTTAGGCTTGAGATTAGTTACCATATAATTATTCTAAAGATGGGAAGCTATACTAATTTCAACTTTGATAATATATTCATCAAACAATGAATAACTGTTGTGCTCAGCTTTTGGTACCTCAATGAGGTTTTTACTAATGAAATTATCTTGATTGTCTCATAATGCCTCCAAAAATATTTCACTAAGGAAATTTTAAATTTGAATTTGCTTATATTATAACACCTTAAAAAAAGTTTCACTAGAATATGTTGAGTTTGAACTTTGATTGTCCCCTAGTGCCTTTGAAAAGGTTTCACTAGGAGATTGCTCTTCTTCTATATGACTATGGTCTTGGAATATTTGATATTTTTCAATTGATATGTATCCATGGATTTATTTCAATAATGTGTGATTATATTGGTCCCAATTGACACTTGTGAGAGGTAGAATGATAATATAATGGTTAGGGTAGTTAGTGGTAATGGCATGTGGAATGATAATAGAATGGGAAAAGGAAACACAATCCTCATAATACTAGGAGAATTTTTGTCAATGCTAAAGTAATAATCCTCAAAAATAATAAAAAGATCACAAATGTATTCAAATTGATCTATGATGCATGTGTACCCAGTATTGTAATAAACACAAACATATTTTGATTCTGAAGCTAAGTTTAATTTAAGGGACTCTGAATCCAATGTTGATTCTACTTCTGATGCTAAATTTGATGTTGGTTCAAAAATAAAATTGACTCTAATTTTGATTTTTCATCTAGTGTGGATGCTTCTATAATGACATCTTATTCTTCAGCAAGGGAAAAAAGGTCAAGAGACAACTCGTTAGAGACTATCTTTTTAAAGGGAGGCTCTTCAAAAATAGTCATATGATCAAGGTAATGATTTTCTCAAAGGTGGGTATAATCATTAAAAATTGACTTAGGAAAGACTAGCTTATCAGAGTGAGACTCCTTGATAATAGGGATAATATTAAAAGGTGACTCATCATAGGTTGACTAATTAAAAATGGTTGGTTCTCTTGACCTTAGTTTACAAGCAATTATAAAATACCAATTTTGAATATATATTGGTATTTGAATGATTGGATTAGTTAGAGAGGTATTGATTAGCTCAATTGGATAATTGGTAAGGGTTTTTTAAAGTGGGGAATAATTGGCAATGGATGAATAATGGATAGTGGTGGATAATGATGGGCTTAACAAATGTTGGTTTATGGCCTAGGATGGTAACTATGACTCATCGAGTAATGCTTTCACAACCTTATTGAGACAATGAGATATTGTGCTTGGAATGGCCTAAAATGGTAATTATAGGGCATTTTAAAGCTTGGTTGCTTACATAAGCCAAAGGATGAGGTCCTAGAATAATAATTGTAGGGCATTGTGAAGCTTGCTTGTTTGCACAATCCAAATGATAGGGTCTTAGTATATAAATGGTAAGGTATTGTGAAGCTTGGTTTCTATCATGAGCCAAATCATGAGTATCAGTATAAAAATTATAGGGCATTATGTATTTTGATTACTCTCCAAATCCAAAGGACAATGTCCTAGAATAGAAATGTTTGGGTGTCATAGAGCTTGGTTACTATCACAATCCCAAGGATGAGATCCTGGAATAGAAATGGTAGGGAATTGTGATGCTTGGTTACTATCACAAGTCAAAGGGTGAAGTCCTATAATATGAATGGCAGGGCATTGTGAATCTTGGTTACTTGCACAAGCCAAGGATGAGGTCTTGATATAGAAATAATAGGGCATTGAAAATCTTAGTTGCTCACATAATCCAAAGGACAAGGTCTTGAAATAGAAATGGTAGGGAATTATGAAGCTTGATTGCTTGCACAAGCCAAAGGAGGAGGTCCTGGTATAGAAATGGTAGTCCTTGAATGCTATGGAGCTTTATTTATCTCATTATCCAAAGGAGGGTTAATGGTATAGGTAGAGGAATGGACACCATGAGCAGTGAAAGGGTGAATATCATACATAAAAAAACAAAAAAAGGTACTAATGAACATGACACTTCGCTTTATTCCCTATATTGAGTATTGTAAAGAGGATAAGGATCCATCTCAAAAACCACTTTTTCACCATAGGGGTCTCGAATAAATTCAATTTATGTGTATATTCTATCATAAATTATATTGTACATGACTCCACCATAATTTTAATAAGACATATCCAAGTCAATGATAAACATTTCAAAAAAGGCCTAGATTTATAAAAACTATTAAAAACATTGTCCAAAGGACAAAAGGTTTGAACTTGGTTTAACTTGGTTTAGGGGAGTTGTATCTCCAAAAAGGGTTTTATGCTAAAACTTGGTACAAAACAAACTAACATCAAATGTCTGACATTATATATCTCACACAAAAATTTTAAGTGGATGAACTATAACTAAAATTCCAAACTCTAGGTACAAAGTGTTCCAAATAAGTCTTATATAGGAAAATTAAAGGTTGCTATATCTTTTGGCTAAACACAACATGAAAAGTGAGGCTCAAACCAAGGGGTATGATTTAATCTAACAAATTTGAAACACATTGGCATAGACTAGGAACTCAATTTTAGACATGAATTTTGACCAAATTGGCATAAGGCATGAAATAAAAGGCAGTTGGAGATAGACTATTTCTCCAAATAAAGGCACAAATAATAGTTCTCAAAGTGGGTAAATAATTAACCTAAGTTACACAACCAAAAAGAAAAAGATTAGTGTCTAAGCCCAAATCACCTAAGGCATAAACATAAATAAATCAATCTTTGGATTTGAACTTGTCAAGGTTAATTAAAATATCAACTTAGGAAAATTAGGCTTATCTGAATAAACAACAAACTATATAAAGATGAAAATCATAATGAAACTAAATAAAAACCCAAAATACACATGTAAATTGGTTCAAAACTTGAACTCTAGGAAAAAAAAGGTCTATGAAATGATTCGAGCAATGTAATGGCATTATCACATTCTAAAGGTATGATAAATAGTTTGTTTCAAGACTCTAAGGTACAAACTCAAAATGGATTGGGCAACATAATGTTACCCTTTCCAATAAAGTGACACACATAAAGATTTTGACAAAAGTTTAAGGCAAAAAGTATGGTGTCAAACGGATGGAATAATGCCACTTTAAATGATAGAGTAATGAGAACAAAAAAACTTGTTTTGACATGGGAGGACAAATAAATAGATTTAGAATTAAAAAATGAAGCAACAAAGGATAAAATGACATAAACATCTAAATGTAATGTCCTAGATCCTATAACTAACAAGGTTATATAGTACTATCAAATTTAATATAAATGTACTCTTGGGAGGATTTTAAGTGTCAATACAAAAATAAAAGTGCATGAAGTAGTAGGGTTTTTACATCCCCTTCTCCAAAGAGATTGTATGATGAGATGGAACTTCGAGCACATCCGTATTATTTTCGAGGCAAGTGGGGTTATTCTAAAACTAAATTTTTGAACATATAAATGGTCCCAAGTGTGGTTAACACTAAATATTCCTCATGTCAATTGAGTTCATACAAAATAACTTAATATTCAAGGGCCTATTCCTTTGTATAGATATTCCATATGTGCTTCTTAGTGGAATGTCCTAGTTAGCTAGACTTAACTTGCATTTTCATTATGATTGGAGGGGCTAGCCACTTAGCCTCTTATAAATCATACTATACATTACCTAATTTGTATACCCAACCATGGAGAGGGGTTGGTATTATGTTGGGAGATGAAACCCCATGTTAATGCACCCATAAAGAACTTGTGAGGAGGCTATGAACTCCCACTCATAATCCAAGTTGTATAAAATAAATGACCAAGTGAAAAGACTTTAAAAGTTGTGTTTAGATCACCCAAACCATATAAGTTTTGGGGATAACCTAAAAAACATTCTTTTCATGTCTTTGGATAAGGCACAAATGCAAATAAAGAGTGATTTTTGTCACCCAAGTTCCTTAAAGGGGATGAGGTAGAGTATACATGCATCAAATAGTTTGTGAAAATAAACAACTCTAAAAAAACAAGGCATAAAAATAAATGCTTCTAAAAATCATGTAACTAAGTGATTAAAGTTAATTTTAATAAAAAAACATTAAATGTGTGATGAAGTTGTTTCGACCTCCTAACATTAGTTAAAAACTTTCAAAAACATTCACAAAGTAACTAAGCATAAAAAATGTTTAGATTATTTTAAGTACCATAATGAAATGTTCAAGACTTAACACTTGAAAATTTATGCCCTCTTTCCCACTTTGGTCCTATAAATTTTAGAGGGGTTTGGCCTACCTTGAATCAATTTCTTGAATGAGAAAATAATATTTGGAAGCAAAATCTTGTGTTTCTCTATTTTTGTTACACAAAGACCAATGTTGGTCCATAGAGACCGATGATGGTTACAAGAGAATTGATGCTAGTTATAATAAAACTAATGCTAATAATCTTAAAAGTGATGTTGATTAACTGTAAACTTGTAGGAAAAACAAGTTGATTTGAAAAATGTTTGTTATCTCAAAATAAGTATTAGAATAAAATAAGTCTTTAGATCCTGCAAGAGAAGAACCAAATATAGACTTTACATGTTCTAAAACCAAGAATGACAACTTGCAACTTTCAAGGAAATTTAAACATCAAGTTTTTCTACCATGTTTTTCCCTACACAAGGATTGATTTCAGTTAGGACAAGATTGATTTTGGTTATTACAAGACTGATTCTAGTTAGTAAAAATCAATGTCAGTCTCTATGTAATATGTGTAACACTAAAAAATAGAATACAAAAACAAAAGTAAAAACTCAAATTTTTAAGATGATCAAGCATTCATTTAAAAAACTAAGAGTTTCACTTTGTTCTCCTTGATATGTGAGATGATTTAGGTCCCATTTATCATGCCATTTGTGATCATAAAAATCTAATAAGGGAGGTTAGTAATATGTTAGTTCAAGTAAATAAAACTTAATAAAAGCATACTAACACTAACAATTACAAGCCTAGATCTTAGGGGTGACCTTAGTTAAAAAATACACATGAAAATTACAAATAAAATTCAAAAGACACACAAATCCTTTACCTTCCTTGGGAGCTCCAAATAAATTATTGAGTGGCTTGCTCGGTTTATACTCAAAGAATCTTTGGCAATGGAGTTTGCAAAGCTCCTTCTCTCCTTGGAACCATTGTGGCTTGATGTAGGTTGATGTGGCTTGGAATAAAATTATGGAATTATATCACTATTGATATGAATCTCATGCAACAAAACCTGCATTATAACTTTACAATATCCAATCTTAGAATTCAATAGGCAAGGGCATGCATTTATAGGCTTATGAACTAACCCCAACACAAAGGGAATGGTTTCAAATTTTAAATAAGTGAGTCAAATATAACACATTAGAGTTAATATTTTTCAATTAGTCATGATTTGTAATTAATAGGCATGGGTCTCCAAAATGAGATATTTTAGGATATTTCCAAAGGGCTTGACAACTCACAAAGGTAATCATGAAAAGCTAGGATATTTCATATTTTTAATTACCTTATTTATTTATTAATTAATTACACATGGATAATTCAAATAGGATATTAATTTGGATTATATTATTAATTAATCATGATTATCCATTTATCTCTTTCAAGATTTGATTTTAGTTCATATGCCCCACTTAATAGATCCATAGGCTAGATTGAATATTGTGATGCCACATGATGATTAGGGATGAATTCATGATAGGTTATTTTGGATATGATAGGAAACCCAAATTAAAGATGACTAAACATTATTCTAAGCCTTGACAAATGATACACAAGTAAATTTGGGACATTTAATGATTCCTAGGCTTAATTTACAATGGTTGGTAAGAATTGGTCTGGAGGTCAGTTGAAAGACAATTGTGGCTAGTTTTAGGTGTCTACATGAACCTTACTCTTTCTTAAGCTTGGAATTTTCCTTCTTACCACAAGAAAATTATGGCTCTTTATAGACATCGACTCCATTTTAGGTCTACACTCATACATGCTTGTTATATATATGATCTGAATATCATGCTAACATGAGAGAAGATTAATCAATAGTTGCTCAAACCATAGTGACACCTTCATATCTCCACTTATCTCCTTGAATGAATATCTTATCATATTATCATAAATTACCATGTAATTAAATGATATATATAGTGCCTTTTTGGGAGACCCTAATATAATAGGCCTAAAAGGGCTGGATGTAGGTGTACATTTGCATTCTTAGTTCATTATATGACCATATAGGTCTAACCTTCTATGGTTTCATTTCTCTTAATGGTTATAAGGAAGTATGGAGGTCTATTGACATGATCTAACCTTGTAAATAAGGGTGTAAGAGTGAATGGAGGTGATTATGGGGTGAATGAGGGTGAAACATAAACAACATGGTTAGAACACAACATGAATGGTAGTGGAAGTATTGTGAGTAGATAAGGATATGAAATTGGTGTGAAATGGAGAGTCATAACCTTCCAAAGACTAATCACATGAAACTTATATACCTTTATACACATACCTAAGTAAACATGGAACTTTGGAGGCAGATATAAAGCATACATATACCTAAATTGAAACCTCATAAACTTAGAAAAACCTTAACTTTTTGCAAAAGACCTTAAACTTTGCTAAAAGGGATTATGTGGGTTTGTAGACAAAGGATATGGTTTTTATGCCTATGAGGCCACCATAAAGGATAGGAAAGTTGATTTGAATGCTATGATGACACTCCACCATGACTCCAACACCTAATTACATGTTTGGAGTTGTATTTGAGGTTTTGTAGTGCCATTGAGCCACATATAGTGTCTTTGCCATACAATGGTCTTCTAATATTCACAAATCCTTCTTCTTTGAGATATTCTGAGGTGATAAGAGGAAATTAAACATTCAAGCTATGAAATAAGGAATTGGAAACATTGAAATACCTTTTCAAACTTTTCAACCTAGTCCAAAACCTATGATGAATGCATCCAACCTCTATCCATTGCATAGACCTGTCTATAGATCACACACTAGAGTTATTCATGAAGGAATACTAGTCTTATGAGCTCACACATGTGATTCAAGTGATTAAAATTCTATTTAAGGATCATTTAAGACCCAAGGCAATACTATCTATTAGTGGTTTGATTAGACAAGTCAAGAATCCCTAAAAACCATTCAACCCAACTTGGCCTATGTAGATGAAGATAATATAAAAATTCCTTAACTTATTAAGGAATGTTCATAAATATCATGACACTAATATCTATACAAATGTGCATTGGTAGAAGCTACCTAAGTAGAGTATCACTAGTTATGATCTTGGGTCCCCATTCTCTCTCCTTTATATAGTACAAGCATAAACCTAAGGAGTTCTCTAAGTCTACCAATGGGATTTAGGGAGAGATGGGATGATATTGAGCTCCCATGGAACTTAAAAACATTGTTTTATTCTCCATTTAACCTTGATGACCTTCCTCTACAAAAACATGACTCCATTTGAGCTGGTTCATATTGTATGAATCCATAATACTTAATAAACCTTTGTAACCTACCATTTTATCTATAATTCTCCTTGATTTAAACCTAAAACATCATATTCAAGTGTTGTGGATGGAAAATAAGAGCCATATGGCACTTTGAATATGATGGTATGAATTGAGGGAGTTGAAAAGTCACTATTTGAAATGTGTGGGGCACATTTGAGAGGAATTAAGCATTGATTATGGTGCTAATGGATTTAAAAAGGTATGAAATGATATAGTGATGGCTTTATGAGGTCCATTATAGGCATTTTGGTGACTTAGTGGTCTATCAAGGCCTAATTGAGTCTCATTATAACTAAAAAATATTTACTTTGCACACATATATGACTTTAAAAAGGTATATCAACTAGATTAGCATGCAAATACATATAAAAGACCTTTATGGCCTATAAGAAATCCAAAATGAGTCTCAATAAACCTTCCATGATGTTCCTTTTAATCTTGAAAGATAACATACCTCATGTTGTTTGAAAGATCAGGTGTGTCCATGAGTTGTCACTAGACAAACTTCTCCATTTGAATTTACCATGGCATTTTTTGATTTTTGGGACTCCACCAAAGTGATCAAGGACCATATAACATATTTTTTCATCATGAAAACACTTGAATTAAGCTATAAATGAGATATAAAGATGTATAAATACTGACACTGCAAAGTGTAGAAGATAAGACCATGGAATATTTGAACAAACCTCACAAACTCATGATATGAAAGAAAACCATGGTACCAATGATGAATCAGGATTCAAGGCATAAGGTTAACCCATTTATAGGTATTAGACTAGAAAATGGTCAATATTTTTAGCTACTCAACTGGCTTGTGTATCCTACTGGTTAAAGAATTCAAAATTTTTGAACTTACTCTTGATAGATTTAGTAGATGAAACATGACTACACATGGATTATGCTTTACACCTTGTATACTCTTAAAATAATGAGACATAACAAAGTAAAAAATAAGAATAATAAATACAACACATAACTACCAAACAACATGACTAAGTAACAAACATAAGACATGTGTATAAGTACTTAGAGAGACAAGATAACTCTATATACCTATGAACTAGAAGAAAATGAAGGAGATTAATACCAAAATTTGAGGAACATACCATTTACATGGATGGGTAGTTCCTCACCACTAAATCTATAAATTTGAAAGGCATTGCTTTCCTTATAACTAGTGATGATGTAAGGTCCACTCCAAAGGTTGTCAAACTTGGAATGTTTTCCTAGATTTGCATGGTCCTCATCCCACTTGAGGACTACATATCCCTATTGGAATGTCCTAGAAGAATACCCTTTTTAAAATTACTTATTGAATTGATTTTGATTAGACCACACAATATACATGGCACTATCCTTTGTCTCCTATAACTATCTTAGATCATTCATCCTCACTTATATTGCATCATCTTCTAAGAGCTCAAGTTGATGAACAAGCTCTAAAGCAAGTAGGTCATCTAAAATTATAAATCTTACTTCTCTACCATATATAAGGAGGTATGGAGAGTGTCTAGTAAACCTCTTCGATATAACTCTATCTACCCATAAATTAGTCCTTAACTCTATATTCCACTCCCTTTGATTTTCCTCCATGGTTCTTTTGATTATCCTTATCAAGTTATTTTTTGTGGACTCTGATAGTCCATTTACCTATTAGTAATAGTTGGAGGATGTCTTGAGATAGATGCCATTACTAAGGGCCCACTCACATACCTTAGTATTGTTGAAGGACAAAGAATTATCATAGATAATTATTGAAAGCATACCAAATCTAGTCACAAGGTTATAGAACACTAAGACTAAATTCCCATTAGCCTCCTTAAGTGTATCTACCTCCACCTACCTTGTGAAGTAGTCAGTGGATATGATGACCCACTTATGTCTATCACTATAATGGGGATGGATCATTTCTATGAAATCTAAGCCCCACTACATGAAGGGATGTTTAACTTAGATTAGTTGCAAAGGAAGGGTAGCTAGATTTTATTATCTAGTTAACAAGGCACACTTTGAACACCCTCTTACCTAATTATGTGAATCTCTAAACAATGTAGGCCAAAATTACCTATCTATAATAATTTTAGAGTCTATGGTTTTGGAAACAAAGTGCCTAATAGCAAGTCCATCATGAAATTAATCAAGTAGCTTGTCAACATGGATTGATTCAACACATCTCAAAATCATGCCTCCTATGTATTTATTAAAATTTACTACACCTATCAAGACATAAGGTATGGTCTATAATATAAAGTTCCTCATTTTGGTCCTATCAAAACACATAGGAGATTGGCCTATTTGAAGGAATTTGACCACATCATTGGTTCAACTAAGGGGAGTGGTACTTATAATTATCTATTGACTTTTATGGACTACTAACACATAATCTTTTGCTTCCTTTAAATATATTAAAATATTCTCACATAAAACTCTACATCTTATTAACTTGGTCATTCTCACCTAAATGTCATATTACATGCACTTTGTCACCCACCCAGCTCTCTTCTCACTTAGATCTTTATTGAATATGAATTATTTGATGCTTGGGTGTACCACCATGGCTATGACCTTGTTGTTAGACACAATGTGCCTAAACTTATTAAATCATCTCATGATAATAAGCACATTATTCTCCACAAAGATATATATTTCCTCATATCCTTATAAGGATTTACTAAAGAATGAAATTGCTTGATCTAATCCTTCATCATTCTACTACATAATCATAAAAAAAATTGCTTCTGATTTAGAGAATGCATACAAGAAAAAATCTTTTTCAAAGTTAGGATTAAGGAGTGTATGGGCTTGAGAGATGGCCTATTTAATGGCCTCAAATCTTCTCTTTACTTCCTTTCTCCATGTGAACTCTATGTAATTTCTAAGAATGTGAGTAAAAGGCTTGACTAACTCTAAAAAACCTAGGATAAACCTCCTTATAAATTTGATCTTCCCTTGGAATATCTACAAGCCTTTCTTGTTCTTGGGAAGGGTTAAGGCCAATATTGATTCAAATATCTAAAAGTTTATATAAATATCATCCTTTGACACCACATTCCACAACAATCTACCCTCATCAACAACAAATATGCATTTTTTGGGATTCAAGGACACTCTAAACTACTTACACTTATCAAAGACCAACTTAAAATGTGCCATTTGGTATGTTGGATCCTTTGAGAAGATAATTATGTCATCAAGATAGATGAGCACCATCTCATTAATCAATCCCTCAAAGGCAACATCCATTTCCATTTAGAAAGTTACCCTTGCATTGGATATTCCAAAGGGCATTTTCATGTATGCATATGTGCCCCACTTTATAGTGAAGTTAGTCTTATGTATATCATCCTCCTTGACTAAGATATGATTGTATTTGGAGTAACCATCAAGAAAGGAAAATCGTTGAGAGATTGTAACCTTTTTAAGGATCTGATCCATAGAGGGTAGTGGCAATGGTCTATCAAAAAAACCTTATTCAAGTCTTTAAAGTCAACACAGGTGTTGTTGTCACTTGTATTTTCACCCTTTGAGGAGATGTATCAGATTTCCTCATCCAAGTGGAATAATTAAAACACCTCTAGGATATGGGTGAGACTAAGAATGAGGTGAATATCTAGATAGGGATAGCTCCCTTGATGTACCACTTTGGATCACTACTACACCTAAACTTTGTGAGGGAAAAGGGAGAGAAAATTGAAAGAAAACTATCCTAAGGGAGGTGATACACCAAATTAGATGATGAATACCAACTAGATGCACATTACACATGAGAATAAGGGACTAACCAAACATACACTTTTCTAATCTGCATCTTCTCACATCAGTGTTTCATTGTTAAGGTTATGATGAATGTTTAGGCTAAGAGGACTAGACAATAAGCCTAATATGGAAATATTTGAGTAGGATAACTCACAAAACCTTTAAAACTCATAAGAAACTTCACATGACCTACAAGAAGAAACTTTCAAAATACAAATAGGTGAGAGAATTAAACAACCATTCTAAGGAAACAAGAATCATCACTTATGCAAGATCTATAATCCAAGTAAAAAAACTATGAATATTCATGGAAGAGGTAAAAAATTAGTATTATTATTGATAAAATGGTATGAAAATTAATATGGATTCACCATACTTAGGTGGAGCATAAGTTACAAAGGCTAAAATAGCTAGTTCTTATAGAACTTGAGAGAGAGAGAGAGAGAGGAGAAGAGAGAAGCCCAAAAGTCATAAGAAAACTTGAAAATATGATAAAAATAGTTACATATGCATGGTAAGAATATTTTAAATTAACCATGCAAGGTTAGGAATCCCAAGTGTCCATATAAGGCATAAAACTCATAAAAAGTGGCATGAAATGCCTTGTGTTGGCTCAAAAAAATACCTTCATCATCCACACATGTTTGAATGTCTTAAAAATAACTAAGTATAGGTATAATTATTGGAATTAGATTTAAGGATTTTATAAATTCCTCTCTAGGCATTGGTTTAGACCTGGTCATCTGGAATCATCTAGAAATGAGGTATCACTACTTGCACTCAAATAAAATTCTTTGCTCAGTCACCCTCACACTTGGACTCAAATTTGGATTATTTTTTCCATGAAAATCCATTGTATATAATTTATGTAACTTTTAAATAACCTATATGGCCTTATATTCATAAAACACACCTTAAAACCCATCCACTTGAAGTTTTCACACTTCTCACCATCATGTACACTATGCCAGTTTTAAATGGCTACAATGAGAACTATTGTTTGAAAACTTAGGATTTTTTTAAAGGAATTAAATGGACATAAATATTTATATAAATTAATAATATTACTCCCAAACTTTATTTCAACTCTTGAATGTTCCTAGATCCTGCACAATGCAAAAAATCATCAAGAAAACCCTATTTGTTACTCCATTATACAATTTCATACAAATCATCCTAATGGGTATTATACTAAGAGATTAATATAAAAACTCAAATAATAATTCTAGGAAAACTATTCCATTTGGTTATCTCACCATCCTCATCTTCCCAATCGGGTCCTTATCCAAGGGTTTGTAGGGGTTTTGAGTGCTTTCTGTTCTTAAGGTTTGTTCATGAAGCTCTAACATTTAAGTTGAAAAAAATTACACTAATTTGATTTTAATGGATCCTATTAACCTCTATAAACTCCATTTTTCTCCATTAAAATAATCCAATAAGATTTAAGCACTTCAACTTAGCTTATCGAGCTCTTCCTTCACTTTGCACAAGCCTAATGCTACCTTTGAGCCTAAAAATGACTTCCTTGTAATTAATATACATTTAAAGATATTTTATATGTCTATAAATAACATAAAAACATGTCACACTCAAATTTAATTATTTCCTAATGTTGGAATTTAAATTGACCTCCTATTTGGCTTTTAGGCCTCACCATGCTTAACAAGCCTGCTTGTAAACCTAGCAACCTAGAACATCCTGTTGGGTTTAATCCTCCTAAAAAAATTTTCTCGTGTTTGATTAAATGTTTTTAAACTTAAAAAGTCACTATAAAACCTTCCAAGAACTCTCTCTCATCTCTTTTTCCAAAACATGTTTATGCACAACGGGAAGTACCCTCTATCTGAGACAAAATAGAGGATAATTCCCATATAATATCAAACCATTTGGATGTATGATAGGTTTATCCATGTTTTTAGGATTTTATATACCAAAATTTATCCCTTTATAAACTAATTTTACCCCCAAACTCCTTAGATATCTAAGGTAGACTATTAGAGGATAGATTGTGTGCAATGTTCAGGGTGTAGGTTGCATGTTGCAACATTAGAGCTCTCTCTTTGCATTATTTTCATGTAATAAGATCCATTTGGAACTTATATAATTATTATGTATTTATTTTAAATCTATTCATCATTCTATACCTTCATGTATCTTTTCATATACCTTAAGCTCTCAAGACTGAGCTCCATCCTTTGACTATGTTTTTCTTGTTTAGAACTCTTCATCCCTATTAAAAATCAATTAATATGGTGTCATTATAATATGATGATAATTATGAAGGTGTTTCCATCTTAATTTATAACTCTAACTCCCAACATACTCATTATAACATTTTCTCAGTCAAGACTGTGTGTAGGATTTGACTATATTCCCTATTTTCCTCACTCAAGGGTGACCCCTGTAGGCTACCTTGCATGGATAAGGCTTAAAAAATAGTATCTAAGCCTTAAATAAAATTTTCAAGATTAAATTTTAAATTTAATTAACACTTTTGGGTTTCTATTTCTCATAAGGTCAGTCACAATTAACTGACTGTGTATTGTGTGTTTCTACCGAAAGATGATTCTTGTAGGTTACTCTACATGTTTTAGCTTGAAACAATGTTAAAGGCCCCAAAAGAGTCTCCTAGGATCAAATTTTACTTATTTATACCATTTTTATCATGTTTATGCTACACCCACATCAATAACCATCACCTTTTTGTTCACTTTCTCTCACAGTCACCTAAAGTTGGCTATAGGTGCATATTTCCACTTGAGGGGACACCTGTAGGTTACCATGAAGCTTGAAACACTTCATATTAGAATCATAATCATGATTTAATTGCCTATTGGTACACCATTCAAATAATAAGTAAATTACAACCATGATAATATGCTTTATTTTCTCTTTAGGATGTCAAAGTTATTCAAAACTCAAATTATGTGGATATCAATGCAGGGTTTTAGTGTCTTTGTAGGCAACTTTGAGGATCCAAACAGTTAGGCTCCATCAATCCTCTTGGATTAGTACTTGGAATATTTATTCTCAATGATATATAGTACAAGTTATACTTATATATATATGTTTCAAATTTCCTTGTAACCTTGTTATAGGATATCTACAAAATGCCTTGGATCACTATTTTCTTGATTTAGGGATTATGTCCTAGAATTTAGTCATTGCCTATTGAAAGATGCTTTACACCTTATTTTTCAATTTTTATACCTAAAATAGGTTATTAATGATATCATATCACTCTATGAATTCAAACAAAAGTCTCATCACTTGTTTTCACACTTCAAAAAGGCATTTTAGCTTTTTGCTAGCACCTACAAGCAGGTGGACATTTTCAAGGTACAGGTAGTAAGCATGAGAATGGATAATAGATATAGTTTTCAGACCTTAAATTTATATTTAATTTTCATAAATTATTTAAAATATACTCCCTTTATTTCCAAGACCTTTCTTATCTCAAAATCTCCTTTTCAACATGTTAACTTTCATGAGATACCTGTACATGTTCATTAATGGTTGCCTGACTGTGTGCATATTAAAACCTATCTTATCATGATTTATATGGTATAAATTGGGTTTATTATATTTTTTAATTATATAAAATCCTGATAAAAACCTTTATTCCATAATTAATCCTCCATAAACATGTTTCATATCTTTTTATAGTTCACTTAGTTGATTGTGTATGATAGTCTTTGAACAAATTGACTGTATAACACTTTATGACTACATATTATGGAATAATGATTTTGAGAATGAAATTGAAATTAAATTGGATAAAATAACATTGGAATCATGATAATTAACTTATAAAAACACCTTAGAGCCATTGTCAAAGCATGAAAATCCTGAACATGGTGAAAAATTCCCTGTAACACAACATAGTGCATTCACTTATAACCTAAGTTATTTTTCTCATCAAAACACCTTGAAACATGGAAAAAATAATATGGATAATTATATAAGGAATATATAATCATCTGGAATCAACCTCAATAACTGGATTATATGGAATTCTCCAAACAAGAGAAAAACCTATTGGGTGCACAAATTAGCAAGCAAAAAAATATAATCAACTTCATGAGGATGGTTCATAAATCACAAGAATTTTTTTTTTAAAATATATTATTATGTAAATTAATATCTCTTATTTTAATTTAATATCCCAAAGGAATTTGACTTTTAATTTCTCTAATTATCCGTACTAAGCATAAACCTGTTGACTAGTTTTATGTGTCTAGAAGGGTGAAGAAGAAGTATAACAGTTTTAGCTCAATTTTTACACTTATAAACTACTTCAAGAATGGAAATGTATTTTAGGAATTTTAATATTCATATCATGACCTTAACCCACATGTCACCTTCCCCCATGGGCCGTACAAGTGCTAAACTCTTCTCTTTTCCCAAGAAAACTACTCTTTCTTTTGAAGAACATGTCACTTTCAATTATGAATAGTTGACTAAGGAATAATAAGAAACATGAAACATGAAATAAATTTTTTTATACGTTCCCAAGAAGTCCATAAATCTCATTTAATGCTCATTTTGACCCTCATATTGACTCAAAAGGACATAAGGACTAAAATGAATAATGACCAAGGCTAATATAACATGAAATCACATTAAATGACTTATAATATACCTTATGACCAATATTAGACCCTTAAAAACATCTAAAAATCAAATTTTTACCTATAGGGGTCCCAATTTGACCTGTAGGGTCCAATTTTGTAACAAATTGGTGACTCATAGGGGTAGTATGCTTGGTATACTAAGGGCCAGTAGCCTTATCAGTCCATTGGGCTTAGGAAGTCATCTAAATTCTAAAAACTATAAGAGGAATTTGACCATTGAACAAAATATTTGATCAAGACAAGACCACTTGACTACCTCAACCACACAAAACAAAATACACACACACAACCAAGCAAACAAACTAACAAGATACACACACACACATGTTGCATCTCCTTCTTTATGAGATGAATGATAGTGCCAAACATGTTTCTCTTTGGATTGATCACTTAGTAAATAAGACCTAATTATTGGTACTTCACTTTTCATGCTCTCAAGTAGACCATCTTAAAATAGGTCTCTAATGTAAAATTATTCCTCTTGGCCTTGTACACATACCTCATATTGCTACCTATTCTTCATCTCATGATCAAATTTCATCTTCTTTGGAGTCATACTTTCACAAGGAATGGTTTCCTGTTCCTTGGAATATTGAGGCCAACATAGTCTTGTTTTGACCTCCAAAGTTTTAGGTGGACTTTGCTCTTGCTCATCTATGACATTTTGAAAAATGTCATCTTGCTTACCATCACTTGTAATCAGCTCTAAAGAAGTTGTAGACCCCTTGAGAGATTCAAACTCATTTAAAATTTTGTCAAATTAATACCACAAGTCCTCATCTTAAATTTTATTAACATCATGAAGGGGAAAAAAAATAGAAGCTTCTTCATCCTCTACTTTAGAATCCAAAATGACTTCACCTAAGATTTCCTATTTGACATCAACACAAGGACTCACCTCCTCCTCAGCATTTAGGACCTCTTGAGGGCTCTCAAGCTGTATCTCAACTATCATAATCTGATTTTACTTCTCAAGGGATGAAATACCTTAAATATCCTTCTCCTTTTTAGTGATGCCAAGACTAGGCATCTTGTAATCATGTGACTTAGCCCAATGAGGCTGCCAAGGAACTACACTTTCCTCAAGCAAGAATTCTAAATTTTCCTCAATAAATTGCTCCTATTTAGGTTCCAATACCATAGGTCCATCAAGGCAAATAGTATTGGGGTGAGGACGAGATGAACTAGTTGGTGGAGGTGGAACATAGGACTCAAAATCAGATTGAGAATACATTGTATGGGATTCTTTTAGGAGTTATTGAAGAAAGGTAGGAAGACCTTGGGCTAAAATAGCTTGGTTATATTAATTTCACTTGATAATCACTTTATTGAAATCTGATCCAACTTGATCACTCTCTTGAGGGAGGCTAGATGGGTTGTGTTTAGGCATATGATCTTATTTTGGGTTTAAATCTTCCATCACACCTTGGCTTAGCAATTTCATCATTGACTCTTAACTCTTCAATTTACTTGGCTAGGTTCTCTTATAAAAGTCTTTCTTGAAGTTAATAAGATTATTCATGAGGATGAGGAGTATAAGAGGGATGACATGTAAAATAAGAGGTCTCTTGAGGAAGGGTGGGAGGGTCTTACATAGGATCAAGCTCACTCTCAACTTCACACTCCTTATCTAGGATTTTAACTACTTTCTCTCCCCATGATTCCAATACCATACTCCAGATTAGGATGTTAGGATTAGGAGTATCTTCTTTAGGTAGTGATGAAATTTTAGGAGTGGATGAAGTATTAAAGAAACTTGGGATCTCCTTAGGCTTTAATTCTTCACCTTGTCTCCAACTTGGAATCTCATACTAGAGGTCTCTTCTTGAGGTGGGGATATAATGGGAAAGGGAAATGACGGATTGAATTCCACTTCCTTTGTTGATGATAGAGATTGCAACATATACCTATTAGCCAACTCAATCTACCTATCAAGATTTATTTCAAAAATAAGGTTTCTCTTTCCAACTCTCTCTTCTAGTTAATTGGAGAAAATATGGATTTGATAAGCTTGATTGGGCTCATGAATAAGGGTCAAGTAGGATTGATAGAAATCTTGGGTAAGTGGATATGAATGTTGATAGGTTTGATGAGGTTTTCTTTCATGAATTATTAGCGTTCCTCTAAGGAAGAAACCAAGCCACTGACATCTAACATCTCACTTGTGATCCTTTACCAATTTTCTCTCTCAATAGGTACCCACTCTCTTTTGACTAGATCTAATGTGTCTCTCACCTTATGAATAAGATGAATAGGAAAATTTAGACCATATACCCTTTGCATGTTAAGATCAAACATGTACTTCTCATAGGCTAAAAGAGTTTGCTTGAAGGTTGCAATAGACAGAGTTGAGAAGTGACTGGGTTGAATAGGAGAAGTGAGATGTTGAGGAGGTTGATTGTAGGTCTGATACAACTCATGAGAAGGTTGAAAATGGTCATATTTGAGATGGTAAGGATCATGATAGGGATGATAGGGAATGACATAAGCTTGATAAAATTCACCAACTTGTGTAAAACAAAACTCAACACCAAAGTCAGCCATGGAACTTCATTAGGAATCAAGAACACAAGGAATGATCATAAATAATATTCAAAATGAATACCTAGGATTCTTGACCAACTAATGTAATCTCAAAGTTACCATTGATGTTTAAATAGATGCCTACAAAGTATGATGTGTTGAAATACAACACAAAAAATATTTTAACTTCTTGGACTAAGAGTCCCATCAAACATGCCAAAATTTTTTGTCACTTGGATTTTCACCCTTTGAGGAGATGTCTTATCTCTCCTCATCGAAGTGGCACAATTGAAACACCTTTAGGATATGGGTGAGCCTAAGGATGAGGTAAATCTCTAGATAGGGATATCTCCCTTGATGTACCACTTTGGATCACCACTATACCTAAACTTTGTGATGGGAAAGGGAGAGAAAAAAATGAAAAAAAACTATCCTAAGGGAGGTGATACACCAAATTACATGATGACTACCAACTAGCTACATGTTACACATGAGAACATGGGACTAACCAAACATACACTTCTCCAATCTACATCTTCTCACATCAGTGTTTCATTGTGAAGGTTGTGATAAATGTTTAGGATAGGAGGAATAAACAAGAGGCCTAAGATGGAACTATTTTATTAGTCTAACTCACTAAACCTTGACACCTCATAAAACACATCACATGACCTGCAATAAGAAGATTTAAAACTATAAATATGTGAGACAATGAAACAACCATTCTAAGGAAGAAAGAGTCATCACTTATGCAAGATCTATCATTTAAGTAAAAAACACTATGAATAATCATGGAAGAGGTAAAAAATTATTAGTATTATTGATCAAATGGTATTTAAATGAGCAAGTCTTCACCATACTCGGGTGGAGTATAAGTTACAAAGGCCAAAATCACTAGTTCTTATAAAAATTAAGAGAGAGAGGAGAAAAGAGAATCCCAAAGGTCATAAATACACTTGTAAAGTTGTGAAAAGGAGGTAAATATGCATGGGAATAATATTTAAAATTAATAATGCAAGTTTAGAAATCCCAAGTGTCCATACAAGGCATAAAACACATGAAAAGTGGCATGAAACTCCTTGTGTTGGCTCAAAAAAAATTCTTCATCATCCACACCTATTTGAACATCCCAAAATTGACTAGGAATAGGTCAGATTATTGGAATGAGAGGGAAGTCTTTCAAATATGCCTCTCCATGCATTGGTTGTAGTCTTGGTCATCTAGAATCATCTAGAAATGAGATATCACTACCTGTAATCAAAGAAAACTCTTATTTTAGCCACCCCTCACACTTGAACTCAAATTTGGATTTAGTTTTACTTGTAAGGTAGATAGTGTATGACACTTTTCAAGACCATACATGGACTTAGAGACATCAAGCACACCTTAAAAATGCATCCACTTGAAGTTTTCACACTTCTCACCATCATGTTCAGTATGTCAGTTTTGACTAGCTGAGATGAGAGCTATTGTTTGAAAAATTATAAGGTTTTTCAAGGAATTAAATTGACATAAGGACTTATCTTAAGTTCTAATATACCTCTCAAACTTTATTTTAACTCTTGAATGCTCCTAGAATCTGCACAATACATAAAATAGTAAAGAAACACATATTTTTTACTCCATCTATACAATTTTGTACAACTCATCCTAATGTGGAGTAGCTTGAGAGAGTATTTTACAACCTCTAATCATCATTATAGGAAAAATATTCCATTCAGGTAGCTCACCATCTTCATCTTCCCAATGAGGTCCTTATCTAAGGGTTTGCAAGGGTTTTGAGTGTTTTCTATTCTTAAGGTTTTTTCATGAATCTCTGATGTTGAAGTTTCAAATACATTCCACTAATGTGATGTTAAAGGACACTATTAACCTCCCTAAACTCTTTTTTCCTCCATGCAAATCCTCTAAGAAGATGTTTGCACCTCAACTTAGCCTATCAATATTTTCCTTTGCTTTACATAGGCCTAATGCTTCCTTTGAGCCCCAAAATGACTTTCTTGTGATTTTTATTCATTAAAAGAGATTTTAAATGTCTTTATAGACCCTAAAAACATGTACCAATCCATTTTAATTCTTTCTTATGGCTGAAATTGAAATTTACCTCCTCTTTGGTTTATAGGCCTCACCATGCTTAATAGGCCTACTTACAAACCTAGACACCTAGAATATACTTTTGGGTTTCATATTATTTATAAATGTTACTCATGTTTTATTATATGTTTAAGATTACCAAGTCACCCTAAAAAATTTCAAGTACTCCATCTCATCTCTTTTTATAAAACTATAGGTTTATGCACAAGGGGAAGTACCCTTTATCTAAGACAAAACAAAGGATAGTTACCATATTTAATCAGACCATTTTGATGTTTTATAGTGTTATCCAAGTGGTAAGGATTATCTCTAAATTTTTTTATCCCTTTATCAATTCATTTGACCCCCAAACTACTTAGATCTCTAAGGTAAACTATTAGAGGATATACTGTGTGCAATGTTTAGGGTGTAAACTATATGTTACAACATTAGATCTCCATCTCTACATTATTTTCATATAATATGATCCAATTGGACCTTATATAATCATGATGTATGCATTTTAAATATATACATCATGATTATATATTTTATAGGGTTATCCAAGTGGTAAGGATTATCTCTAAATTGTTTTATCCCTTTATCAACTCATTTGACCCCCAAACTACTTAGATCTCTAAGGTAGTCTGTTAGAGGATATACTGTGTGTAATGTTTAGGGTGTAAAATATATGTTACAACATTATATCTCCATATCTACAATATTTTCATATAATATGATCCAATTTGACCTTATATAATCATGATGTATGTATTTTTAATATATTCATTATTCTAGACCTTCATGTATCTTGTAATATACCATGAACTCTCAAGAATGAGATCCATCCCTTGAATGAATTTTGCTTATTTATATCTCTTAATCCATATTTAAAATAAATTATTATGGTTTACATCGACTATGATGATAAGTATTACGGTGTTTCCATCTCCATTTTTGACTCCAAATCCCAATATACTCCTTATATCCTTTTCTCAATCAAGACTATGTGCATGATTAGACTGTATTCCTTATTTTCCTCACTCAAGGGTGACCCCTGTAGGCTACCTTACATGGATAATGATTTTAAAATAGTATTTAATCCTTAATTAAACCTTACAATATGAATTTTGAAATTTAATTCTTTGAATTCACACTTTGGGGTTTGGACTGCTCATAAGGTCAGCCACAATTAGTTGATTGTGTATTGTGTGTTTCTACAAAAGGATGATTCATGTAGGTTAATTTTTATGTATAAGCTTAAAACAATGTTACAAAACCAATAAGAGTCTCTTAGGATCACTTTTACCTATTTATAAAATTTTTATCATGTTTATGCTACACTCACATCAATAACCATCACCATTTTGTTCACTATCTCTCATAGTCACCTATAGTTGGTTGTAGGTGCATATTTCCACTTGAGAGGATACCTATATGTTACCATGAATCTTGAAATACTACATATTAACATCATCCTAATTATTTCCATGTTTATTGGTATACAATTCAAAAAATAATGCCATTTCAACCATGACAATATACTTTGTTTGCTCTTTAGGATGTTAAAGACATTCAAAACTCAAATTGTCAGGATCTTGCTCCTCAATTAGAGCACATATGATTAACTCTTGTATTAGCAACTAAACAAAGAATTTAACCAGAATGAATAAGTAACTAGAAATATGAAATAACACAGGATATGAGAGACAATACACAATTGTATTAATAATCACTCAGAAGAAAATACAATAAAGAAGATGCCACTTCTTCTTCCACCTCAAAGGCTTGCCACACCTCAAGGAATTCTTCCCTCTCTCTCACGGTCCCAAAAATAAACTCCAATACAGAGTTGGTGTTCACCTCCACCAGTCAGTAACAACGCTGCCAGTACACCAAGCACACAACCATACTCCAAGTAGATCTCCCTTTCCTTGCTGCCACCTACAAATCAACAGACCTTACTCACCATTGTAGATCTCCAAACGTGGTCCTGCACACCTGCTGACCAAGATCATACATATACGAAGAACCCTTCTAATTCTCCAAACTAGCACCCAGACTTGGTACTATGGCACTAGGAGGAACACACCATTGCTCTCTTCTCTCTGAAGGAGCTTATTTTGCTCTCTTACTCTTTAGCACTAATTTACAACACAGCCCATGAGTCTATTATATATATCTCATGCTTACAATAATTAGACTATCTTAATTACAATAATTAGACTCACAACTCTAAGACTATAATTAGCCTTTAAAATGCAAACTAACAGTCCAAAAATAGACTCTCCGGAATCAGCATGCAAACTGCATGCTCACACACAGGTTGCCGACATCGGCTCCTCCCTGACCGATGTCGGCCAACTTGTAACCGACGTCGGTTGCTTCTGCACTGCTATCTGACCGATGTTGGTTGATCAGACCAATGTTGATTGCCCTACAACTCATTCTGCAACTCTCCGCAACCTCTATAACTCCTCTTATTTGCATCCTGGCGAAGCTTTTAGCTCCATAACCTAACACAAATTTTGTAGATATTAATGCATGTTTTTAGTGTCTTTGTTGGAAACTTTGAGGCTCCAAATAGTTAGGCTTCATCAATCCTCTTGGCTTCATATTTGGAATATTTATTCTACATGCTATAGGATACAAGGTCTACTTATTTATATGTTTCAAATCACTTTGTAACCTTGTTATAGGATATCTACAAAATGCCTTGGATCTTTATTTTCTTAATTTAGGGATTATGTCCCATAATTCAGTCATTGCCTATTGAAAGATGTTTCACACCTTATTTTGCCCTTTTGACACCTAAAATAGGTTTTTCATGATGTTAACTCATGCTATGACTTCAAAAAAAATTTCCATCACTTGTTTTCACACTTCAAAATGATATTTTAACTCTTTACTAGCACCTATAGGTAGGTGGACATTTTCAAGGTACATGCAATAAGCATGAAAATGGATAATAGATATAATTTATAAACCTTCAATTGAGATTTGAGATTCCTCAATTATTTCAAACAGACTCCCTTCATTTCCAAGACCTTAATCAACTCAAAATCTCCTTTTCAATGTGTTAGCTGTCATGAGATACCTGTACATGTTCATTAATGATTGCTTGACTGTGTGCATACTAAAACCTATCTTCTCATGTTTTCTATGGTGTCACTTGGGTTTCTAATATTTTTTCATGCTCTAAAATCCTAATCAAAACCTTGAGTCCATAATGAATCCTCCATGAATTCATTTCATATCTTTGTATAGTTCACTTAGTTGACTTTTTATGATAGTCTTTAAATAAGCTGACTGTATGGCACTTTATGACTGCATCTTATGTAATACTAATTTTAAGAATGAAATTGAAATTAAATGAGATAAAAAACACATTAAAAACATTTTAATAAAATTATCACACCCCCTACAACCATTGTTAAAGCATGAAAATCCTAAACATGATGAAAAATTACCTATAACACAACATAGTGCATTCACTTACAACCTAAGTTATTTTTCCCATAAAAACACCTTGAAATATGGAACCCAAAATAAGGAGAATTATATAAGTAATCCAACATCATCTATACTCAAACTTAGAATCTATATTGTATGTAATTCTCCAAACAATAACAAAACCTATAGGGTGTAGAGATTAACAAATGAAAAAACATAGTCAAATTCATGAGGATGGTTCATAAAGCACAAAACACAATTATTTGAAATATTATTATGGAAATGAATCTATCTTAGTATAATTTTATATCCCAAAGGTATTTGACCTAGAATTTCTCTAACTTCCCATACCAAGCATAAACCTATTGACTAGTTCTTTGTGTCTAGAAGGGTGAAGAAGGAGTAGAACGGTTTTAGCTCAATTTTGACACTTCCAAAGTAATTAAAGCATAGAAATGGGTTTGAGGAAGTTGAATATTCATCTCATTACCTTAACCCATGTGTCACCTTCTTCCATGGGCTGTAAAAGTTCCAAACTCTTCTCTTTTCCCAATAAAACTACTCTTTCTTCTAAATAACATGTCACTTTCAAATATGAATAATTTATTAAGGCATAATAGGACACATGTCACATTAAATCACCATTTTTATAGCTTCAAACTTCCCAAAGAGGTCATACAACTCATTTAAGGCTCATTTTGACCCTCAAAATGACTTAAAAGGACATAAGGACTAAAATGATTAATGACCAAGGATAATATAACATTAAATCACACTAAATGACCTATAATATACCTTATGACCAATATTATATCCCTTAAAACATCTAAAAATCAAATTTTTACCTATAGGGGCCTAGATTTGATGTGCAAGATCAAATTTGGTCAACAAGTGTATCTCTCCATTTTTATTCCTTATAGGCACAAGGATTACTACCCATGAGGAATTATTAGTGGGGAAAATGATCTTAGATTCAACTAATTTGAATAACTCTCTTCTCATGAGCTCTTCAACCTTAGGGTTGACTAGTCTTTACTTCTGCCTTATTGGTTTTGCATTACTTTCCAATTATATGGTGTGTTGGGAAAGCTTAGGGTCAAATCATGTTAGATCATGGTATTCCCATGAAAACACATCAACATATTATTGACATAAGGAAATGAAGGTAGATATCTCTTATATTGTGTTTACTTTTCCCAACTTAAGCATCTTGTCCTTAAAGATGACTATCTTCTCATAATATTATTCTTTAGTTGAGATACTCACCTTATCTCTTCTCATCTAATCATCTTTATTTAAGATGATTTATAATATAATTAATCCCTTGGGAATTTTTTTAGTCCTTAGCTTCACTATTTGGTCATCAAATTGATGTTGTAACTTACCTTGGTTCTTATGACAAAAATTTGCCTCTTGCATGAGAAAACAAACAATATGCTCATCACTATCAAATACCTACCAACTCACCTCATTTTTATGTATAGATGGCCTACATATGAGCTTGATTTTTGATTGTCCTTGAGTGTCCTTGAATCCATATATTATGTCATATTGGGCACCAATGGTTTCAAGTCTATCTACATAGTGATTGGATTCCCTTGGTATGGAATAGATGTCAAAATCTAAGAAATATTCCAAGAGGTCTCATACTCAATGCCTTTAGGCCTTAAACAAATGATTCTTGACTACACTAACACACATTAATTACTACACTACAATATCATTATCACCTTTCACTTGCAAAAGTTTGATGCCTCTCTTCCTTTCTTATTTTAGCCCATGTATAATGGATTCATACTTTGTTATGTTTGAAGTCAGATTACATTAGAACCTCACTAATAAGTAATACTTATGATTTTAAGTGGAAAAAAGCACTACTCCATCTCCACTACCATTCTTTGACCTTGATCCATAAATAATAAGGTCCATATGCTATGATGCTCTTAAGTTGGGTTTGTAAGACTAAGAACAACATCTCCTTCTTCATGTATGCAATATACTCCTAAGCATTCCTACTCAGTGGTATTGTATGGGTTAAATCCATGATTATCAGCTACTTATTCGACAAAGAATAAATATCTAACAAGATGCCTTCAAGATGATCTTTGGGTTCTTGTTCACTAATATTCTCATCCTCATCAAGTATAGTGAAGTTTACATTAGAGAGGTTGGGTACATAGGGTTATAAATGGAACCTAGAAATAGGTTTAGACCTAATAGTGACCCTTGTCCCATATCTAATCCTAAAGACCATGTATGACCAGTCGGATGAAAGGTATCCCCCAATATTTTTAGTAAAATCCCTAGATAGGCATATGGAAAAGTATGGAGGTAGATCAACAACCATGACATCTTGTGAGATAATACAATTGGGGTGGGATGCTAACACAATATTGAGATCCTTTAAGACACGTACTATCTTGATGGGATATCCATCTAATTTTAATACTCCTTTCTCATTGAGCTCATACTTGAGTTTTAGTTTATCCATTATGGCTTTTGGCATGACTAAGATAGAGACACTATTGTCTATCATGAAATTATGGACAAAACAATCTCCTATTATGACTGACAAGTAGAATGGTAGTGGCTTAAATACCTTGGTATCTTGGACCTCACCAAGATGAATATAATTAGTGTAAACTACACTCACCTTATCAACTTGTTCAAGAGAGAGAGAGAGAGAGATATCAAAGAGCTCTTATTGGAGAATGTATTTCTGTACCATAATGAGTAGAGAATCCCACATAAAAATGCTAGCATTGGATTTATTCATGTAGTGCACAATGTTTAAGCCAGGATTATCACTCTTTGGATAAAAATTTGAAGTGGAGGCATCACTTATGACTTGAGTGAATTATGAAATGAATGGACTCTTCTATTTCTACCCATGTGTTTGAGATGTCTACTAAGTTGGATAGGTATTATTGATTGTACTTTGAGTGGTAGGTTGTTGAGTCACTTGGGGGTGTGTGCGAGAGACCTTAGACTAACCCAAGTTATCATCAATCATTCTCCTTCTATCCCTTGTGTAGGATACGATTGAATCATCTAGATTTAGTGCATTATGCCCCAAGTTTGATGCCACATGTTCAAAAGTGTGTTATCCTTATTGGAAATTTAAAAAGGTGGTGTCAATAGGTAATTTGCTTACATTCCCTTGTTTTTGGCTTGGAACTTATACTAGTGTCATGGCAAGCATATCACCATGAGGCATTGGAAGACCTTATGGTAAAGGAGGTATGGTGTCATGAACTTGAAATGTAGGAGCCTACTATATACAATAAATTTGATATGTTTATCGACTTGTATACATCACCATCTCACTTGATTAACCTAATGTAATAGACCATTGACCCTCTTGTGCAAGATTGTTTTGTGTTGGTACTAATGCCCTTAAGTTGATTATAGCATTGGGGCTATAACTATCGTAGGGTCTAGCTTGTGTGATCTGACCTTGGGCTTGATGGTTGGGTGGATAAGGGGGTATATTGTAAGGATAAGGTGGGTATGGATCCTGATAGGGGGATTGATATAGTTTTTAATAGGTATGTTGATGCCTCTCTAAGGATACCAACTTGTTTTTTTTATGATTTTAGTAAACCTTTAATCTTTTTAAGCATATCTACTTGGCTACCATCAGCTTTTTCTTGATTATTTTGAGTAGGCAATGGAATAATGATGGGGGTAGTAGGTTGGAGCTTAGGAAATATGGGAATGAAAGGTCCAAGAGTCAAATTACTACTTGTATCAAGAAATTATATGTTCTTATAGATATTTCATATGCCTCTAGTAAGGTGGTCACATGCATAGACTATATCATTAAAACAACATTAGAATTTAAGGCCCTTAGGTAATATAGAAAGGCATAAGTAGGTGTAGGATTGATAATGGTAGGGATTCTATCCCAAGTATTTTGAAATATATAGTTAAAATCAACCATAGATTCTTGGGGTGGCCTCTTGATTGAGGTGAGTTTCTCAACTAGTGACACATGGTCACTTCTATCTTCAAAGTGTTTACAAAGGAACTCACCAAATTTATCCCAATTATTTATGGAGGTGGGAGTGAGACCTCTATACCACTAAAGACCTTTGCCTCTCAAAAAAGTTGCTAAGAATCTCATGGATACATTTTATTGGGTGATGTTGTGAATTACATGGTCACTTATATCTTCAAAGTATTTATAAAGTCACTCAAAAAATTCATCCCAAGTATTTATGGATGTAGGAGTGAGACCTCTATACCACTAAAGACCTTTTCCTCCCCAAAAATTTTCTAAGAGTCTCATGAATACATTTTATTGGGTGATGTTTTGCATTAAACATATCTTTACTATATCATCTATGTGTTCTACAATAGTGGTGGAGTTTTCCCCTATGAAATATTGAAAAATTTTCAAGGAAGTATCTAGGATATCATCAAATTGGTTGAGGTTTAAAGGGATGTCAACATCGAAGGGTATAAATGCTTGCAATCTAGGCCTTACCATTAGGATTGGTGGACTTGTAGTAGGTTGTGTATTGATAAAATTGGTAGAATTAGGAGAATTGGGAGAATTATAGGGTGTGGGATTTATATTGACTCTAGGGACCCTCTTTTTCCTTGCTATGTCTAATGATAATTCAACAAACTCGATCTACTTACCTTTTAAAGTTGACCTAGTGGAAACTTGGTGCATGAAATTGCATTCTAATCTATCACTGATTGTATTTAGCCTTCTATATGTCTTCCAATGTTTTCAATATTTTCAAATCAAGTCTCTAAGGCCCTTGATAGTTGGTACCAAGTTGGTACCATTAATTGTGCTAGAACTGTTAGGAATCAAGGTTGCACCCTTGCTGAGGAGAAGATTGTTCATGTCTACCTCAAACCTAGACCAACATTGGAATGACCTATAGACTTTGGGATACCTAATATATAGGTCAAATATCTATATTTTATTGGGATAACTCCCATAATTTTTCAATTAAACTCTCTCTAAGACTGAACCTTATAACAATGAAAAGGGAAAAGAGATAGAAACCAATGAAAGAACCTACTCTAAGTGGTAATGCAGCAATTGATTAGAGATCCAATCTTAATCATTTATTTTAAAACCATAAATGAAAATGATGGAGACTACCAATGGTCATACTTATTGATGGTGTCTTGATTATGAATATTTCATATAGAGGTTGAGTATGATTTTACAAATTCAAGGACAAAAGTCTAGATCTGCACAAGATACTATTAACTTATGACACTTCAAGAAAAATACTACTTGTTAACACTTCATACAACCTGAAATAGACTAGAACCTAAAGTAAGGTGCATAAAAGGACCTAAAAATGACCACAAAATGCATGCATTCCATAAATCAAACTTTAATGGGGTACACTAGCCTTGAACAATAAATATACAAATGTCTTCAATTGATTCAAAAGAATACAAGACAATTTTGGTAGATTGCTACACCTAACTAAGGGATACCAAAGAAAGATCTCAATTCCTACTTAAATATAAAGTTAAAAGAAGAAGAGGGAATATTCTAAGAGTAAGAGAGGCAATGAATGAGGCCAAAGTGGCATATGGAAATTACATATGCTTATTCCTCATCCTCAAGTGTTAACATGCCTTCAATGAGTCCACTTTAGCATCGAGATCAGTCATGAAGTTTGTAACTCCAAAATTTGACTTTATTAAAGACTTGATCATGATTAAAATAGCCTAAGATTCCCTCCAATGGTAGTTATTGATCTAGAGTTTAACTCAAAAAAAGTATTGAACTAGAATAAAACTTGTACCATTACATAAACCTCATTGAGACCTTTCCAACGGTATGTAGAATGTGGAAAATGGAGATCATATGCTCCTTGTGTAGTTGGTCAAAGCTTTAGTCAACTAGTCAAATTAGGTCAAAGTTGGTCAAACTATAGAAATTAACCATTATGGAATTATCTGAGAATAGTTCTATGGTGAAGAGCTCATTATGAGCTTTTCATCATAATTTATGGTTCATGAAATGGAGTCTTTATGTAAAAGATATGCATGGTAAAAGTTATGGTCAAACTTGGTCAAGAAGATGATGTGGCAAATTGTGAACCAGTAAGAACATGACACATGGCAGTTAGTTCATGAAAAAAATAGTGGGTTTCAATCATTTATATTTGATAGGTGATCTTTGACAATCGATTAAAAAATTAGGGTTTGAACGAAACAACCAGTTGGACATCGACAAGTGGTGCAATGAGTGGTTGACAAGTGGCATGGCGAGAGGTTGATACGTGATATGGTGAGATTGGACCATGTGGTGGGTCTTTAAACCACCATGCAACTTGCCACCATCTAATTTTATTTTCTTAATGTTTCAAACAAACCATATTGTATTTTCCTCATAAATCCACATGTTACATAGTTTCCATGTTCCATTCACGTTATATCCACATGAAGCCACATATCCCTATGTTTCATGCCTTAATTCCCACGTACATGCCTCAACATCCCACATGATACCCACATGCCAAGTCCAAACATCCACATACCACCATAAACCCCATAATATGCATAATAATTCCAAACACTTGGCATGGTAAACCACAAAGTTTGTGGTTAATAAATATCCAATGTTCCCCAACTTACCAAATGTGGGACTACAGATATACTCACCCACCAAAAAAAATGAGGATGTGGATCAAACCTTGAACCTCTCATGCAAAATGATAAGGCCCAACTGATTGGGCTATAGAATTGAACCACTATATAAAGCATGCAAATTTGTATTTGAATTCATTCGAAGAAGCCAAGTGGCCATAAAATAAGAGCTAAGAATCTTGGATGACTTGCAGAGAAAGACAAAGGTAGAATTTGGGAAAATTATGAAAAGGGACTTATATTATTTTTCTCCAAGGAACAACTTTATAGTTTATCATTTTTAATTTTGAGGAATTCTGAAGAAATTATAAAGCCTTGGAAGCAGTCTATTATGTTAAGGCATAAGGACTTGTTTCTACTCTTGCTCCAATTTGAGGCATCTAGAGTCATTTCTAGACTTCAAGGTAAACTAGTGAAATATTATAGTTTTTAAGATGGTTCTAGAAATATGCTGAGTATCTAGATTTGAGGCCTTTTGTTACCATTTTTGATGCTCCAATGTGATATTTTTGAGTAGAAGACATCCATAGGTGTGTTTCAGGAAGATGAAGAATCTATTCATGGATTCCAAGATTATTCAAAGGTATATAACACTTGGATTCATTATTGTTTTATAAGGGTTACTATTTACTTACATTATACTGATTTAGTTTAGCTAGTTAGTGAACTCAAAGATGTAGGCATTGCCAAACTCTATAATCATCTCTTGTGGAGTGTGGTGTGTATTTTCTTGCATTGATTTTCCTTAAGTTGATTTTTTTAAGGAATAATTTTTGGAATTTATTTAATTTCCTATAAATAATCCATTGTAAAAAATTTTGCATGAAAATAAGTGCCAATTTATGGATCAAGTTTGGTATCAGAGTGGTTAGTGTGTTGGGATAACTTATATATAAATATTACTCTGAAACATCAAGTTTTCTATCATAACTAAATTTGTGGGTGAATTTGTGATTTTTTTATTTTACTCACATTCTATGGAACACTATGGAACCAATTCTAGCTCAAGTTTAACTATTGATAAATACTATTATCATTATATTGATGCAATACTTGCATTTACAAGAACCATGACAATAAGATGTAGAACAAATACATGAGTTACAGATCGAGAAGCTCCAACAAAGCATTGACGCTCTATAAGTAGAACTATAGCAAGAACATCACCAAAAGAAGCAAATTTGAGTGGATTCAAAATTCTATGGCTACTACTCCAAAAAAGGTCATATTGTGGATGAATGCTGGTATCTACACCAGTAGAGATGCAAATCAAAGGGGAAATCACCTATCAAAAAAATTACAAAGCCTAGTTCTCTTAGGCATTAAACAATAGATGAAAGATTCCTCCAAGAGATGTTGCTAAGCTAGACTACAGAGGTGCATTTTGGCTATAGCAGCGATTCTTTTAATTCACATATTCCTGCTAGTCCTATTAATGAAAATGATGTTGAAAGTTCAAAATAAAATAATTCTCCAATTATCAATATATCTTCTAATGTACATACTGAAGATAAAAATAATGAAATCAACTCTTTTGGCTATATTGAAAATGTTAGGGATATTAAATATAATAACCCTAAACATTTATTGAAGTCATTTGAAAAGCAACATGAAGGGAATATGTTTTAAGCTATTAGCAAAAATGGAATTGAAAGGAAAAGGCCTTGGCATTAATAGTCAAGGAATTGTCCAGCCTATCAAAGTGGAAAAGACACCACTCTATGCAGGATTAGGATATGGAGGCGAAGGATAAATGTCCCAATAAGCTGAGTTAGAGGATTACTCAAGCAATAAGATAGAACATCTTGAAGAGCTAGAAGAAGTAATCTTTAAAGATGTGACAGTTACATTACATGAATAATCTTCAAATAACTCATCAAGGTATGCAAAGAAGAAATACTCGAATGTATTTTTTGATTATGCATAAGAGAGTCCTAAAAGGAAGTTAAAAAAAATAGATGAAAAGAAATTGCCTAAGGAAGAAATGAAGTTAGGATTTTACTTCAATGCTAAGGGGAAAATGTTTAAGGAAGATAAGTAGAATCATCCACAACCTTAGGTAAAGGTTTTAATTACATCTTCTATCAAGCAACATATAGAGCCCCCTTAGACAAAATCTAACCAGTCAAAACTTGAGATAACATCAACAAAGGAGATGACGATCAATGAGAAGCTAACAGTTCAAAAATTGTCACCCTAGAAAGGTAAGAAACATTTCTTAAAAAGAATAATTGATAAGCATTCTAAATTAGATGCTATATTCAATAAAAAATATTAAAAAAAATTGATATCTAAAGATGTTGTAGAAGCCTTAGGTTTGGAAACTAAGCCACATTTCGAACCCTATTCTCTAGATAGAATAAATGATGGTCATGATATATATGTAAGTAAAACATGTAAACTAGGATTTGAAATCATTGCCAACTTCCTAGATGAAGTTGAATTAGATGTGGTTCCACTTAAATTTAGTGGCATTATCCTAGGTAAACCATACTTGTCTGTGAGAAGAGTTACTTACTCTAAGAAGGAAAATTAGTAGAGCATTGTAAAAGATATGATATAATATCTCATGTGAGCACATTAGAAATAACCATTACAGGGAAATGGTATCTTCAGTGTTATATTATTCATTTGTGGTAGACAGGAACATTGCATGGTAACAAAAAGATGCCATCATGAAAAGCATCAAGAACAACTCGAAAAATAAGTTATATATTTTAAGCTATAGAGTGTCCAAGCATGTATATTTGCTTTATATTTGTAATACCTAAATATAGGAATTAATTATACATAAATACCTAGTATGGGCAATGTTTTTAATTATTATAGTGTTTGTAAAAGACCCAAGAAGGTGAATGTTTGTAAACTATGTTGCTAGTTAAAAACCCTAAAAGGATAATTGTAAATGGTGATTATTATAACACCAGATGTCTTGCAATATTTTCATAGTATCATATCTAAAGACCCATCAGAGTATCTCTAGAACTGATTGATAATTAGGTTGGTATCTAATATTCAATAGATCATTTGAGATAGAGCTAAGAGCTAGAGCCATGAAAAGATCCTTATATGGAGTACTAGGTCCAGTACTAGCTTTTTGAGGATAAAAAACCTTTTCAATAAGGAGGATTGATCCAAAGGTAAACTCAAAAAAGTCTTGAATTAGAATTAAACCTACACCATTGTGCAGAGCTCATTGATACCTTTCTAATGGTATGTAGAACATAGAAAATGGAGCTCATATGCTCCTTATGCAGCTGGTCAAAGTTTTAATCAATTGGTCAAATCAAGTTAAAGTTGGTCAAACTATAGAAATTAAACATTATGGAATGATCTAAGAATAGTTCCATTGTGAAGAGATCATCATGAAAATTTTCTCATAATTTATGGTTCATGAAATGGAGTCCATATGCAAAAGATATGGATGGTCAAAGTTATGGTCAAACTTGGTCAACAAGATGACATGGCAAAACATGGACCAATAAGAACATGACATATGGTGGTCATTTAATTCAAAAAAATAGTGGGTTTCAATCATTTGTATTTGATAGGTAATCTTTAACAATCAGTAAAAAATTTGGGGTTTGAATGGAACATTTAGTTGAACGTCGACAAGTGGCGCAACGAGTGGTCGACAAGTGGTATGACATGAGGTTGACAAGTGGCATGGTGAGATTGGACCATGTGGTGGGTAATACAACCACCATGTGGCTTTCCACTATCCAATTTTATTTCTTGAATGTTTCAAACAAACCATATTATATTTTCCCTATAAATCCACATGACACATAGTTTCCACATTCCATTCACGTTATATCCATGTGAAACCACATAACCCTATGTTTCATGCCTTAATGCCCACATACATGCCTCAACATCCTATGTGATACCCACATGACACATCTAAACATCCACATACCACCACAAACCCCACAAGATGCATAATAATGCCAAACACTTGGCATGGTAAACCACAAAGTTTGTGGTTAATAAATATCTAATGTTCCTCGACTTACCAAATGTGGGACTAAAGATATAATCAGCCACCAAAAACAATGAGGATGTGGATTAAACCTTGAACCTATAATGCAAAATGATAAGGCCCAAATACTTGGGCTATATAATTGAACCATTATATAAAGTGTGGAAATTTGTATTTGAATTCATTCGAAGAAGCCAAGCAACCATCAAATAAGAGCTAAGAAGCTTGGACGAGTTGCAGAGAGAGACAAAGGTATAATTTGGGAAAAGTCCAGAAAGGGACTGATATTGTTTTTATCCAAGGAAAAACTTTGTAGTTTATTATTTTTCATTTTGAGGAATTTTAAAGAAATTGTAAAGCCTCAAAAGCTGTCCAATATGCTAAGACATAAGGACCTATTTCTACTCTTGCTCTGATTTGAGGCATCTAGAGTAATTGTTGGACTTCAAGGTAAACTAGTGAAATATTCTAGTTTTCAAGATGGTTCCAATGATATGAGAAGTGTCTATATTTGAGGATTTTTGTTTCCATTTTTGATGCTTGGAAGTGATATTTTTGAGTAGAAGACATCCAGAGGTGTGTTTCAGGAAGGTGAAGAATCTATCTATGGATTTTGAGATTCTTCAAAGGTTCATAATACTTGGATTCATTATTTTTATATAATTATTGATATTTACTTTCAAACATATTATAATGAATTGGTTTATCTAGTTAGCGAACTTGGAGTCGTAGGCATTGCTAAACTCTGTAATCATCTCTTGTGTAGTGTGGTGTGTATTTTCTTGCATTACTTTAACTTAAGTTGATTATTTTATGGAATAATTCTTAGAATATAATTAATTGACTATGAATAATCCATTGTAAACTTTTTTTCATGAAAATAAGTGCCAATTTATGGATCAATTACATAATGCAAATGGAGTGTGAATAGACTTCTAAGAGGCATTGGGTAGCCTCTCTTCAATGTGCATGAAAAATGGTCCATGAAAATACCTCTAACCTATCATAATGGCCTTCATTTTGGGATATTCTCACCTGGATGATAGTTAAAAATTCTTGAATATGGTTCATCAATGATACCATGCCATTTTTTCCCTACTAGACTCTTCTACATGTAAGATAAGTAAGCCTATTTTGCTTGTCCTTCAACTTTCTATTCATATTCATTGTTTGAATGATCTAATAGATGAAATAGTATCTCAAATAATTTTAAAAGACTTAGATCATTCTTAGGTTAACCCATTATGCATTGGAATTTATGTCTCTTGAGTGTTCTTCACATGTAAACATATTGGCCCTTTATGACTAGGCCACTTAAACTGCTTCATAGATTGTTAGTTTAGGGAGAGTTAATAGAGACACTTTTAGTTAATTACATGGATAATATTGGCATTAAATGATTATAATAAGTCTTAATCTTACCATTTACATAGTTTATAACTTTTAATTTAGACTTTGAAACATAATTTATGCCTAAAACCCTATAAACTTGCATTTTTAGGAAGTGACCATAAAGTTTTTGTACCATCAAAAGTCATGGACATGAGCCCCTCTAAGCTAGAAACATGATACAAGTGTTAGATAAGAAATTCTTGAGTATGTGAATGTATTTTTAATTAAACTTATTATTCGAGTCACTATTAGGGTTTAGGAGAGGTTTAAGAGTGTTTAGGTGTCTTAGAGGTGGTTCATAGAGATAAGAACTTAGATCTTTAAACCACTTACACTAAATTCAATTCAATGGACTTCCCCACCTTCTCCAAAATATCAGACTCCCCATGCATAACATACAAGATGTGATGAGCATTTGAAGATGCTTTTTGTGGGGGAGACATGCCTTCTAAGCAGGCTTTGGATATTTGTAGGCAAGTTGGTTAACTATAGGGATTTTATTGGATTCTAAATTACCCAAAGGGATTTTAAACACTATGATAGCCTTTCCCAAGAATATTTGAATCATTCTGTTGGGAGAATAAATCGGAAGCACACAATTTGATTACCAAACCAAGCAACTTAATATGCGGAAATTAACCAGATTCACCAAGTAACTAGAATTCAGAATAACACATGATATGAGAGACAATACACAAATTGTATTAACACTTTATACAGAAAATAATACAACAAAGAAGATGCCACTTCTTCTCCACCACCTTACAGAGGTTTCCCACACCTCAAGTGAACAGTAATTCTTCTCCCCAAAGCTCTCCCTCTCAGGTCCCAACACCCAACTCAAAATACAGAGTTGGTGTTCACCTCCCGTGCTCCACGCACACCACAAGTGATCCACGCACTCCAAAAGTACTCAAGGTACTTCAAGTAGATCTCCCATGAATCTGCAACAACCTGCAATTCAACAGACCATACTTCTGGAAGGAACTCCCTTGCCTTCCTCTTGCTCTATCCGAGTACACACCTGTACTCCAAGTAGATCCTGCCTGATACTGCTCCCTGTTGTGTTGCTATCTATATGACCTTGCACACCTGCAAATCAAACAACGGTTCTATTCACCTGTGAACCTCGACCTTGCACACACATACACCTGCAGATCAACGATCTTACTTACCATGTAGATCTCCTATATAGGCCATGCAACTGTGACCAAGATCCTACACTCTTGAAGAACCCAGCTGGCTCTCCAATCCAGCACCAACACACCTGGTACTGAGGCACTAGGAGGAACGCACCATTGCTCTACCTCACACACAGAAGGAGCTTATAATTATGCTCTCTTACTCCCTAGCACACTTTTCCAATACAACCATGAGTCTATTATATAGATCTCATCCAAACAATAATTAGACATCTAATTACAATAATTAGATCCGCAGCTCTCAGTCTATAATTAGCCTTGATCATGCAAACACTTGGTTCGTTAGCTAACTGCCTATAATAAACGCAGTCCGAACCACACAGGCGACCGACGCCGGTCCCTGTCTGCCTGGGGGTCGCCGACGCCGGCCGATCTCTGACCGACGTCGGTTGCCTTCCTACCCTATCCTGCCGACATCGGTTGGCCTGACTGACGCCGGTGTCTCTGACACTTAGCAACTCTCCTACAACCTCCTCCGTGTCTGCATTAGTGAAGCTTTTAGCTCCACAATCCTAACAATCTCCCACTTGGAGATAAACAGCTGCACTGTACCTGTACCTGTACTCTGTCTAATCTGTTTCCTAGTTTGTATTCCTCTTCAAGCTCCCACCTGAAGACAACCCACCACACATCCCGTGGTGTACCACCTGTCATCCGAGTAACCTGCCACATCCGAACCTACAACACCTGTAGTGAAGTTCTGACCCTGCATAGCAACACCTGCTGCCGGTCCCTCTCAGAAAACCTGAGAACCCACTTCCCCGAATTGGCTCCTAACTCTCTGACAGCTCCCACTGCATGGGAATACTCAGGTCTATACCAGACCTCATGTGATTTCAGACACTGTACCTGTCCAGCCCTTAGTGTGCTCCGGCTCTGCATCCCGAACCTCACCAACACCTGATTCACATCAGCTCCCACTCGAGACAAAATCAACCTGTGATCTCCATGCCTCCCATGTCAAAGAATTCCGCTACTCCAAACTCCTCCTGACATGCCACTGAACTAATCTTACCCTTAGCTCAGCAAAACCCTGTATGTACACCCCTGCTAGCTAGCATACTATCCACATACAGCAACAGAATGATGTCGCGACTCATTGTCCCCTTGGTAAGACAAAACCACAGTAGTTACCCTGACATTGACTGAAGCCATGCTCCGTCCTCCACCTGTCAAAAAACCTGTACCACTGTCCTACAGCTCCACAAGACCATATACCTGGTCTTCCGTCTCACGTATCCGTTCTCTCTATTCTTCTACTAAGGTATCCATTCGTCTCTGTGCTTTCATACCTGCTGGCATCCCTACCAAAACACACCTGTTTGGTTCTCCTCCAAGGAATCACATCCTCATCCATGCCAAGCTCACACCTGTTTCCTGGATCCTTCCTGCTCTACAATCAGCAACATGTATAAAGAAGAGGAACAACGAATTTGAGGGCCTACTTACGCCTTCAATCCTCCGTATGGGTGTTTGAGACTCCTTGACAACATGCTGTCCACCCAAAATTCGTTACAGTGACTGACCTCGGTCACTCCACAGTCTGCATCCGACCGACGTCGGTTCCATGCGTCTGTACCTGACTACCAACCTGCCTGTGCTGGTGTCCCTTCTACCGACGTCAGTCCTCCTAACCGACATCGGTCTTACATACTGCCGACATCGGTCCCATGACCGACATCGGTCTTACCCTGCCCGACATCGCCGGCTTCAGTCTGCACATGACCGACATCGGCACCTGTCTGTTCGACGCCGGTTCCTCCTGACCGACATCGGTACCTGTGTTCACCTGTGAGTGATGAATTTTTACCCGCGAGCTTCTTTGAATCAAAACTCATGTCCAAACTGCCCTGCTCAGAAGTATCCAGCCACATCCACTGGGTTCTGTCTGCCATCTCCTCCATAAACACCAAGGCTTTCCAGTTCTTAAGCCTGTCAAATATATCTGTCTTCCGCTTAAGAACATGCATCTCCTTCCTGCTCATGTGACCAAGCCTACGAAGCCACGTCTCTGCAACAAAAGAAGAATCAGTAATATAAACAAGTAGATAAAGGATACCTGTTTTCTTACCACCAGCTAATTCAAGTGCATCCGCTGTGAGAGTTCTTGTGCATCTCTCATCACCCAATCTTTCTGAAGAAATTAGCCATATCTCCAAACCTGGGACCTACATGACCTTCATCAACACCTGTGTGTTGGCCGCCTGCAATTTCAGCTTCACTTCCCCTTTGCCAATTCTTTGGCAAGGCTCACCAGCTCCTCTACCTGGAACTGCATGGAAAGAGGCAACCGAATCTTTTATCCAAGATTCAACTTTATCCAAGAAACCTCCAAGAACACCATGTGCAATAACACCTGCAACATCTACTTCTTCAGTTTCTTCATGCTGATCTGCTACCAACCAACAATAATCTTTTACCTGCTCTTTCTTTCCATAGGACCGTGAGTGACCATCTGTGCTTTTCAACTCCTCCATTCTTAGCTTACTTTGATCTGCTATTGCTCTACTCCCACTCGATCAGAAACCCCTGAGAGTGCCCTGTAACCAAACACAAAACTTGCTTCCTCCAACCTTAGCTCTGATACCACTTGTTGGGAGAATAAACCGGAAGCACACAATTTGATTACCAAACCAAACAACTTAATATGCGGAAATTAACCAGATTCACCAAGTAACTAGAATTCAGAATAACACATGATATGAGAGACAATACACAAATTGTATTAACACTTTATACAGAAAAGAATACAATAAAGAAGATGCCACTTCTTCTCCACCACCTTACAGAGGTTTCCCACACCTCAAGTGAACAGTAATTCTTCTCCCCAAAGCTCTCCCTCTCAGGTCCCAACACCCAACTCAAAATACAGAGTTGGTGTTCACCTCCCGTGCTCCATGCACACCACAAGTGCTCCACGCACTCCACAAGTACTCAAGGTACTTCAAGTAGATCTCCCATGAATATGCAATAACCTGCAATTCAATAGACCATACTTCTGGAAGGAACTCCCTTGCCTTCCTCTTGCTCTATTCGAGTACACACCTGTACTCCAAGTAGATCCTGCCTGATACTGCTCCCTGTTGTGTTGCTGTCTATATGACCTTGCACACCTGAAAATCAAACAACGGTTCTATTCACCTGCGAACCTCGACCTTGCACACACATACACCTGCAGATCAATGATCTTACTTACCATGTAGATCTCCTATATAGGCCATGCAACTATGACCAAGATCCTACACTCTTGAAGAACCCAGCTGGCTCTCCAATCCAGCACCAACACACCTGGTACTGAGGCACTAGGAGGAACGCACCATTGCTCTACCTCACACACAGAAGGAGCTTATAATTATGCTCTCTTACTCCCTAGCACACTTTTCCAATACATCCATGAGTCTATTATATAGATCTCATCCAAACAATAATTAGACATCTAATTACAATAATTAGATCCGTAGCTCTCAGTCTATAATTAGCCCTGATCATGCAAACACTTGGTTCGTTAGCTAACTGCCTGTAATAAACGTAGTCCGAACCACACAGGCGACCGACGCCGGTCCCTGTCTGCCTGGGGGTCACCGACGCCGGCCGATCTCTGACCGACGTCGGTGGCCTTCCTGCCCTATCCTACCGACGTCGGTTGGCCTGACCGACGCCGGTGTCTCTGACACTTAACAACTCTCCTGCAACCTCCTCTGTGTCTGCATCAGTGAAGCTTTTAGCTCCACAATCCTAACACATTCAAACTCATAAAACTACAACCTATTTCACCTTATGATGGCATAATCATAGTGGAGGTTATGGATTAGTCTATTTGTATACCTAAATCATGAACCTTGACGTAAATACTAGGGATGTGATCCACTCTTTCATCATATATAATCTAAACATCACATTAGATACCTTAGGAAGTAGTATCATAGGCTTGATTGTATCATTTGACTCCCTTTGTATGTAGACCATCATGAATTCAAACATATGTACCATTTTTCTTGATTAACCAGTCATGGAGGTCACCTAGAAAACTTTTGGAGGGTTAAATTAGGTTCTCTAGGACTCATTATCCCTCTCTAACTTCATTATGTACAAAAACAATCTCAACCTCTTTGATTTTAAACTTAAACTGGCATTTCCAATACCACTCCATATGGTTTGACTCCTACACATGCAAATGAATTAGTCTCTACGATGCTTATAAGACCTTAGGATATCTTAAAGGTAATTTCATGATCAAATTATCTCATCTACATGGGGTTTGAGGCCAAACTCTACCATCAGGTCATTTTTGGGTTTATGCAGGGTTTCAAACATCTACCATATTAATGATGGTTAATTAAGTATGGACATAAAAACTAGGAAAAAATGCCATGAATTAATAGGGTAATTACCTCCTCATCTTCCATGAATTATTTGGGTTCCCATGTAGAGGGTGCTTAGAGATATGAATGTTAGAAGGTGGTATTAGGGTTGTTTGCAGGAAGTTTTGAGTGCTTATTTTATTAAGGTTTGTTCATAAAGGTTAGACCCTAATTTACAACCAATAATTCATTAATTTTTTGTCCATAGGGAGAATTAAACTTCCCTAAGATATTTAACCCTGATCATGCATGTGGTGGAGTGGGTGAGCATTTAAAGATGGTCTTTGAATTGCCTATGTGTAGTCTGACTGGATCAAGTAGGGTTTAAAGACACTTTGATCAAATTTCTCACTTCTTGGTACCTAAAACCTTCTTAAAAATTATTAATAATCCTCATACACCTCACATTGGCCATTCAATGTTTTATAATAGATTGAAATAACTTCAAGATGGTACTAGGGTCTATAAGTAAGCTTATATGTTTGACTGTGTTAACCTATCTCCAAGGATATTGACTATAGATATATGTGTTATAACTTTAGAGGAAATTTTTGAAACATTTACCATCATACATAATTTAAATAAAACCTTATTTGTGTCCTAAACTACTTATAGACCCTTCATGGCATGAATTCACCCTTTCAACCCACAAAAAACTATTATAGACAGGGCTTGGTCTAAGATAAAATAGTGGGTATACCCACTATTTTTCTAGCCCAAGTGAATAAATTAGTGTCTTTAATGGGTCATGATGACCATTTTTACTAATTTTTATGGATTTTACATGTCTATAAGAGCCTCAAATCACTATTTTGGCTTAGATTGATAGTTTACTGACTACCAAATGTGTGCTTAAACATGAACACTCTGAGTATGGCCTTCAACATTATACCCTAAGGTATTTGTGATCATGTAGGTTTCCATAATGTGATAAATTCAATTATTATGCTTATATAATTTTTTTTCCTCTATATACCTTACCCTCTACTCAGGCTTAGGTCTCATGCTTAAGTATGCCTATTTAATCTCAGGCTTGTGTAGATGTTAGTTTTCATTCCCATAGGTGATAACCATCAATTTGAATTCTCAAAAATATGAAACTTTAACATTATTATGCTTAGATATTTCCTTTTTACCAAAATAAAATTATGGATCTTCACATGTAACAACTTCATTTTAGGTCTTCACTCATACATTCTTGTTGCATATAGGGTTCGAGTATCATGCTTGCATGAGAGAAGAGTAAACAATAGATGATAAAACCATAGTGCCACATTAATATCTCCATTTATCTCCTATAATGAATATATTCTCTTATTACCATCAATATTCATGTCCTTAAATGATTTACAAAGTGCTTTTTTGGGAGACCCTGCTACAATAGCTCTAAAAGGGCTGGGTGTAGGTGTACATTTGCATTCTTAGTTCACTATATGACCATATAGGTCCAAAATTCTATGGTTTCATTTCTCTTAATGTTTATAATGGAGTATATAGGTATTTTTACATGATATAAAATTTTAAGGGTGTGGGAGTGAATGGAGGTGATTTTGGGGTGAATGAGGGTGAAACATAAACAACAAGGTTAGAAGACAACATGAATGGTAGTGGAAGTACTATGAGTAGATAAGGATATGAAAATGGTGTGAAATAGAGAATTAAAACCTTAAAAATGCCAATCACATGAACCTTGCATACCTTTATATACATACCTAAGAAAAAATGGAACTTTGGAGGAAGATATGAAGCATACACAGTCCTAAATTAAAACATCTGAAACTCAAAAAAATATTAACTTTTGCAAAAGACCTTAAAGTTTGATAAAATGGATTGTGTGGGTTTGTAGATAAGGGAGATGGTTTCTAGGATTGTGAGGCCACCATAAAAGCTGGTAAAGTTGATTTGAATGTTATGACGACACTCCACCATGACTCCAACACATTATTACATGTTTTGAGTTGTTTACGAGCTTCTATAGATGCCATTTAGCCATATACAGTGTATTTGTCATACATTGGTCTTAAAATATGCATAACTCCTTCTTCCTTGAGATATTATGAGGTGAAAAGAGGACATTAAACATTCAACCTATGCACGAAGACATTGGAAATGTTGAAACACATTTGTAAACTTTGTAACCCAGTCCACAACCTCTGATGAAGGCATCAAACCTATATCAATTACATCAAATTTTCTATAGATCACACACAAGATATAGTCATGAAGGTATGATAGTCATATGAACTCACACATGTAAGTCAATTTATAAAAATGATATGACAGGATCCTTCAAGATCGAAGGCAATAACATCAATTAGTGGTTTAAATAGACAAGGTAAGAATCCTTGAGAACCATTCAACCCAACTTGGCCTATCTAGATGAAGACAACATAAAAATTACTTAACTTCTTAATGAATGTTCATAAATGTCATGAGACTAATCTCTAGACAAATGACCATGGGTGGAAGTTACCTAAGTGTAGTTTTTCTAGTTATGAGCTTGGGCCCCCATTCTCTCTCCTTTATATGGTACAAGCATAAACTTGAGGAGTTCATTGAGTCTACCAATTTGATAAAGGGAGAGATGGGATGGTTTTGAGCTCCCATGGCACTAAAAAACACTAATTTATTCTCAATTTGACCTTTTTGATTTTCCTATGTAAAAAAATGACTCCATTTGAGTTGGTTCGTACTATACATATCTATTCTACTTAAGAAGCCACTACAACCTACCATTTTCTCTACAATTATCCTTGTTTTAGACATAAAACACCATATTTAGGTGTTTTGGAGGGAAAATATGAGCCTTATGGCACTTTTAAGCTGATGGTAAGTATTGAGGGAGTTAAAAAGTCACTATTTGGTATGTGTGAGGTCCATTTAGGAAGAATTAGACATTGACTATAGTGATAATTTATTCAAAAAGGTATTAAATAGTCTAGTGATGGATTGATTAGGTTTATGATGTCCATTATAGGTGTGTGGGGTGACTTAGTGGTATATCAATTGTAGATTAAGTCTTATTATGACTATAAAATGTTGACTTTGCACACATATATGACTTAAAGAAGTTATATCAATTGGATTATCATGTAAATACATATAATAGACCTTTATGGCCTATAAAAAACCTCAAATCAACCTCAAGACACCTTCCATGATTTTTATTCAAAGCTTGAAAGATAACATACCTCATGTTATTAGACAGATTAGGGGTGTTCATGAGTTATCACTACACTATCTTCTCCATTTGACTTTACCATGGCATTTTTTGACTATTGGGACTCCACCAAAGTGATCAAGGACCATCTAACATGTTTGATCATCATGATAACACTTTAATCAATATGGAAAGGAGAAATAAAGACACATAAATATTGACAAAGCAAATTGTAGCATGACAAGACTATGGATTGCTTGAACAATCCTAAAAAACTTATGATATGAATAACCATGGTACCAATGGTGAATCAGGATTCAAGGCATTAGGTTAACCCATTTATATGTCTAAGACTATAAAGTAGTCAATAGGTAGTAAGTGGTAGTATAGGGATAAAAATCTTATAAATCACCAATGGTCTACCCACCCCTTTATCAATGCACCCATTAAGGCATGCACTCAGAGAGATTGAGACTCAATGGGTTCTTAGAAGATAGAAAACACCAATAATTGATAAAGTTTAAAATTATTATGTGTATACGCTCATCAAGGATGTAAATTTGATGATACTGAGAGCAAAGTTCTAAGTTGGTAAAATAAATAACACCATGAAATTCATTTATAAAATAATCAATTACTAGAATAAGAAACTTATCTTTGATGGTGTACTTGTTGATTTCTCTATATTTTGGGCACATCATCCAACTATCATCCTTCTTCTACAAAATGATCATTAGGGAGGAATATTTGCTTTGACTATGTCAGATGATTCTTACTTCAACATCTCTCATACCATCTTTTCAGTTTCTTTCTTTGGACATATATATAACTATAGGGTCTGATGTTGGGTGGTGTACTTCTTGGAATGATTTTGATTGAATGATCATGTGCATGGCCTATAGGAATTCCTTTTGGCATGTTACCAAAAATAATAGAATGTTCATCTAGCACCCTTTGTAAATTAGGATGTGTAGACTGGTCATCTAGAATGGTCGTCTAGCATCATAAAATTAGGTTAAACCTCTATAGAAAATAAGCATTCCACAAAACCTTTTTTACCTTTTTTATAATCTTTGTCATCTAGTGGGAACTAACCAATTATGGAGATTTAATCCATAATACATGTAATTCAAAGGTCTTACCTTTTGAATGGAACCTTATGAGTAGTTCTTAAAAATTCATCTCAATAGTTCCTAAAGTGGTGATCCACTGCATTCCCAAAACAATGTCATCTCCTCCCATGGGAATAGAAAACATACATGAATCTAATAAATAGTCTCTCATGTAAAGCTTAATGCTAAGGTAGTTTTTATAATAGTTTACCATACCACTATCTACAATCATGGCCTAAAAGTATGGAGCTAGGTAAATGAACAGTTCAAATTATTAGCCAACTTACTATTGATGAGTTATGTGTACTCCCAAATTCAATTAACACAACCACTTTTTGTTTCTTTAAGAAATCCACCACCTTAAGAGTTTGAGGAATAGTAATGCTTGAAAGTCCATGATAAGAAATAGTAGGTTATTAATCTTTATATTCATCCTCAAGTTATTATAAACCTACCCCTAAATCCTCTTCATCTTCTTCATCCTCATTGGATCCATCAATGTAAAACAACTTCTTTTCAGCACATCAATGTCATTTTCTCAATTTTCTATTATAGCCAAAACATAAACCATTTGCACACTTTTCTTCCACTTGTTGAGGTGTCAATCTGGTAGGCTACTAAAATGATGGTGTTAGGAAGGTATATTCATAGACATTGGTGAAAGGTCTTCATATTTGTATTTATGTGCCCTTGGTATGGACTCAGATAAAGTAATGGGATGAAACATGCAAAATTCTAATTGGATGCTATCTTTGAGGCCAACCAAAAATAGATTATTCATATTTACCTCAGTGATTTGCACCACATGTAAAGAGAGATTTTAAAATTGATGAATGTAGTTCTTGATAGTCCCAGTCTAGCATAACTTGGCTAAATAACTGAAGTAGTTTTTAGATAAAATATTGTGATAGTGGAGATACAAATAAAAAATATCAACCTTGAAATTGGGACACCATTATGATGTACACAACATACCCCCATTCCTATTTATTAGAATAGGAACCCACTATCTTTGGTAATTAGCCTATATCCCTAGTTTGAAAGTCCTTTAAAAGGAAGTGCCTCATGTATTGTGCTAACTTTATTATTCTAAAGGCATATGAATGTATGCACTTTTTATATTTTTGGACTAACCTACTAATGATCTTCATAATTTATGTATCTATAGGTTTTATCTCATCTTCTTCAATGAAATATTTCAATGAAACTACTTAGGGTAAAAGGGTATTCAATTTTTTTTTCGGTATCATATCCCTCAAGAATTTTGTTATTCATCATTTTCCTTTGGAGGATTTATTCAGGATAAAGTATTAAAAATCTAGGGTACAGGACCCAAAATTCCATTCACTAGGTATTTTAACTATTCAAAACTTATTCTTCCACCACTATTTTTTAGGACCCAAGTCTCCAATTTTACACTTCAATTTATCTATGTATTCAAAAAGATTTCATCTATAGTTTAGCTTGGTAAGTCCCTCTGACATATTTAGGTCTTCAGTAGTTTTATTCATAGAAGAGTTTTGCATGTTTTGGTCTTCAAAGAAAATGTTTGGAAATTTTTCCCCACACATTTATCTCTTCAAGAATTTTTCTTGGCAAATCCCTCTAACAATTAGGTCTTCGATAGTTTTTTTTAGTAGAAGAGTTTTGTATGTTTTGATCTTTGGTGAAAATGTTCAAAACTTTTGTTTGGAAAAGTTTCTTGACACATTTAGGTCTTCGATGATTTTCCTCAATGTAAGAGTTTAAATAGTTAGGTCTTTGATAAAAGTGTTTGAAAATTTTGTTCGAGATGCTCATAGATAGTGTTATACCCTGACTCCTAACTTTTGACTACTAAAAGATTCATTACTCAATAAACTAAAGTTGAAGAAACAATGAAATGACACTTAGAAAAGGGAAATGATGTGGCACTCCTACTAGACATAAATAGTTCCTACATGGCATATGTATCAAATAAGGTGGCAAAGTTAAAATTTATAAAAAAATCAATGTTATAGATGGTAGACATTAATGACACACAAATTATAAATCAATGCTAAAGTTATATCAAACCAGTTCAAATGATAATGTGACCATTAGATCTTGAGTTAACTTGTCAATTCACTTACTCTACTGTGATAGATCCCTAACTACCATTGTCTTCAAATTAATAACATACTTAAGAGATCTAAGTGATTGAATTTAAAATTCATACTATCTTAACTATATAACAATGGCATCCTCATCTAGGTCATTCCAATGAACTCTCCCTCCATTAAGGTTCTCCATCAAGGATTCTATTGAGTACATAAACACACCTTTTAAACCAATTATATTAAATAATGACTATAAATACTAATTGACATTATGGGACACCATAGACTAGGTTGATGTGCACACACATGAAGACAACCTAAATTTAGCCCAGTGCCAATTAGACACATACCTCCTGCTCAAGAGACAAGGGCTACACTTCCTAGTTATGAATCCAAAAGTCATGCCCTGTATCAACCTCCTATATGACTTGTTCTTTATAGGGAAGATATCAAGAGGAGTGTACCTACATCACCTCAAGTAAAAAATGGTCACATCCTACATCTCTAGTGATGCATTTCAAAGGTACCGCTCTCTCTTCCTATTTTAAATGCCACCTATGAAATATATAGAGTAGTGGCATGGAAGATATAGAATTTAATCAAGAATAGACTTACCAATTAGATACTCCCTAGTGAGATAATTGACTTGAAATACAAGTAACTCACACCAATTATAAAAATTAAAATGGGAATCTAGATTAGAATTCCCTTATTGAATAAGCCATTTGGCTATCCAAGCATCAAATTCCTCTACCTAGAGTGGGTTCCACAACCAAATTTTTCGAGGACATCAGAACTAACCTTTATTCTAGGGGAAGTTATTAGAGTAAGGTTATGAGAGAAGTTTTTTCATAAGGAAAATAATCCTCTATGAGGTTAATTTTACATGATTTATTACTTACTCGATGAAGTGGTTAAAAGTTAATTTTTGACTTATAATTTTAAAATTTAAAATTGTCAATGTGACTAGTGATTATTTATTAATACATTGCTGCATTATAGGTCTTTGGGTCAAATCCTATTCTTTTTTCACAAGTTTTTTTGTATTTCTCAAGATAAAAATTGTAATTTTTTTGTGAAAATCATTTATTGTCCAAAAATTTTAAACTTGTAAAATTTATTTTTTTTGCATTATTTTTCCAAGAGGTTTTTTAATATTGCCTTGGGAGGGAATTTGTTATAAAAGGGAACATTAATTGTTTTCTATATTTATCTTATATCCTTATAGTCAAAGAATGGAGGGTGAGGTTTGATTGAACAAAAGGTCAGACCCCCTCACAGATAGAATAACCTTGTTCTTACTTCTCCTTACTTTCATTTCTCGGAGGTCATTATTATTGCACTTGTACATTTTTTTCCCACATTGTATGGCTTTCCCCCTCTCTCTTGCACTCATGGAAATTCATTTTGATAGAGTCTGATCTCCTATTTTTTTGAGTGAATTATTTTTTGTGCCACTTTTATAATCATGGATGCATTTTCAGTAGATCCCAATGTCCTAAATTCTTGAGTATGATTTTGTGTCACAAATTACCCCCTTATTATAGGAGAAACTCTCTTATTCTTGATAAAATATTCTATAGATTGATAATATTTTGGGTTTTATGCATCATCTGGTGTTTTTTGTTTTATAAGATCTTTATTTGTAGTCATAATGAGAGTCATAGAGTCTTTTTATTCATGTTTGTATACTCCATGTTGAGCACTTACTTTTTAGTTGTTGACTATCCCATCACCACTAGGGTCATTTTATTAAGATATATTTGTTTTGTATCCTGGACACTTTTTTTTTAGTTGATAATCTTCTTAAGATTTATCATGAAGCTTGATATCCTTCTGAGAAGTAGCTATTATAGTGAATATAGTGTCAACATGTTAGTATTTGAGTAGTGGATTGGTCCACTCATATAGACCTTTTTTGCATCATTACACCCATTCAATAGTATGGGGGTATGGTGCATATCCTACTTCTTTAGTTGTCATATTCCTTGCTAACCCTTAGTGCACTACATCTTCTAGAAGTAGATTAAATTTAATTGCTAAACTATTTTGCACTATCAACACCTCTAATAGTCTCTTTTTCTAAAGATCTATTCTAGTGAATTCCAATGTCAATTGTTTTTTTAGAATCGAGAAGTGGATCCAGACCACTTGTATAGCTTTTAAGTTCTTTTGAGACTTTTGATTCCTCTGAGTGTATTTTTATTTGATGGCCTTCATGCTATATAGTTCACCTCTTCAACATTATGTTTGAGTATGAGTCATTTTATTTCTTGGGACACCTTGAAGCATATGCTTTTTTCTCTCTCAACTTTAACTATTGTTACTAGTTTTTGGGTACCTTACAGTGATATATTTCATCCTTGGCGACTCTTTTTCCTAATGTGTTAAGATCAATGTTTTTTATAGAGTTATCCTCTTATAGAGTACCAATTCCTATTTGACTTAGTGATTACAATGATTCATCATCCATGTAGTTTGGTAAGATGGATTGGTTACCATAGGGACAATTTGTATTTTATTGTGATTTTTTACATGGGTACCTAATCAGGCCTAGTTGTTGGGACCCATCAGTCTCTTTGCTTTCTCTTTTTTCACTCCATATTATGTCCTTTAGGGAGGGTGTTGGATTAAAGCATTAAAGATTGATTTGGGAGTTTTTTAATTATTGGAGATACTAGTATATTTTGTGCATGCATTTATTGAGTGCATAATAATAATAATAATAATAATAATAATAATAATAATAATAATAATAATAATAATAATAAAAATAAAAACTCCTATTTACAGGTTGTTCATGTAATAATAATTTATTGTACAAAATAGCCTACCTTGTCTATTTAATAGGAACTCCCTTGTATTTTTGACTTGGTCATTGTGTAGACCCATCCAAAGATGTGAAACATTTACAGAGACTCTTTTGTGCATATTTTGCTCTTTGTGTATAATGTCTATAGTATTGGTGTTGTGGTAATGGTTTGAATGAGAGATCCTATTGTTTATGAGTTCCTTATTAAATTCAATATAAAAATTAATAAAGGGTTGATACACTATAATATTTTATCTAATAATATCTTACACTTATAGTTAAAATAAATAAAACTACAATTTGGTCTATGCTTCAAGAGAAATATTCTAACATAAGTATATCAACCTAGAGACTATGGTAAGTATAGTAGATATAGTGAGAGATTCAAAAGATTAAGAAGACACTAATAAAACCCCAAAACACTTAACTATAATATGAAATTTTAATGCACTCCATGTAAGATATAATAAGATAATGTATCCATACCTAGGTGTACACAAGTAGGACAACATATAAGGAAAAGTAATTTTATCACTAGTATCTATCAACAACTCATTCAACACATTGAAATATGAACTCAAATATTTTGAACCAATTTAAATTCATTTATTAAGTCAAAATATGAGTAAAAAAATATAAAGGCTTCACTTACCTATCTTGTGCATTGATTATAATGCAAAAACTAGGCATACTTATAACACCAATGTGTGTGTGTGTGTGTGTGTGTGTGTGTGTGTGTGAGTGAGAGAGAGAGAGAGAGAGAGAGAGAGAGAGAGAGAGAGAGAGAGAGAGAGAGAGAGAGAGAGAGAGAGAGAGAGAGAGAGAGAGAGAGAGAGAGAGAGAGAGAGAGAGAGAGAGAGAGAGAGAGAGAGAGAGAGAGAGAGAGAGAGAGAGAGAGAGAGAGAGAGAGCTTGATAAGAATGGAATCTTGGGAGGTTACAAGAATAAATAAAATATTTATTATCTTCATAATATTTATGATGAATCATATAAATCCTTGAACAAGTGTTACTTTATTTTCAAGTCTTTTGTAAACTACCTTCAAGTCAGAAAGAGTCAGTCCTTGAAGAGTTCATAAGCCTTATTGAAAATTGATATGATATTTTATAGGAATATTATTTATCTACCCTTAAATTTAATTAAAAGCAATATAAAAGGGTAGAGATACACCTCACCAAGTTTTATTCATCATTATCTACCCTTGAAACATGATTTCTTGGAAGGACTTAGCTTAACTCATGAGGTGTAGTCTATCTTCTTAGGTAGTAAAGAGATCATCTAAATATTACTATATAGCTTGTAACTAACCAATATGAGAATGAAATATTATATTGCCACATATTTATGTCTCTTAAGGCTATATTTGACACCTTGCAATTCTTTTTGTATGTTTTAAAGAATCGCTTCAATGTTGGTTATCTAGTACTATTGGAAACTAGGCCTAGTTGCATATGTTAGTCTATTTAAATGGCCATGAAAATTTAAATATACATAAAAATTTCATAATATCATGCTATTATACCAAATAATAACTTAATTATATGAACAAGGCTTTCAAGTCATCATAAAACTATTAATCTTGTCAATCTAGGTAGTTAGGTCTCTTAATCATAATACATGTCAAACTATATTTTTTATGCAGACCTGTAGGAATAGTTTCATGAGAATACGAAAGGAATTTTTAACTTTATAAGTTATAAAACATCCCATTTTACCTCCTACAATGATATTCAAACATTCATCCATGTTTTTACTCCTCAATTTCATCAAAACCAGTAAAGGATGGTATTTAGTGTGTTTGTATAGGTGACATCAACATCCAATTTCATGGTGAGGAGAATAAAAGAGTTGTTGACATGTTTCAAGTGTTTTTAGATACAAAAAAAATCATTTATATCCATTATAAGGAAAATCTCCCATATCAAAATCACCAAGGGTTTTAGTAGGGTTTAAGACCTATTTGGGATCTTAACGATCATTTGTAAAGCACAAACCACCAATTGGACTCATTCCACTTGTATAAATTTTTTTACTGACCCCATACCTATTCTAGCTAGATTATAATCAAATTAAAAGTGTGATAGATTGTGTGAGTGTGTGAAGATGGTCCTTGGGTGGTAGACTTAGCTTTTTTGAAATCAAAAGAGGTCTAATTTGGGTTTTGGGCCTCAAAACTCAATCCCATTATTGGGAGAGATTAAGAAACCTAAAAAATAACATTCATCATTATTATATATTATCTGTTAATTATTATTACTCCAATGTATACATTTGGTGCATTGGTCAGGGGACTTGGGGTTTAAGGCATGTCACCACCTTGCTAGCCCTCAAGGGCATTTGGATTGAAAACTGAGTTTTTTTGTGCAAATTAAAAGTGTATTAAGACCCTATATATGATTATGTATCATTTAGAAGGCCCTCCATCTAATTTTTACATTCTTATATTGTTTTTTGGGTTCAAATAGATCCCTTGGTCTTAAGACTACCCCTTGCCAATGGAGTGAGCAAGGTCTAAGACAAAAAATTGAGTATACTTGATACTTGTATGGATTTTAGGTGACCATGAATATCTTGGTACACTCATAAACAACCTATGCATCCATTTACAAAGTGTAATCATGCTTATGATGGCCTCAAAACTCAATCTCTCTCATGACTAGCTAATCTAGGCTAGTGGTTTGCAACTAGGTAATTGTACCTTATGATGGGGTCCTTGAATTTGTTTGATAGTCTCATCCTATCACCTTAAGTTGAGACCATAAAATTTCCTATATCATACCTCCCAAAAAATTCATAACTATGTTTAAATTTAAGATGCAATAACTACAAGTTGTAAACATTAATTTTGAGAGCATTTGTCCACTAAGAAACCAACCTAGGAAGTGACCCTTTGAAATCACAAAAAAAAATTATCTACCCTTCCCTCCTTTTGAATTTTATTTGACTAAGATCTATGCACTCTATATTAGGTTCCATCCATTCATCTCACCCATTTAGGTTTAATTCTTCCACTAGGATTCATTTTAGTACAAGATAACCTAGTTAATAACTTGAATTTTCTGCTTGCTATCTCACCACAAGGTTGTTTAACCCATACCTACAACTCATTCCCTGAAGTGGATTTCAGCTTCAATGATATCCTAAAATGTTAGAGGCTACCTCATTAAAATTTTAGCTAGTACATAAATCCCATATCAATATAAAAAATATGGAACTATAAGGAGAGCCACTAGTTTGCCTCCCCTAATGAGAAATTACCCCTATGTTGAATTAGACTAGAGACACCTAAGATAGTTATTAGGTATAATTCCCAAACCAATATATTGGTTTCAACCTTCTCAATACATTGAAGGCTTAGGTCTGCACCAATTGTTCCCAACACACCAAGGGCTATAATACCATCTCTACTTAGGAATATCCATCTCATTTATCATCCTGTGGCCCAAAAACACCCTTGGTTAGTTAGATCTACCATTAGCATTATAGGAGATGTGCACAATTTACCTAGAAACCCACAAAAATATATACCTTCTTTATCCCCCTTAGGGGGATGAATTGTAGAGGAACACATTAAATCTCTTAAGGATACATTAATATTAATGAATTTTACTTATGAAGATGTTTCATATAAGATTTTCCTATTTACCTTGTAGGATGTGGTTTATGATTTGTAACTTAACCTTCAAGAGAACTCGATCACTTCTTGTAATGCATGTTAGAGCACATTTCTCACCCAATTTGGAGAAGTTAGTATCCTTACACTGGTGCATCAACATTTTACCAACATGAAAAGGGAACAAATGAGCCAATTTAGGCTTTTAATTCTAGATTCCAAAAGATGTAAACTTGTCTTAACCCATAGTACACACTAGATGAACCATTGAAATTAGAGATATATAGAAAATTTATAGACCCAATCACTATGGTGTTCATATAAAGAGTTACTACTAACTCCACTCTATCTTTAGAATATGAAAAGGCTATCAAAACTGATATATAGTTAAACCCTCAAATACCCAATACTCCAAATATCAACGTTGTTTTTCTAGTTATGAATCTAGTCCCTCACGTCAATTAAAATGTACATGCTTTCATTTAGAATCAACTATATGCACTACCTCATGTAATGCAACGAGTGCCCAATGATAACTATGGTTATATGAATAACTAGGTGACCATGAATAATCATCAATAGAATCAACATTAAATTCCCTATAGTGTTGTATTTATACAAGGAACTGATTCTACCAAAGCAAAATTAGATTCCATCCAAAAAATGGTCTAAAAACTAAGCAACAAATTATTAAATATGTAGAGGAAGATGGGAAACACAAGTAACCAAAATAATAACTAGATTCTTGGGTTTTAAAGATTCAACAAGACCTTTAATAGGCCTACCAATGATACAAATCAAGCATCCCACAAGTTTTCAAAAATTAACATAGTAAAAATGGCACTGCCTAATTGGTGTAGAGTCCATAATACATCACAACATGATGAGCTTAAATGTTTGTAATTATATATAGTTTTTGAGATCTTTTAGGGAGAAAGGGTAAGGCAAGACTTGATGAATAATCCACTAGAGTTCCATCCATAAGTTGGATCTTTAAACACATTAATAGTATTTGAAATGCATGAGTCTCTCTTCCTAGAAGAATACAACAATGAACTAGAAGACAACTCTGATGAAGTACATGTTTTCCATCAATACCAAAAGGGAAATTATATCCTAAGGAATAAATAACCCTTCACAATGTCTATGCCTCTAATCAACATTACTACCCTACTAAATCTAAGAGCTGAAAATAATCCATGCCCCCCAAAGAGAATGAATAACTATAAAATAAACAAGATAAAAATAAAGGGGAGTATAACATTATTGAATAAATGAATAAAATTAAAGACAACATTACTCTTCATGAATTATCGCAGATCATAGAACAAAAGGAACTCTTATGAAAGTCTATCATAGGGAAAGTGATTGTTGAGAAGACAAAGGCTACTAATACCTATGTCTTATATAAGAGTAAACCTAAAGTTTCACCTTTATTATTGACTATCGAAGCATTTGGAAAGAACATCCACAATTTTTTAGTTGATTTTATATCTTTAGCCATAGTGAAGCCTGCTTCAATCTATCATAATTTGGGTTTGACCAAAAATCCATCCAAGACAATAGTTTTATAACTTTATAAAACCATGGTACCTATAATAGGAGAGTTGAATGATGTGCAGATCCAAGTAGCATCCAAAAATTGAGTGCAAATAGTGATTGACATATTGGTAGTATATATTTAAGAAGGTTAAAAACTCTTCATTAACAGAGATTAGTCCAAAACATTGAATGAATATGTAACAATAGACTTCTCTCACATTTGGTTACCATAGAAAGGTATTCCAAACTAGATTCAAATTTATTGAGAGTCTATAATGAAACACATGATTATGGAATATAATATACATAATTAAGAAGTTATAAATATCCTAACCTTGGGATTTATACCTTCACTAAAAATCATGAAGTGTAAGAACCATAGGTCTAAAGACCTTCCTAGTTGTGGATCTCTACTTAGACAATGTAAGATCCAATCAAGGATCAAGTGTTAATATCAAATTGGTGGACCCACAAGGCAAAAAATACCTATCATCATATAAAATCTAGTTCCCTTACACTAACAACAAAGTAGAATATGAAGCACTAATATTGGGATTATAATTTTTTCTAAAAAATAACATCAAATAACTACTAATTCATGATGATTCAAAGCTAGTAGTTTATCAAGTTAGAAATAAATATTAGTGTAAGCTATCATATCTAAAAAGATACAAACATACAACATGGGATTTAATTAAATATTTTGAAACTTTTAACATAGTGGCTATACCTAGAAAATAAAATCAAGCTGATAATTCATTAGTTTCCTTAGCTACCAACTTGTCACCCCTATAGGAATCCAAGGTACAAACATTCTACATTGAGGTAGTACATTTTTCATCAATTACAAATAATGTATAAAATTTTCAATTTTTTTATTGATGACCAGTATATTATCTAGCTCTTGACTAACTTAGGATAGTTTGATTTCCAAATCATTGAAGATAACAAAATTAGTTACTTATGCTAAGAGGAATTAGGAGGAGTTATTCAACTGACGGAAAAATGCCTCCTTATGGGAATTGTCTCTTTATAAAGGATATTTGATTTGGATCCTCAAGTTCAATAGCAAAGAATGAATTCAAAAGTAAAAATATGGGATATGAGTGTAACTCATGATATGTCAACATTGGTATCAACTATACTGTATAGAAAAGGAATAAATTGAAAAGTTTGATAACTCAATATAAAGATGTGATTGCATGTACATATGAATACTTGAAGGTTTTCAACCCAAAGGTCATCACCCATATAATTCCATTGAATTTGGACCACAACCATTCAGATAGAGGTAAAAGCTAGTAAATCCTATCCTAGAACCACTTATTCAAAAGGAACTGGAGAAGCTACAAAGTGCAAAAATAGGTTTTCCTAGTAGACATTCTACTTGGGTGGATAATTTAGTCCCACTAAAGAAGAAAAGTGGAGAGATTAGTCTCTGTGTTGATTTTAGAAACTTAAACAAAGATGTTAAGAAAGACAATTATCCATTACTTTCCTCATATGAAGTTGTCTAGATAGTGAGTGATTCAGGAAAGATGTCTTTCTTGGATACATTTTCAGTGTATAACTAGGTGATAGTAGAGTCATAAGGCATAATGAATACAACATTGACCAAGAAGTGGGGTACTTGTGCATATAAGAGGATGTAATTTGGCCTAATTAACATAGGTGCCATGTTTCAGTAAGTTATGGACCACATCTTTTAGGGGATGATAGGTAAATATATAATTACCTACATATATGACCTCATGGGCTTCTCAAAATCAAAGACTAATCATGTAGGACACCTGTGATCAATCTTTTAAAAGTACAAAAAGTTTGGCATTTCATTAAACCCCAAGAAGAGTATATTTAGTGTTAAAAAAGGTAAGTTCCTAGGTAATATCATCACCAAATATGGTATTATGATTAACATAGATAGAATGTAAATAATATTAATGATTACTTTCCCAAATAGTAAGAAATAAAAATATTTCATTGGGAAGATAAAATTCATGAGAAAGTTTATATCAAGATTTGAAGAAATTTTTAGACCTTTGAATGCAATTCTCAAGTAGGATGCTAAAGTGGAATGGACAAAGAAAGTCTTTTCAGGACATTCAAGATGCAATATTCCAAGCCCTTGTATCGATAATTCTAGACTTCACCAAATAATTTTCTTATATTCATTCACCTCAAAACACACTATTGTTGTTGAGCTCACCCAGAAGAAAGAGGAAAGTGAGCATCCTATTGCATTCATGTGTATAAACTTGAAAGAATCAGAATTTAAGTATTCCATGATAGATAAACAAATCTTTTCCCTTGTCAAAGTGGTGAATAAATTATGACATTACATCTTGAGGAATAAGACAATTTCCATTATACTATATCTTGTTGTTAAGATTACTTTATCACAAAATGAATTAGGAAAATGCAAAGGAAAATAGATGGAAAATTTATAGGAATTAGACATGGAGATAAAGCCTACCAAGATCATTACAGGTCAAGGCATAATTCATCTCATGACTGAGCCTGACCCATGCATCATTATTAAATAGGTTTGTGAAAACCATGTATCTAAAAGTGACTAGTATACTGATATTATTCAATATTTTCTCATAGGTACTTACTCCCTAGAGATTAAAAGAGACCAAAGGAGAGCCTTGAGACTCAAAACATCTCATTACATGATAAAAAAGGATATTATATAGAAATAATTATGAAGGAATTTACTTGAGATGCTTATCATGAGATTAATCTTAAGAAATTATAAAAAAATTGCACCAAAAGATAGGCAGTGGTCATCCCTCCAGAAATACCACTACCCATAAGATCCTCAGAATGGGTTATTATTGGCAAATAGTCTTCAAGGATGCACATGATCATGTGCAAACATATCATGAGTTCTAAGTCTTAACAAAGAGGGAAGTACATGTAGCCATGATTATATAACCTATGATTGAAGGAAGACCATTTTCCCAATGGGGATTGCACTTCATTTGGGTCATTAAACCCAATTATTCAACTAGATTAAAAAAATATACTCACTGCTATAGATTATTGCACATGATGGATAGAATATGAAACTACAATGCATTCAAGACCACAAGATGTGATCATATATATATAGTAAAATATCATAATTATATTTAGTACTCCTATCTCTCTAGTCTATGACAATGGTCCACCATTCTAATCAGTTAAATTTACTGAATGAGCCCATGATAATCGAATCAACATCCAACAATTACCCATAAGGAAATGGGTTAGTTGAATTAACAAATAATAACTTGATTGACAAAATTAAGAATTTTTTAGTAGACAAACCTATATATTATCATAATTTACTGAAGTATGTAGTATGGGCTCACCAAACAAGATATAAACAAGTACTTAAAGAATCATATTACATAATAGTCTATAGAAGATAACTTTTTTTCCCAATTATGCTTAAGTTTTTAGTATACTAGTTTATTTAGGAATACATGGAACGAAGGGAGAAGGTGGAGTCTTGATTGTTGGACATAATATAAATGGAATACTCAAGGACTGAGGCCTTATAAAATTTTAGTAAACATCAATATATAATGAAAATATGGTTTGACAAGAGAGTAAAATTCAAAGCAATGAGAATATATAACTTGGTGATTCTATGTGGCAAATCCCACAAAAATAAAGGACAACATTAAAAGTTTAACCCAATATGGATTGGGACCTATCAGATTTCAGAGATCCTAGGTAATAATGCTTTTCATTTGAGAGTACTTCAAGATAATGAAATGACATATCCAGTTAATGGATGATTTTTGAAGCATTAATTCATGTCTATACCATATGTAAATGTTATTGAATAAAATCAAAGGCGATGGTAAGATTAATATTAGGGTAGATTTATTATTTTATTAGAATAGATTTTATGGATTTCATAGAATAGTTTCCCCACTTCATAGATTGGCTTTCCTAAATTTTAAGAATTTGTTTTATAGAATACTTTCCTGCTTTCTAGATTAGATGTTTCACTTTGTCATATGGCCATCAACTAAATTTTCCTAGTATGTTCAAAATAAATTATCCAACCTTCAATGTGACTTATTTTAACATGTTTAAAATCTAAAGGATTATATTTTGTGAATTTTTTTCAAGAATAGGTACATCAATTTGTTTATTTATAAGATCTTGCACCCATGCATTTCAGATTTATTTAATTTAGGTGTAGAATAGGAAGATGGATCATGAAAAATATAGCACTAAATAATATAATTAGCTATATAGAGGTTGATCTCATTACTACATATGAATTTTAAACAGTTTTTTCACTTTCTCAGGATTAAATGCACTTATCATATTAATACTTGTTTATGGAAATAACCATTGATATGGATACAAATGATAGGGATAATTTGGTAAAATTGTGCTTTAATAAATACCATATCATTATGGTTTATACTCTCCCTCTCCTAATTAATGTTCTTCAAAATAAAATATAGAAAATAAGGATAAAATCAACCTCAAAAGAATGATCTAATGGGCTTAAAAAGAAAAATCTAATGGTGATCAAAGATCTTAAAATGATGAAATAAGGTCAATGTACCATGCATCATGAAATAATACAAAAGATAGAAAGAGAAGAAACCCTTGGTACCTCTATCAAGGCTATGGACACATGTTTGGTAGTATAAAAATACTAGATCTTCTATAAATTTTAAATCATTTAAAAAAAAAAAACTAGAGTGAAACCTACAATTTTCCCACTTCTTTGCTAAGTTATCATAACAAGGATAAAATAAAATCACTTCCCCCCCACACACAAATCCAAGTTAAATAGAAATGCAAGTATGTTGTATGTACTAATAAGAGTCTCTTTTTATATATGATTTGATTGTCTTGTGTATGATAGTTCACGTTTGATCTACGAGTTGTTAACCAAAAGTTTTGGATTCTCAAATACTCAAGAGTATTTACTATGTGAGTCACCACTTATTGTACCCAACATACCCCCATTCCTTTTTTTATTAGAATAGGGACCCACTATCTTTGGGAATTAGCCTATAGCCCTAGTTTGAAAGTGCTCTAAAATAAAGGGCTTGATGTATTTCACTTTCTTATTCAAAAGGCATATGACCTTATGTACCTTTTTTTATTTGGAATAACTACTAATTATATTCAAAAGTTATGTAATATAAGTTTTGGCATATCTTCTTCAATGCAATATTTCAGTGGAACTACTTAATACAAAAGGTTATTTGTTTATTTTATTTGACACTTTCATTTGCCAAATTCTTTTGATAGATTTTGGTATTTGGTGATTTTGATCAACAAGTATCTTCGGTGATTTTACTAGATGGATCCCTCTGATGCATTTTGATCTTTGACACTCTGTACTCTATATATCCCATAAAAATTTAGTTATTCAATATTTTCCTTCAGAGGATTTGTTTGGGATAAAGTATTTAGGAATTTAGGATATAGGGCCTAAAGCTGCATTCACTAGGTATTATAACTACTCAAAACTTATTTTTCAAGAACCAGGTATCTATTTTTACACTTCAATTTATCTTGGTCTTTAGAAAGACTTATTTTGTAGTTTTTATTAGGTCCCTCTTATATATTTAGGTCTTTAGTAGTTTTGTTTGTTGAAAGAGTTCTACACATTTTGGTCTTCATAAAAAATGTTTGAAACTTTTATTCATCAAAGTTACTTGACATATTTAGGTCTTCAATAATTTTGCTTGGTAGAAGAGTTCTAACAATTAGGTCTTCAAAAAAAGTGATCAGAAGTTTTATTTAGGATGCTCATAGATAGTGTTATACCTTGACTCCTGACTTTCAAAAATTAAAATATTCATTACTCAATAAACTAAAGCTAAAGAAGTGACAAAATGACACTTGAAAAAAGGCAATAATGTGGCACTCATAATATATGTCAACAATGCCAACATGAAATACCCACCAAATCAAGTGGAAAACTCAAAATTAAGTAAACAAATCAAAGTTATAAATGTTATATATTAATAGGGCATGAAATAGAAATTAATGTTAAAGATGCATCAATGTAGTTTAAACTACGACGTTCCCATTTTATCTCGATCTAACTTGAGAATTCACTTACTCTCCTATGATAGATCCCTAACCACCAGTGTCTTCAACTTAACAACATACTTAGGAGATCCAAATTATTCAATTGAAAACTAGTACCAACTTAACTATTAAACAATGGAATCCTCATCTAGGGCATTCTAAGGAACTCTCCCTCCTTCAAGGTTCTCCATCAAGGATTCTACTAAGTACATAGACATACTCTTTTAACTTGATGTATTAAATAATGACTATATTAACTACTCATAAATATGGTATGCCATACACCAGGTTGATGTGCACACACATGAAGAGAAATTATCTTCAACTTAGTACTAATTGGCCACAAAACTCCTCCCACTAAATAAACAAGGGCTAAACTTTACAGCTATAAAGGTAGAAGTCATGCCATATATTTACCTCCTATGATACTTGTTATTCATTGGGAAGATATCAAGAGGAGCATACCTACATCACCTCAAGCATAAGATAGTTTCATTATACATATCTAGCTATAGATTGTAAAGGTAACTATCTCTTCCTATTCTAAACACCACTTGTGATATACATAGAGTAGTGGTGTAGAAGAAAGAGAAATTTTTTAAGATAGAACTTAGTATTTGGATACTCCCTAATGAGACAATTAAATTGAAATAAAATTATCCCACATCCAAATGGGAATCTAGATTAGAATGGCCCTATTGAATAGGTTATTTGGCTATCCAAACATTAAATTCCTCCACTTGGAGTGGGTTTTGCTACTATATTTTTAGATGACATTATAAATAAACTTCACTTTAGAGGAAGTTATTGGAACAAGGTTACGAGAGAAATTTTTTCATAAGGATAATAGGCCTCTAAAGGTCACTTTTACATGATATCTTACTTGTTCAATGTATTCATGGGGATAGTCTACATCCAAATAGATCATTTTGGATTCTCCCTCTATACTATATAAAGAACATGATATGTAAATCTTATTATCTCATGCATATATATGCATACACTTGTGATATTATTCACATTATCAAGTACATTTACCCATAGTTATGGAGGGCCATCCATGAATCCACTTTACCTAAGATATCAAAGAGTATCACAAATACACTACTGATTAGGGGAGACTACTGGATATACCCGAAAAATATAGTCTTCATGGTAATTGGACATAAGGTTACAAATTTTCAACTTCCCAAGTATGTCCCAAATAAGTTGGTAGAGCAAGAAATAACCTACCAACTATGGTCGGGTATTGATGAAGATATGCAAAAGAAGAAGAAATCCCACCTTCATGGTTCTCACTTAATGATTAGAAGAGTTTGTTATACTAGTTGAAAGCACTTCTATGAGGTAGGGAAATTATAGAAAGTATTATTATTTAGCCTCATTACCACATAGGGGCTGGGATCCCTATGGACATGTTAAAAACCATATCAAGGGAGTAGGCATCGAGTATCAACATGGGACCTATGATCATGACTTCTTATTCCTCAATGATCATAATGATGATGAATTATTGGAAAGGGCATAGTCAATTCAAATTAAGGAGTACCTTCTAAATTTGATTCAAGGAGAACCTTCCCTTTCCATAATGGAGGTCTAAACTAGACTCCCATAGGATAAAGGAAGGGATACATCTAGATTTTAGACTAGAAGGCCTACTCCATCAACAAGGAAATAAGGTAAATATTCTTAGATACCCCTTATAACACTTAAGGAATTGAAGAAGGAACCATGGGTGCCAAGGGGGAATAAAGATGAGCCCATCTACCTAGATTCCTCATATTCTGAAGGCCCTACCCAAGATGATGTTTCATTGCCTCCAAAGATTCATGTTATGGTCACCTCAAATATAGAATATGCTCCTTATATATCTCCTAATACCACCCTTTATTATACAAGGAAGCTAAGGCATAAGTCCCTTCCACAAATCCCAACCATGGATGGAAATTTAGTAGATCTAACTACACAAGAGGCAATACGAGAGGATATTTTTGATGAGGAAAAATTATAAAGAGTAAAAGTATTGAGCCTCCAATACTCAAATAGAAAGGCACCATTACATAAAAAAACATCAGGTGAGCCAATACCCTATCCAATTTCTATCACCTCTATTATTTACTGTGTTTCTATTCTTGTAATTAGTTTATTTATTCTCATTTCATTCACCCCTCCTATTTTTATTCCCAAGGTGGATATTGATCCTATTCATCATATTGTTCATCCAAATTGGTTAGTACCAAAGGTCTAGGATCCCTACTTTACCCTTGGAACCCTTCCATAATTATTATTCATCCAATTAGTCCTCCCACATCTACTCATATTATTCCTATTATAGTCCCTTCTACTATTACTCCACCCCCACAAAAACCAAGAATAAATCCATGAATAAATAAAGGGGAGTAGTATCCACTCCCTAATTTCATGTTTCATACAAATAGTTATGTCTCCTAGTTCCCTCTCTTAGTCCTTCTCAAGAGACCACTGTGATAACCACTTTAAAATTTTGAGAGGAAGAGGAGGCCAATATACACAGTCCATCTACTACCATAATATGGTGAAGTGGATTAGTCCAAGATCATATGGCCTTCACACCCTAGTCCCCTCTTAGTGGAAACTTTTAATCAAACATCAAGTGAGATAATGTGTGAGACTATAGCCTCAAACACTCAACATAAGGACCCAACCCAACTAGTCCTCTTATAATGTTCAATAGAAATGTAGTCAAGGGCCTAAAAAAGGCCTAATCTTGTAATTATCAAATTTTCCACTATGAGTATAGTTTTTTATAAATATATAAGGAGTGTGTAGAAGGTGAGGAAGAGGAAACTAGAAAATGACACTAGTAGAGTGGTCATTCTAGAATAAATAAAAGCAATATTCAATTTGAAAAAAAGGAAAGACTGAAAAATGGTGTATTCCCTCCACATATAATATTTAAAATCCTATATGGAAACACATAAATATGTTCTGGTAGAAGTACATGAAGGGATAGAAATGGCATAGAGAGATCTAGAGCAAGAACTAGAAAAACTAAGAGAATAACAACAAACTATTCATGTTCTAACTCAAATTGAAATGGACATCTAAAGTGTAGCATTTGGATTATATAATAACATTGAGGCCATTAGTGTAATGAGTGTAGAATTATTGCACCATATAATAGAAACCACAAAATAATTAAATTTTTTGAAGATAGATCATAATAAACTCAAACTCCTTATTTATTTTACAACTAACAAGTCATATGAACATTTAAACCTAATAACACGATTGGAGGTTACCAATGCCCTCAAATTGGTGGTAATTAAAATAAAAGAGGCAAGGGAATGGGTTGAGGTGGCTAAGGTAGTAATGCCAAAGTATTTAGAATATGAGACTCACTCTTAGCAAATTTTGGATGAACTGAATCTTTCTCAGGCCAAGGATTCCATAGGAAGACTCATTAGTAGGGATAATTTTGATCAACTCTTGCAATAAGATTTAGAGAATTTCAAACAATATAAGACCATAAAATATATAGAGGTAGAGATTAATTTTTTTAGAAATAAAGTCATTGAAGATGAGATTTTTAGATCTAACTTCAAGACTACTAAAGCTAAACATGAAAATCTCTTTGAGTAAGTAAATATGGTGCATAAACCTCTACTTATTAATATGAATATAATTAGATATCAATATGACATTGGGCACAAACACTATGAGTCTTTGGAAGTGAGTAAGAATTCCATCATACCAACTTCCAATTCAATGCAAACATGGTGTTGCCTACTTCAATCTACCATAAGCTAGGTTTGACTCCAAAACCATCAAAGAGAATGGTTTCACAACTGGTTAAAATTGTGGTCCATTTATGGGAGAGTTTAACAATGTGTGAATCCAAGTAACATCCACACCATGAGTGTAAATGATGATAAACATACTAGTATTATATATTATAGAAGGATACAGACTCCTCCTTATTAGATACTAGTCTAAGATATTTAATGGGTATGTACCAATAGGCTTCTCTCACATTTGGTTACCATAGAGAGGTATTCCAAACTAGACTCAAATTGATTGATATCCAATAATGAAGCACCTGATTAAAGAAAATAATACAAAGAATGAAGAAGTTATAAATCTCTTAACTTTGGGATTTATACCTTTAGTATAAAGCACGAAATTCAAGAACTATAAGTATAGATACCTTCCTAATTATGGATGCTCCTCTTTTATAGTGCAAGATCCAATCAAGGATCAAGCGTCGACATCAAATTGGTGGACCGACAAGGTAAGAAATACCTAGCATCATACATACTCCACTTCCTTTACACCTATAACATAGCAGTATATGAAGAACTAATATTAGGATTGCATTTTACTCTCAAAAAATGTTAAAAAAATACTATTAAGGATGATTGAGAGTTGGTATTCTATCAAGATAGAAACACATACTAGTTCAAGATATCATATCTAAAAAATTACAAACATAGAACATGGGATTTTATTGAATCTTTTTAGGCTTTTACCATATTGGTTATACCCATAAAATAAAATCAAGCTATTAATTTACTATCTACCTTAGCTACTAACTTAGCACCCATACAAAATTCTAAGGTGCAAACATTATTCATTGAACTAGTACATTGTCCATTAGTTCCAGATAACATGGAAAAATTCCAAGTTTTTTATGATGGCCAATAATTTATCTAGTTCTTTACTAACTCATGAAAATTTGAGTTCCAAATCATTGATGATAAGTAAATTAGTTACTTATGCCAAAAAAAATTAGGACAAGGAGTTATTAAACTAAAGGAAACTTGTCTCCCTCTAGAAATGGTCTCTTTAGAAATGATGTTTGATTTGGATCCTCAAGCTCAGAAATAATGGTAGCCAAAAGCAAATGAACTTATATTAAAAATAAAAATATGGGAGATGAGTGTAACCCATGCTATTTCAACATTGGTCTCAGATGTAATATAGAGGAAAGGCATAAAATGAAGAGTTTGTTCACTCAATACAAATATGTGATTGCATGGACATATGAAGACCTAGAGTTTTTAAACCCAAGGGTCATCACCCATACAATTCCATTAAAGTTAGACAATAAACCATTAAGATAAAGTCAAATTTTGTTAAAGCCTATCCTCAAACTACTTATCCAAAAGGAAGTGGAGAAGTTACTGAGTGAAAAAATAGTTTTTCCTATAAGACATTCTACTTGGGTGGCTAATTTAGTCCTAGTCAATAATAAAAGTGGAGATATTAAGATCTATGTTGATTTTAATAAATTAAACAAAGCCTTTAAGAAAGACAATTATCCATTACCTTCCTCAAATGAATCCATCCAAATAGTGAGTGGTTCAAGAATGATGTATTTCTTGGATGGGGTTTTAGGTTATAACTAGGTGCTAGTAGAATTAGAAGATAGAATGAAGACATCATTCACCATGAAGTGGGTTACTTATGCATATAAGAGGATGTAATTTGGATTAATTAATGTAGGTTACATATTTTAGCAAGGTATAGACCATGCATTCTAGGGGCTGATAGGTAAATTTATAATTACCTACATGGATGACCTCATAGTCTTCTCAAAATGACCAATTACATAAGACACATATGATCAATATTTTAAAGGTACAAAAAGTTTGGCATTTAGTTGAACCCCAAGAAGAGTATATTTGGTGTTACAAAAGGAAAGCTCCTGGGTCATATCATGACCAAATATGGGATTATGATTGACCTAGATAGAATTCAAGGAATATCAAAGATTGATTTCCCAAATTGTAATAAAGAACTAAAATCTCTCTTTGGGTAGATAAACTTCATGAGAAAGTTTATATCAGGATTTGTATAAAGTGTTAGACCTCTGAATGCAGTTTTTAAGTAAGATGATAAAATGGAATGGATAGTATAGGATCTAAAGTATTTTTAAGACATTAAAGATGTAATATCCTAGGCCCCTACATTGATAAGTGAAAACTTTACCAAATACTTCTTCTTATATTCATTCACCTCATAACACACTATTGATGATGGGCTCACATAGAAGAAAGAGGAAAGTAAGTATTCTATCACATTTATGAGTACAAAATTGAAAGAATAAAAACTTAGGTATTTCATGATAGATAAATAAATCTTTTCCCTTGTCAAAGTGGTGAAAAAATTCTAATATTACATCATGAGGAATAAGATAATTACCATTGTATTGAATCCTATTTTAAAGCTTACTTTATAAGAAAATGACTTAAGAGAACACAAATGAAAATGGATGGAAAAGTTGTATGAATTCAACATGGAGATCAATCCTAACAAGTTCATTATAGGTCAAGGCATTATTCAACTCATGACTAAACCTGACCCACACATCACTATTGAAGAGGTTTATGAAAACCAAGTATCTAAATGGGAATGGTATAGTAACATTATTCAATATTTGTTCATAGGTACTTATTACCCATATCTCAAAAGAGAAAAAAATAGAACATTAAGACTCAAAAAGGTTCATTACATGATAATAAAAGGGATATTATATAGAAATAATTATGAAGGCATATACCTGATATGTGTATCATGAGAAGAAGCTCAAGAAATTATTAAAAAATTGTACCATAAGATAGGCAATGGTCATCCCTCCAAAAACATCACTACCCATAGGATCATTAAAATGGGTTATTATTGGCCAAGAACATTCAAGGATGAACATGCTTATGTCTAAATTTGCTATGAGTGCCAAGTCTTAGAAAATAGGAAAGTACATGCATTCATGCCTCTATAACCTATGATTGAAAGAAGACCATTCACCCAATGGGTCTTAGACTTCATTGAGGTCATTAATCCTAATTATTTGGTTAGACACAAGTTTGTACTCACTTATACATATTATTACACATGATGGATGAAATTTGTAGCTACAAATTATTCAAGAGCATAAGATGTGATCAATTTTCTAGAGGAAAATATCACAACTAGATTTGGTACTTTTATCTCTCTAGTCTATGACAATGGTCAAGCATTCTAATTAGTTTAATTGATTTAATGGGCCTATAATAATCTAATAACCATAAAGTCATTGTAAAAACATTACCCATAAGGAAATGGGTTGGTTGAATCAACAAACAAGAACCTAATTGATGTAATTAAGAAGTTTACAGTAGAAAAACCTATAGATTGGCAAAATTTACTGAATTATGCACTATGAGCTGATCGAACAAGATAGAAACAAATGCTTAAAGCCTCACCTTACTTACTAGTCTATGGAATATAACCTATTTTTCCAATTATGTTTAAGTTTTTAACATATCAGTTTATGCTGGGATACATGGAACCAAGTGAGAAGGTGGAGTCTTGATTATTGGACATAATAGAAATGGAAGACTCAAATATTGAGGCCTTATAGAATTTCATTAAATATCAAGATATAGTGAAAATATGGTTTGATAAGAGATCAAAATTAAAAGTATTCAAAATATCTAACTTGGTGCTTTTATTAGACAAAACCCATGAAAATAAAGGACAACACGACAAGTTTACCCCACTATGGATTGGGCCCTATCAGATTTCAGAGATTTTGGATAACAATGCTTTCCATCTGAGATACCTCCAAGACAATGAGATGACATATCCAATTAACAAATAGTCTTTAAATCATTACTTCATGGCTATACCATTTGTAAATATTCTTGAATAACAAAAAAGGTGATGGTAAGATTAAGATTAGGGTAGATTTACTATTTTATTAGAATATATTTTATGGCTTTCATAGAATAATGTCCCTACTTCCTAGATTATCTTTCCCAATTTTTATCAATATGTTTTAGAAAATGGTTTCTAACCTTATAGATTAGACCTTTCCCTTTATCTTATGGAAATCTAATTGAATTTTCCTAGTATGCTCAAAATCAAGTATCCAACATTACATGAGACTTCCTTTAATATGTTCAAAATCCAAAGGATTATCTTGTGGAAAAATATGCAAAGAATAGGTACATCAATTTATTTATTTACAATATCTTGCACCCATGTAATTTATATTTTCAAAATTCAAGTTTACAAAAGGGAGATGAATCATGAACAAGCTAACACTAAATACTTTAATCAAGCATGTAGAGGTTGCTCTCATTAATAAATATGAATTTTAGAAAGTTATTTCACTTTCCTAGGATCAAATGCATTTATCATATTAATAAAATTTTTATAAAATAAACATTGATATGGGTGTAGTTGACAGGGATAATCTAGTAAACTTATGTTTTAATAGATATCTGTTCATTATGGTTTTTACTCTCCTCTCTTAAGAAATGTTCTTCAAAAGAAAATATAGCAAACAAGTGTCAAAACATCCTTAAAAGAATGATCCAATAGGCCTAAAATCAAAAATTTAAAGGTGATCAAAGAGATTAAAATGATAAAATAAGGTCAATGTACCATGTAAAATGAAAGGATACAGGAGAAGGAAATAGAAGGAACCCATGGTACTTCTGTCAGGGTTATGGATGAATGTATGGTAGTAGAGTAATACCATAGCTTCCCCAAATTTTATTTTTTTATAAAAAAATTAGAGTGAAACCTATAGTTATCCCACTTATCTACTAAATTTATCATAATAAGGATGAAATAAAATCACTTCTCCACACACATAGATCTAGGGTAAATGAAAAGGTAAGTATATTATATGTGGATAATGGGAGTCTCGTATATATATATATATATATATATATATATATATATATATATATATATATATATATATATATATGTATATATATATGATTTTATTATCCTATGTATGATAGTTCATGTTTAATCTAAGAGTTTTTAACCAAAAGTTTTGGATTATCAAATACTCAGGAGTGTTTCCCATATGAATCTCCATTTATTATACCCAACATACCCACATTCTTTTTTATTAGAATAGAGACCCACTATCCTTGGGAATCGGGCTATATCCCTAGTTTGAAAGTTATCTAAAAGGAAGGGCCTCATGTATTTTTATAACTTTATTATTCAAGATGAATATGAATGTATGCACATTTTATATTTTTGGACTAACCTACTAAAGATATTTAGAAGTTATGTATATGTAGGTTTTAGTTCATCTTCTTTGGTGAAATACTTTAGTAAAACTATTTAGTGCAAAAGGGTATTCAACAATTTTGTTTAACACTTCCATTGGAAAAATTCTTCTGATAGGTTCTAGTCTTCAATGATTTTGTTTAGCGAGTCTCTTCAGTGATTTTACTTGATGTATCCCTCTGATGAATTTTAGTCATTGGCACTCTGTACTCTATATATCCTATAGGAATTTATTTTTTCAACATTTTCCTTTGGAAGATTTGTTTGAGATAGATTATTTAATAATTTAGGATACAGGACCCAAAGCCTCATTAACTAGGTATTTTAACTATTCAAAACTTATTCTTTAAGAACTAGGTCTCTAGTTTTACACTTTAGTTTATCTAGGTCTTTAGAAATATTTCATTGTCAGTTATGATTGGTAGGTCCCTCTGACATATTTAGGTCTTTGTTAGTTTTGTTTAGTGGAAGAGCTATACACATTTTAGCTTTTAGCAAAAATGTTTAGAACTTTTGTTCAACAAATTTGCTCAAGATATTTAGGTCTTAAGTGATTTTACTCAGTGCAATAGTTATGATAGTTAGGTCTTTGGTAAAAGTGTTTCTAACTTTTTTTTAGGATGCTCACAGATAGTGTTATACCTTGAATCCTAACTTTTGGCCACCAAAAGACTCATTACTTGGTAAACTAAATATAAAGAAGTGATGAAATGACACTTGGAAAAGTAAATGGTGTGGCACTCCTAATAGACATAAATAATGCCTACGTGGTATACCCACCAAATGAGGTGGTAAAGTTCAAATTAAACAAAAAAATTAAAGTTATAGATGTTGGATATTAATGGCACATGAAATAGAAATCAATTCTAAAGTTATATCAAAATAATTTAAACAATGACATACCAATTCGATCTTGAGCTAACTTATGAATTCCCTTAGTCTCTTATGATAAATCCCTAGCCACCATTTTCTTAAAATTAATAACATACTTAGGATATCTAAGTGATTTAATTGTAAACTAGTATTGTATCACCCTTATCAATCTCTATAGTGTTTTCTCATTGATGTGACATCATTTGGACTATGGTGTATCGAGTGTGTCCATGTACACGACAAATGATCTAGTTGTCTTGTGGTTGATTATAAGTCTTGAATTCATTTACCTTGTTGTGTTGATAGGGTATTAGATTATTTATGACTCGTGTAGGACCACGTTGTGTATGTGTGTGTGTGATTTTATGCTAACAATAATTTGTGTTATTATTTAATGTGGCATTATGCCTTACTAGGAGTTTTTGTGTCGATGAGTTACTTTAATCAGTTTATCCATTGGATCAAATTTACATTAATTTAAATAGTTAATTAAATATATTGAATAGCCAAGTTATGTTAATTTGGTCCCAATTAATTGACTTATATCTTTCTTGGTGTTTTGATGATGAAATCTACTTTTAAAATAGGAATAATAACATGGTTATGATTGTGATTGAGCTAAGAGAATATTTAATCACGAGTGTAAATAATATTATGTATATATACATATTTATATTAACATATGCATATAAAAATGATATTTTATAGATAAGTAAATTAAATAAATAAATGTACTTATTTATTCATAATTTGGAATAAATAAATATTTTGTTTCAAATATTTTCATTCCAGTATTTGTACATATTAATATACATATCTAGGTAAATGTATTTATATATTAGTTAAAATAGTTTTAATCCAATACATATATTTGTACATAATCATATATGTGTGTGTATTCATACTGGTTTTGGGATATGTGTGTATTCATACTAGTTTTGGGAATAAATTTATTATATATTGAGTTACCTAAATTTTTAAGGTAATAATTGATATAATCAAAATAAAAAATGAAACTAATGACAAACTCATTAAGGAATTAAAATAAAGGAGTGAAACACTAACCCAAAAAAATAAAATAAAATAATAAAAGCATTGTCTTCCAATAAAAAGTTAACCTAATAGAAAGAGGAGCCATTTTGGAAATTTTGCCAAAGGAGAAGAAAATGTGGATAAAGAATGATGAATATAAAGGAGGAAGAAGTGGTGAAGGAGAATAAAACAATGAGATTATATAAAATAGGCAAGGGGTTTCTTCTTCTTTTAAATCATTGAGTTTTTTCAAACTAATAAGCTAATTAAATATGGTGTTTTAGTTATGATTTGGTGTAATAAATCTAGTGTTTTATTATGAGAAAATTATATATATATATATATATATATATATATATATATATATATATATATATATATAGGTGGGAGGAAGGGGGTGGCGATTGTGTTGTGTTGGACCCCTCTCATAATAGGGATGGGTGTTTCTACGCTAGATTTCACTTTCTACATTCAAAAGATAGAAGTAAGAAACTGAGAGATATGGTCTAAGGCTTGTATGTACCTGGATGAAGTCGTGTGCACCTTTATCTAGACGTTGTGAGAACTCCTCTTTGGTTGTGGAGGATGACACCTGTAAGAGAAAGAAACTAAGACAAAGAAGGCGTTAGATGAGGAGATGGTGGGTTGTCAAGCAAAAGCTTGATCCCAGAAGTATAAAGACTTCCTTAAGGGATTTTAACCCACTAATTGATAAAAATAATGTCTAATAAAAGGCAGAATGATAAAAGACTAAAATGATTAAAAACTAAAATAGAAATAGAAGCAAATGCTTACCTAAATGCTGCTGGCGGTCTGACCATAGTCACTGGCATCGGTGGTCTTACCAGCGTCAGTTGTTAATGTATGCTGACATCGGTTAATCTGCCAACATCAGTGGGGGCAATAGTCTCTGTGGCCATCGTCGATCAGGGCAGTAGTCTTAGACAGAGTCAGGATGAGTTTGTGGTCTGTGGACAGGTCTTGAGTCATGTAGAGTGGTCTGAAAGGGGTCTGGGTCTGGTTGGGGGTAGTCTAAGAGTCTATGTAGAGATGCAGGGGAGTTAAATGGATAGAATATGAAATTGATAGAAGGGTAGAGGAGGTCTTCCAGCCTCTCTGGGAAGAGTAGGTTGGGTCTGTGGTCTGGTTGATAGTCTCATCTAGGGTCTGGGAAGGGTAGGTTGGGTCTGTGGTCTAGTTGATAGTCTGGTCTGGGGGAGATATTATTCAGAAGAAAATAACTGAGAACATAATGAAAACATAGACAAAATACATACCTATGTCTTGTTGAAGGAGTGCCTACTGATGTTTGTACCTATTGTTGGTGTAGAAGACCGATGCAAAATCCTTGCTATTGTTATAACTTGTTATGGGTGCTAGAGAGAGAATATCAGAGAGGTCTGATTCATGTTTGGGTTCTTGGTTTGAAATATTGATTGATGATTGATGATGCTGGGCTAGCTAAGAGAGAGGACCCAATAACAGATGGAATACCATTATGAAGGGAACCGACACTGGCAATATCATCGACGTCGATCGATAGGTGACCGACGTCGGTAGCTAGAAGGTAGGGAAAAGGCTAAAAATAGCCTTTTATCCATTTTCCCAACTGCCGAGTTAAAGTGTCAGGGAGAAAAATGGTCGAAGGGAGTGTTTATGGGTGCGGGAGGAAGTGTTAGGGGTGTGTTTAGGTAATTAGGGTTTTAACAAGGGGTGAGGTGGCAAAAGGGGGTAATTAAATTAAATTAATTGTTTTATTTAATAATGGAGGGGATGAGGGTTAGGAATGGACAAAGAGGACCAAGGGGGAGGAAAACCAAATGGGTAGACACAATTTTGGTGTCTACATTTGCCCCTTTTTGTCTTGTTGGTTGTTCTTGACGAACTGCAAGACAAAAATAGGAGTTGGTTGCCCCAGGTATGGGATAAGGTTGATTTCATCTTGTTGGTTGTTCAAGTGAACTGCAAGACAAAAATAGGAAGAGGTTGATTGCCCTGATTATGGATGAGGTATTCCCCCTCAAAGCAAGAGTCGAGGGAAGGGAACCTAGAATCAGGTGCTGATTTGATAAAGAGTGGATGAAGATGGTGAAGATGGAGTATGAACACTACAAAAGTCATGATTGTGTGTATACCACTTCATGAGATGGTCAGGTCAAATTGTCGCAAGTCAAGGGTCGAGGAGTGTCGAAATTAAAATAATCGAGCCCCAACATATAGTCGTAGCTGATTGGGTGATTTAATCTAAGCTGAAGCTCCAATGGGTCATCGTGTTCCAGGTATCCCAGACTCAGGAAGTGCTCCTAAAAACACGAAAAAGTCACAAGTAGTGGGGATCAACCGGCTTGCGATCCTATACTTGTGAAGGTCAAAAATATGCGCACAATTTTGCTAACGAATCATGAGGTAGCATACATGTAAAAACAACCAAGGCAAAGTCACTTTAGAAGTGGTCGTAGTCAAAGGATATAGTCGTGATCTCCATGGTCATTGGTCGAGGTGGATGGATGGATGAAAGAATGTGGCCGAGCTAACCTTAGAATACTAAGTGCTGCCTACATAGCCCTTGTGAAGGGCCTCAGGCCAATGTAGTTCTCCCTAAAAGGGAGGAATGGTCAAAGTGGTCGAATTGGTCTTGGTCGAGGTCAAGGTCATGGATTGGTGTTGTTCAAGGGCAAGGGTGAAGGAAAAAAGGGGTTTGTCCATCTGAGAGGTGAACAAATGAGATGGCTGAGCTAACCCCAAAAATGTCATGTCAACTGAGTGCTGCCTACATAGCCCCAGTCTTATGGCCTCAGACCAATGTAGTTTAAACAAAGGGTCTGAGTGGTAGACAGGTGGTCAAAGTGGTCGATAGACTGGTCTTGGTCGAGGTCAAGGTCATGGTCAAAAAAAGGATAGGGTTTGTCCATCAGAGAGATGAACAAATGAGGGTGGTTGAGCTAACCCCAGATGATGTCGTATCATCTGAGTGCTGCCTACATAGCCCCGGTCTTAGGGCCTCAAACCAATGTAGTTTAGAACTAAGGGTCTGAGTGGTCGATAGGTTGGTTTGGTCATGTGATGATGAGGATAAGATGATGTTGCAGCCTTTTCCATATTGTGTGATGGTGTATTCTGCAACATTGGTCGAGGGGTCTTTCATCCCTAGTAATTGTCCATATTCGTGATGGATGTATGCTAAAAATGAATTGAGGTCTATTTATGCTTCAGCAAGTATTGGTTTATGCTTAACATAAATTGTGTCTGGTCGATAGTTTCCATGTGTATTAGTGTCCATAGAAACTATGTGAAATGGACTAGGATGATGTTGGTGGTCTGAAAATGTTTGGGTTGGCTTGGTTAGGTAGAAAAAGGTTTGGTTGAATGTGACCAAAGTGTAGAGAAAAAGTGAAAGGGAAATTGCTCTTTCATTGACAAGGACCAAAATGATGGCATGGATAGGGGTTGTTAGAATAAAAGCCCCGTTCATGCAGTGTATCATGGACCAGTGTTGTGCTAGAGAAGTAAGCGAATCACTTGACGTTAAGTGAGCTTGAAGTCCCTTGAGTATGTTGGGGTGATAGGTTGGATATGTGATATGAGAGGATGGGGTAACCCTTTTTGGTGGTAGGAATAACCTTACCCCTTTTATAGGTGACCCAAGAATGACTATAGGCATGTCCATGACTTTATAACTTGTCAGTCATTTTTTTTTTGTTTTTTTGTTTTTTTGATGGTGGACTAATCGATGCGAGAAGTCCACATAGGGATGTTGTTTTGCTTGGTGGTCATGTTGTGAAGCTGATCGATGTGGGAAGCTTCAGAAAGAGAGTGTTGTCTGTAGCAATATTGAGTCATAGCCATCCTTCGAGGGAGTGGTCTATATTTTTGCTTTAAATGTTTTTGATATGACTTTGGCCTAGCTGTCCTTCAAGGGAGCAGTCTAGTAATACAACAATTGTGTAGCTGTCCTTCGAGGGAGCAGTCTACATTTAGAGTTTATGACCATTTGATATGATAGGTATCCCATTTTTGATATATTTGTTGACTAAAGTTTTTAGCCATGGACGAGCCTCTAGAAGTTTAAGGGTTCCCTTTTATTAGGACAAAGCATTACTGCTTGACAAAAAGGGTTGATGAAGTGTTGGTGAAACAGGGTCAAAAAGAATAGGAATGATAATGACAAGGGGTTGCTCAAGGGACGAGCTCAAGTAAAACATCAAGTGATCGAGTACTTGACTAACAGTAGAATCATGGATGCAAGGCATAAAAAGGGGCTCAAATTATAATAAGTCCCTAAGCCATGCTGGTGCATTATGATAAGGTCCGAGTCAACTAGGAGCAAACTTGCCCCGTTTGCCTCTTTCTAGATTGGTCAGGTGTTGATTGATGTTGGATGTGAAGCTGGTTGATATGGTTGTTGATTGGTCTAGACTGGTTGAATGTTTTGATAAAAAGGCTGGTTGAATGTTTGGGTTGAATGTTTGGTCGAGGTCATGATTGATGATTGGTTAGTGTCTAGTTGATATGGTTGAGACTGGTCGAATGTTTTGATAAAAAGGTTAGCTGAATGTTTGGGTTGAATGTTTGGTCGAGGTCAGGTCGATGCTTGTTTGGTCAAGACATGGTCGAGGCTTGGTTGAGGCCTAGTCGAGGTTTTAGGATTAAAAGAGTGATTGATATTTGGTCGAGATTGGGTTGAAAGATTGGTCGAGGCTTGGATGAAGGTTGAATTCCCCCAGTGGCTAGGGAGAATGTTTGACAGATTGGTTAAGGTCGAATGAGGTTTAGTGGTCAGATTGACTGTGTTGATGTCGAATAGGGGGGTTAAAGGTGGCAAAGGGACCATAGTCTAGCGTGGAGATCCCAATTTAGGTGATGAGGTTTGAGAAGCATGGGTCAGTGTTGATGATTTGTCAAAGGGGTGGTCAAGAGGATCCTTGCTGAGAAAGATATCCTTTTTCTGGTGTTGCCAAGTGATAGCTTTAAGAGCGCAACAATGCTCAGTGTCATGTCTCAATTTTTGATGATAGTGGAAAAATTTAGAGTCATCGAACCAAGATGGTCTTGATCCGAGAGTTGATGAGTGTGGCGGTGAGAAAGGTTTATTGATAACATGGTCAAGAAGAAAGGTGTCATTCCCCAGACATTGGCAAATGAAAACCTTGAGGGCACAACAATGCTCAGTGTCATGCCCAGGCGTGTGATGATATGCACAAATGCGAGTGTCATTAAACCAGGGTGGTTTAGGTTCGAGATATTGATATGGTTTAAGAGGTGGGAGATTGATGCGAGAGGACTGCAACAATTGCCATAACAACAAGGCATAAGAACCTGCTAATGGGTCTGGATGTTTTGTTGCAGTGGGGGTTGATGACTTTGGTTTGAGAGATGTAAGAGGCATTGGTTGATGGTTTGGAGGAGATATATGTCTGATGGGTTGAGAGAGTAATGGAGGCGACTTGCCTCTGTGAAGTATGGGAGTAGGAAGCACTCCTATTAAAGTGGATGGATGCGGGCCCAAAATTGAAGGTAATGATGAAGGTGGGGGAGGAGTCCTCCGGTGTGGTTTAGTGGCCTTCTTTGGTTTGGGTTGAGGGCCACCATTGTGTGAGGTGAGGTTAGATATGGGTTTGGGTTTGGATGTGGATGGAGGTGAGTGAGATGTAACAATCTCAGGTAAAAGACAAGAGGAAATCGTGACTGGGTCTTCCTCGGTCGAAATAGGTGAAGAGACTGGTTCTTCTCTTGGTGGAGAAGAAATAGAAGAGTGTGGCTCCTCAAGAGGGCAAAAGGCAGGGATGATGGTGCCTTCTACTTGTGCTTGAGGAGTAGGCAAGGTAGGGTCTTTGGATGAAGGTAGGGCTAATGGCATAGGTATGGTCAAGGCATCCTCTAGTATAAGAGAGGTAGATGGAGGACTAATAGGAGAAGAAAGTTCTTCATCCTATGATGGAGAAATAGAGGAAGAAGGGTCTTCCACGTGTGAAGGAGATTGGTTAGGGACAAGAGGTAAGACAGTGTTGACTGTGTGAATATTATGGTCTTGGGAGCTATTGGTCAAGGTCTAGACATTGTTTTGATTAAGAGGATGGTTTGGGAATGGTTGTCTAAAAATGTTGATGTGTTGGTTGGGTGGGGCGTTTGGGTTATCCAAAATAATATCCCCCTTATCGATCATGTCTTGGACTATGTTTTTGAAGGTTCGGAAATTGTTGATGTTATGGCCGTGGACGCGATGAAAGTGACAAAAGTCAGCCTCCCTATACCATGTAGGGAGGGCTTTTGAAGGGTCAAATTGAGGTGATCAGATTGGAGGGAGATTGAGGACCTCTTGCTTGATGAGTTTTTCCAAAATGGAAGCGTATGATTCTCCAAGTGGAGTGTATGAACGCTGGATATACCATTGTTGGAATTGTTTGGTGATGCTTGGAGATGTTGAAGGTTGAGAGTGATTAGTCATTGTCGAAGATGGTGATCTAACCACCACAGTGTTGGCCACTCTTTTAGACTGAGAATTGGCAGAAGAAGAAGGTCTGGAAGAAGGGTCATTGGTTCTCGCATTGGTATTACGCAATTTGACCTTATCTTCTTCAATGGCGCAGAGTTCAAGCTTTTGAGCCATGGTGAAAGCTTTGTCGAAAGTGTGGAATGTCTGGATCCATAAGGTAGAAGAGATGTGCCTGGCACATGCTCGAGAAAAGAGCTCAATGAGCTTAGGTTGAGGCAAGGAGAAAGAGAGCTGGTTAATCAGGCCTCTCTAATGGGCGACAAAATCGACTATTGATTTGTCGTCAAATTGCCTGATGGAGTAGAGGTTTGTGATCGAGACTTGTTTAGTGAAGTTAATAGAAAAATGGTCGAGAAATAATTGGGCAAGTTGAATGAATGAAAAGATAGAATGTCTGGTAAGAGAGCTATACCAGTCAAGGGTGGGGCCAGAAAGTGACATGGGAAACGTGCGTAATAATAATGCATCATCGTGGGCTATGAGATAGCAGGCATGTCTAAATGTCTATAGATGCTGTTGTGGGTCTTCCTTACTCTGGAAGTGAGTAAATTTAGGAAGCTCCCACTGGTTAGGGTATGGTCGAATAGGGATGGAAGGATGGATGGGTTTCTTTCAAATTTGCTCATACGAGAGAGCATTGCGTGAACCAGAAATAGAGGTCTCAAGACTAGACATTTTGTCCATCAGCATTTTGATGAGATCTACTAACAGATTAGTGGATGAGGTGTCCCCTGGGTTTTAGGGTGCTTGAAAGAGGCTAGAGGAGGCATACAACATAGTCAGTTGCGCTTGTAGGGGCGCAACATATGTATAACTAGTCGCAGGGACAGAAGTGGAGGCCAAAGGTGGTTGGGTTATGGAAGTAGAAGGCATAAGTTGATTGGATACCGCCAAAGGTTGTTGAATGGCAGCACTAGTAGAAGGATAGGTAGACACTCCTGCATTTATGGGCGCAAGAGTGTGTGAAGTTGAGACAATCAAGTTCTGATATGACGTAGAACTTAGTTGAATTGCGTGTGGTTGAGGGGGTAATGGAACCCCGATGGAGGTCGGTCTAAAAATAGATGGGGAGGCCAAACTTTGCATATTGGCCATGGTCGGGTTAATGGTTGAGGCAAAAGGTTGGGTAGCGGATGGTGTTGATGTCACTACCGCTTTACTTGAAAGGTCTCGCATTGGGTTTCTTGCGAGATAGTTTTGAAGGGCTTTGACGTTGAGGTCCAAGAATCTTTCAAAATCTTGGTCCCCTTCAAGGAAAATGGGGGTCTGAGTTGGGGTAGGAGTTCTTTTGGTCTCCGAGTGGAAATCCATTAAGGAACTGGTTATGGACGGGGAAGGCGAAAGTGGTTGATGCCTAGTGTGGTCAAGAAGAGCCTTGGTTTGATTGCGTGTCAAAACCATTCAAGGCAAGAGGGGGGTAGGTTTTAGAAACTGTGTTTTTTTAGTTTTAGAAACTTAGAATGTGGTTTTTGGTAGAGAAAGGGTCGGGTTTTAGGTTACTATTTTGAAAAAAGGACTGTGACAGTGACTGACGTCGGTTAAAAAACTGATGTCGGTGCTGACAGAGGGCCGACATCTGTCAGATGATCAATGTCGGTGATGAATGGTTGCCGACGTCGGTGGTAAAACCAATGCCAGTGACTGTAGTTTCCAGAAAATCAGAAAACTTGAAGATTCTTGGAAACAAAAGGAAGAAGAACGTCCTCACTTGCTCAAAAAACTAGATAAGAACAAAAAAATAGAGATGGAGATAGATAGACCCTAAGCGTTAAATCCTAAGAATCAACTTTTTAGAATCCTGTTGGCTTATGCCTTAAAGTGATGTTTGGGAGATTGGCTGTTAGAATGGGTCCTAGAAGAGGTAGTCTATGGATGGTTTCAGGTTTTGTTTAGGCACTCAAGAAGTCTGGGTTAGGTTTCGTACATGGCCTGGTGTTAAGGAGCAAGCTCCCCTCACTTCACGAGCCCAGTGATAAGCTGGTCTCGCTTAGCCAAAATATACTTTCCCTAGAGATTAGACTCTACCAGAGAACAGAGTGCGCTTTCCCCTTGGTGATGAAATCCAAGTAGGATCATCGGGACGGGTAAGGTATCTATTGGGGGATGAAATCCCAGTCGGGCCTTGTCTCAGGTGAGTTTGATGTTTGATTTGGTGCAAGTGGTTCGATTGTGTAACATAAAGTGGATTACGATTAATTCAAGATGTGATTTATTAATTACTAAGTGTGGACTAAGAAATTCAAGCAAGCAGAAATGCAATGCAATGTGTTTTAAGCCCTAAGTCGAAATATGAGTTTGAATGAAAACAAGTTGAGAAAGGATTGAATGATATGATTTTTGACTAGTCTACTAATGCAAGAAAGAAAAGAAAGGTTCTTTTTAATCCTGCTTATGATGTCATTTAGAAGAGAAGAAAGAGGTGAAAAGGGAGAAACCTAATGCACCTATATGAACTAAAAGAAAAAGAACCCAAGGAAGGCCCCAAGGTCCCACCGGGCGTGCCAGAATGTTTCTACGCTAGATTTCGCTTTCTACATTCAAAAGATAGAAGTAAGAAACTGAGAGATATGGTCTAAGGCTTGTATGTACCTAGATGAAGTCGTGTGAACCATTATCTAGATGTTGTGAGAACTCCTCTTTGGTTGTGGAGGATGACACCTGCAAGAGAAAGAAACTAAGACAAAGAAGGCGTTAGATGAGGAGATGGTGGGTTGTCAAGCAAAAGCTTGATCCCAGAAGTACAAAGACTTCCTTAAGGGATGTCAACCCACTAATTGATAAAAATAATGTCTAATAAAAGGTAGAATGATAAAAGACTGAAATGATTAAAAATTGAAACAAAAATAGAAGCAAATGCTTACCTGAATGCTGCTAGCGGTCTGATCACAGTCGCCGGCGTCGGTGGTCTTACCAGCGTCAGTTGTTAATGTATGCTGACATCGGTTAATCTACCGATGTCAGTGGGGGAAATAGTCTCTATGGCCATCATCGGTTGGGGTAGTAGTCTTAGACAGAGTCAGGATGAGTCTGTGGTCTGTGGACAAGTCTTGAGTCGTGCAGAGTGGTCTGAAAGGGGTCTAGGTCTGGTTGGGGGTAGTCTAAGAGTCTATGCAGAGATGTAGGGGAGTTAAATGGATAGAATATGAAATTGACAGAAGGGTAGAGGAGGTCTTCCAGCCTCTCCAGGAAGAGTAGGTTAGGTCTGTGGTCTGGTTGATAGTCTGATCTAGGGTCTGGGAAGGGCAGGTCGGGTCTGTGGTCTAGTTGATAGTCTGGTCTAGGGGAGATATTATTCAGAAGTAAATAACTGAGAACATAATGAAAATACAAACAAAATACATACTCATGTCTTGCTGAAGGAGTGCCTGCTGATGTTTGTACCTGTTGTTGGTGTAGAAGACCGATGCAGAATCCTTGCTATTGTTATAGCTTGTTATGGGTGCCAGAGAGAGAATATCAGAGAGGTCTGATTCACGTTCGAGTTCTTGGTTTGAAATATTGATTGATGATGCCGGGCTAGCTAAGAGAGAGGACCCAATAACAGATAGAATACCTTTATGAAGGGAACCGACGCCGGCAATATCATCGACGTCGGTCGATAGGTGATCGACGTCGACGGCTGGAAGGTAGGAAAAAGGCTAAAAATAGCCTTTTATCCGTTTTCCTAACTGCCGGGTTAAAGTGTCAGGGAGAAAAATGGTCGAAGGGAGTGTTTATGGGCACGGGAGGAAGTGTTAGGGGTGTGTTTAGGTAATTAGGGTTTTAACAAGGGGTGAGGTGGCAAAAGGGGGTAATTAAATTAAATTAATTGTTTTATTTAATAATGGAGGGGACGAGGGTTAGGAATGGACAAAGAGGACCAAGGGGGAGGACAACCAAATGGGTAGACACAATTTTGGTGTCTACAATAGGAGTGGGGATGGGCCAGTCGACCCACCCCAAATTGTGGTTGGGCTTGGCTGATGGCCATGGCAATAGCTCATGCTTTAGGCCCTAACTATTAGCCATGGGCCACTAGCCACCAACCACTTCCCTCTTTAGGGCTTAACTCTTTTAAAAAATAATAATAAATAAAATAACAAAAGAGTAATAAAATAAATAAATATTTAGTTTTATTCTTAGTAATAATATATTTGGTATTTAATAAGAATATATATTATTAAATTACACACACACACACACACACACACACACACACACACACACACACACACACACACAATTATGAGACACACATAAATCTTACACTTATATGTATTTTATCAGTTTCATTTCTTTAATATTCTCAAGATTTATATTTGAAGGTATATATAAATGTATAATTAAATTAGTAACAATATTTTGTATATGCAGAAGCATGCATATATATAATTATATATATTTATTTTGATATGAGGTGATATTATGAAATTAAATTACCTATTCAGTTTTATATAAAGAATACGAGATTGGTTCTTTCTTAATTACTGTTAGGAATAGATAGAATCCGTTAGGAATTTATAAATTTATGGAGATTATACACCCAAAAAAATTCTTCCTTGACATAGTCTAATAGATTTAGAATGAAAATTCCGCTTTTATTAGAAATTTTATGTTAACTATTCAAATACATAAGTTGTAGAAAAAATATTTTAGTTTGAAGTTTTAATAGTTTAGTTCACTTGTGGGTATCTTGGGAATGCTGATAAAATTGGTTCTAACCTTAACAAGTCTATGCTGAATTAGATCCTTGACTAGTACAGAGAGAAAATTACTATTAGAATTCAGTTAGAAAACTTTTATTTTATATGTATTATTTTAGATGAGTGCTTAGAAATTAGATATTTATACAAATATTTTTGCTATGGTAGTATTGTCGTGTTAGTGTGATTCCATTGTTTTGCATTCGTATTATTATATTATGTTTTTATTGTATTGAAATTGTAATTATTTATATTAGTTTATTGATGAACATGGGTATCAATCAGATAGTCTTTGTTTTGCTAAGATCAACCTCCTTGTTGCTTAGTATGTAAGTTATCACAATATTTTTTGTTTTATAGTTTATACCTTTATTTAATTTGTATATTAATTTATAAAAATGAAATATTTAAGATGGAGAAGTCTCTTACTCAGCTTTTAACTGAACCCTTGTTGTCTATATCATAATGTAGGAAAACAAGATCTAGTTCACTTGTTCACAAAGATATTATGTATTGTTGTTATTATTCATGTTTTTAATAGTGTTTTTTTATATTAGTTTATCTAGTGATTTCAAGAAAGTTATTGTAACCCATAGCTATTGAGGACATAGGTTTGAATAGTTGTAATAAATTTTACTATTATTGTAGATTGTGCTTGTGTTGGTATGATTGGATATAAAATTAGAATAATATTGTAATATTTTCATATTGATATCATTATAAAAATAAAAATTCTTGTTTTATAAAAAATAGATTTTGGTATTTATCGTAAGCCTGATTTGGTTTGGATTAGTCTTATTATCTTTGAGAATTTTGATACACTAGCACTTTTTTTGATGTCTTACAACCTAGGAAGATAAGTTTCAAGATGCAAGGTTGACATTAATGAACCCTGGTATCATTACTAATTTAATCAATATGGGATACTCACCCTTAATAATTAGAATGTATTGGGATAAATAACTAAAGAGAGTGATAATGTTAGCCTTGAAACAAGATCTAGATAAGTCTAACAAATAAATTTGAAACAAGATAAAAACTATCATTGTGTTATAATCAAAGAAGTCTTATATTTTATTATCTCAAGAAAAGTAATATTGTATGATTAAATTATTATTAAAACTAAAACATAAAAGTGGTGAAATTTGTGAGAACTCAACATATTAAGTTGATATAGTGGATAGAGTTGAATCATAAAATTATTTTTGGAATTAGAAAGAACCTCCTTGGAAGATGAAGGAATAGGATAATGGGCATATATAGAAATTTAAAACCTCTACCTCTATCCTAATAGAACATGATTTATCTACTTGTATCAATCAACCACATCCAGTTGTTCTTTAAATAAACCATTTATATGGACAATTGTATAAAATAACCACTTGCTGAATTTTACTCAATTTTTATTAGAATCCCTATTGGAAGCACTTTGCCAAAAGAAGTTAGATTGATGGCATCTCATATTTGGAGGTTGATATAACTTAATATTATATTTAAATTAACATTGATAATTGACATAAGCAAAACATGATCAGTTACTATTTTTAATAACTCATTTCCAAATTAAATTTATTCAAAAAAATTCTATTGTCTTGATTTTTAATTTATGAAGTCACTTTGAAAATGGGCTCAAATTAATAAAAGAACTAAAAATGTTCTAAAATTAAAAATTTAAGCTCTAGAATTATATCATGGGAATTAATATCTGAAACCATTATTGTCATACATCATCCCTATAATTTTTGGTGGATATATTTATAAAGGTTTTTGGTAAACTTTTGCAGTTGATTTTATGTTTTAGCCTGCAAAGTCATTTCAAATTTGAGTTACCAAAAATAGCTATAAGAATTTCTAAGTGTAATTGGAGTTTAGTAGTTATTATTTTTACATTTAAATTAATATCAAGGTTAATTTTAGTGGGATATATTAAAAAATCCTTGGAGGTTCCAAGGTGAATTGGATTCATAATGGTGGAAAATTAGTTTGGAAGGTTATTAATTGTGCAGGTGAATCAAGTGATAGAGCAGGTGAATCAAGATCTTATAAATCCGTATGCAAAAGTTACAGGCTTGAAAAGTTAGTTGAGAGTGCACTTACCAACGTACATCTACATGATGTCAATGGCCATCTAGATGATGCCAGCAGGAATTGGCACCTAAAAAAAACCATCCAAATTATTTTTATGGACATCAAAACTATGTGTATTATCGTTGGCATCATGCAAATGTCCATTGGCAAGTGCACTGTTAACTAGTTAACTTTCAAAGGCTGTAACTTTTGCATACAGACTCAAATTGCAATGATTTTTTTTGAAATTACATAATTTTTAGATAGGAATCCAAGTATGTAATAATATTTATGTTTTGAGTGTTTTTCATGTCATTTTATGTTATATATGGCTACTATCATATGCAAATGGCCACTGGCATATGCAGACGGCCACTACCATATGCAAATGGCTATTGACATATACATATATAAATATGGCTATTGACATATGCAGAGGGCATTCAACATATGTAGATATGGCATATGCAGATGGCAATCAACATATGTAGATAATTATAAGTGTATGTAGATATGTAAGTACTTGTCAACATATGTAGATGACCATTGACTTATGCAAACAATCATCTACATATGTAATGTGAGGTAAATGTAGCTATATTTTCTTTCAAGGTATCGGTGAAAAACATTTATATGAATAAAATTATTTTAAACATATGGTGATTTTACCCTAAAAATTAAATTAGATTCAAAAAAAATTAAGCAATTCTAGGTTTTTCAATACCCTAAAAATCACCAAATATAGATTTATAAAATTGGAATATTCATGAATTAATGAAGATTCTCCATTAAAAGTTTCCCTCAATATATAAAATTTTATTTAAAAATTTTGGATGATTTTAAGTGAATCAATCCCTAACCCTAGTTATTTATGAAATTGTTTAGTATAATAGTTTGTACGTTAAAACCTATTTGGAATGTTGAATTATTTTATCACTTAAATCACTAGAGATAATTATTATATGTTAATAGTGATATCTTATATTCAATATAATAAAAAATAAATTATAAAAATATTTTTCACCTCATGGGGATATTTTATCCATCATCATTTGATAGGTGATATAATGAAATTATAACTTGATTGTGAGGTGAGCTAGTCAAGTCAAGATACACCATAGTTGGGTAATTCCTCTTCAAAAAGAATGGTTAACCTTGAAAAGTGTACTCATATCTGGTATGTGAGTGTATTTGAAGTTGGTTGCTTGTGAAGTCTTAACATTCTTATAGTTGTAGTGGTAGAAACAAGGTGTCAACAAGCCATTGACATATCATGTTCCATACCATTTAGGATGAGACTTAGTTATAATTTCATTAGTTTAAGTTATAATTTATATCCCTTGAATATCAAATTTGAGTATAATCTCGTACACCAATTTTGGTATAGTCGACACACCTTAGCCACATCTAGCATGTCAAACACCTTTATGCATTTTGCTTTCTAAAATTAGATGTGAGTATATGCATTGCATATAACATACATTGAGTGCATTTGTATACTTTTATGGTTGAATTTGATTATTTCTAGTGAATAAAATGATGAAATGTTGAAATTTTATTTTTCATTTTACTATTATCTTATCTAATTAATGAATTTTTATGTTGGTTAGTGTTTGGTCTTCCTTGCTAGAAAATAAATGTAGATGGAGAAATATTTTATGTATGTATGCTTGTGCATGGTAAATACCTATTTTAATCTATTCATTGTATACTTATTTTTTCTATTTAATAGATTAAAATGATTATGTATTACTTCATAATTTAAATATGACTCTAATAATCTAATACATCTATATTTAACAACTTGATAAAATCATTTTTTTTCCAAATCAAACTATTAGTGGTGGTGGCTCTAAGTTAGTTCGCTCTAGTTAGTGTTTCATTATTCATCTTGGTTAAACATAATCCATAGAATGAACACACCTTCCTATCTATGATAGAACTAGTAAATTATTTAGTTTTCTCTTGAGATGACCATTTATGTTGTGATTATGGTTCACTTGGGTGTTCATTGTAAGATGGGATAGTGGTTGTAAGTGAGAGCATAGTTTTTATAATATATATTATTACTCTACTTTGGACACATTAATTGAAATTAAACAATGATTTATCCTAATGACTCAATTGTGATAGTGAAACTATTGAGATATTTACATTAGTGATATTACCTAAGAGTTATCAACACATAACATTAATTTACATTAGAATAAGACAACCAGGATTGAACATAGTGTTTTTTTAGGAAAGAATTTGAGTTAAGTGCAACAATAAAAAATGATATATTATTTGATGAGAGACTTGTATATTACGTGATTCAGAGACTTTGAGATAGTTTCAAATTTCTTGAGGAACTTTTAGCACTGTGTGTTAGGCATGAGGTTCACACTTGATCTATTTTTACATAGTTATATCATCATTTGTTATTGGGAGGCATAGAGAGGATTACTTTTGTTATTTTTTTTCCTACCTCTAGGAAGTAGTCGAGTCTTACTTTATTGCCTTTAGGAGGTAATCATGTTGCTCTTTCGAGAGGTATATGGAGGATGATGTAATGTTTTTCCTACATTAGGGAGGTAGTCATGTTGATTTTGTTCTCTCACCTCTGATAAGTGATTGAGTTTTATTGATTCTTTTTCCCTTCGATGACTTTTTATAGTCACATAATTCAAGTAATGTGATGTTTTTTATTTTTATTTGATAACTATCAGTAGTCCTTGAACTTTTGATTGCATTTAATTGTTCTTTTAGAGTTTTGAACATTTATAAGTTATTTTAATTAAACTTGAAGTAAATGAATTTATATTTGATCACATTTCAATCTAATTTTGTTTATTTTGACAACTTGATAATTAAGACATGGACTTATTTTATTTATTAGCACCAAATTTTTTAAACTTAGTTTATGATTTCCTAATTTATTTTTCTAATTTCATTAGCTTATTGACTCTTAAATTAATTATTTTGACATTTGATTATTCAAAATTATTGTGGTATTTTGGTTTTTGATGAATGATGGTTCATGTGTTGTGTGTGTGTGTGTGTGTGTGTGTGTGTGTGTGTGTGTGCGTGAAATTATGCACAATGTGTATTGTGTGGGTGAGAAGAAGTAGCTTTTAAAATCTATTTGGTCAAGATGAGAACCAATGTAGGACATGTTCATAATGCCATCCTTCCCAAATACTAGACGTGGTGTTGATTGTATATATATATATATATATATATATATATATATATATATATATATATATATATATATATATATATATATATTATGGATATTTATTTGGAAGGTTTAAGGAGTTTGAGAAGTCTAAGGAGGGAATACAGAAGTTTTGGGAGGTCTAAGTAGTTTAGGGAGGTCTAAGGAGGTTAGACAAGATTTTATTGATGATGTAGTTGATGGGGATTATTATTATTATTTTCACACTGAATTATTATTTATAGTGTTCCAACATTATATGCTTTTTCATATGACTTTGTAATCATTTTCATTATTACTTGTCACATAGTGGATATGGTATTATCTTATGGTGGATAAGTGATTATACTCTTGTTTAATGGTCTTAGTAATTTATAATATCAGTTGTTAGTGAATATGGTATATGAAAATTATTTAAATTTATGATATTTTGTTTAATAGGTACAACATGGTAGTATGTTTTGGTTAATAGTTGACTCAACATTGTATAAATGAATGGTATTATAGTAATTACACTAGCTCAATGTTTTGACACTATTTTGCTTATCACTATTGTACCATGGGATGGCATAAGGATTATTTGGAATAGGAACTTATGTTCTGACATATTAGAGTATTGATAACAACATTTTAGTGTTATCAATTATTGTGACTATTTGGAGAGTAGCTATTTGAGTTTTGAAATGTCATGAAGGTTCACTCAATAGTGGTTTATTACAATTGGGAAATATGGTGGATTCTACTATAAGATTTAATTCTATAAGCATCAAGGATGATGATTTTTTCAAGGGGGTGAATGTAATACCCTTCTCAAGCTCTATTGTGTTTTCTCATTGATGTGACATCATTTAGAATACATGTCTAGTGTGTTCATGTGCATGATGTGAGAGTGAGATGTCTTATTGTTGATTGTTAGTCTTGACTTTGTTTAACTTATTATTATGATAGGTTACCATGTTAGTTATGACTTGTGTAGGATAGCCTTGGGATGCGTGTGCTTTTATGCTAATAACAATTCATGTTATTACTTAATGTGATGTTATGACTTACTAGGGTTTTTGATGTTGATTAGTCACTTTTGTTAGGTAATCCATTAGAATAGATTTGTGTTAATTTAAATAATTGCTTAAACTTTTTGAGTAGCCATGTTATGTTAAGTTGGTCTTGATTAATTGACTTGTATTTTTCTTTCTATTTCAATGACAAAATCTAATTTTAAAATAGGGATAATAAAATGATTATGATTGTGACCAAGCCTAGGAAATATTTAATAATGGGCATAAATAAGATTATATCATCTTTCCATCCCATCAAGATTTGCAAAATGATTCTAACACTAACTATCAAGCTAATGGTTGGGACCCCCTCCCTATGGATGATGATCTCCTGACTTAGGATGAATGGGGTGGGAAGCCTCTGAACCCTTCACCTCTATCTCCTCCTCTAATCACCATGTTTGTAGCTACTACTTAGTTTGTTCCTTGATTTTTGTGTTATTTTATTATCTTTTTTGGTTGTCACCCACTTGAATTAATTTAAATTTGGTTTTGGGTCACGTGTGGCCAATTTTTTTGAACTATGGTTTATCTTGAAGCTTTTATTCATTCATTTTGGCATTCAGAGTTTGATTTTTCCACCCATTTTTTTGTATGACTAGCGTTGTACTATTAATTTTTATTTAAATTAATAGAAAGTGTTTTTCAATAAAAAAATTCTATATATATATATATATATATATATATAAACATATGCATATTAAAATGTTATTTTGTAGATAAGTAGATTAAATAAATAAATGCACTTATTTATTCATGATTTGAAATAAATAAATAATTTATTTCAGATATTGTCATTCAAGTATTTATACATAGTAATACATGTATTTAGGTAAACACATTTATATATTAATTAAAATAGTTTTAATTCAACAAGCATATTTATAAATACATATATTTGTACCTGGCCATATATATGCATGTATTTATACTAGTTTTGGTAATAAATTTATTATATATTCAGTTACCTAAATATTTAATGTAAAAATTAATCTAATCAAAATAAAAAATGAAACTAATGACAAACTCATCAAGGAATTAAAATAAATGAGTGAAACCCTAACCCAATAAAATAAAAAAAACATTGTCTTCCAATAAAAAGTTAACCTAATAGAAAAATGAGACATTTTAGAGATTTTACCAAAAGAGAAGAACATGTGGAGGGAGAATGAAGAATGAAGATGGAGGAGTAAGAACTGGTGAAGGAGAATGAAGCAAGGATCTTCAATAAAATATGCAATGATTTTCTTTTTCTTTCAAATCCCTAAGTTTTTAAAAACTAATGAGCAGATTGAATATGGTGTTTTAGTTATGATTTGGTTTACAAAAACTAGTGTTTGCTTGTGAGAAAACAATAGACACACACACACACACACACACACACACACACACACACACACACACACACACACACACACACACACACACACATTTTTTTTTAATTAATAAAATTACATATGAAAAGAGAACATTGTAATTTTATTAATTAAAAAAATGTGTGTGTGTGTGTGTGTGTGTGTGTGTGTGTTTGTTAAGGGTTTATATTTTTTTTAATTTTTACTAAAATAATAAATATAGAATATTAATTTTATTATGTATTGGAGGGGATGGGGGATGTACCATCCCAACACTCTCCCATAATAGTGAGTGGAGGGGGGAATGATATAGCAGGCCCAATCCCAACCTCAGATGGGCCCAGTCGATGGCCATGATAAGGGATTTAGGCCCTAGCCATCGACCATGGGCGAATTATCTCTACCCTCTTTAGGGATTAGTTATTTTCAAAAAAATAGTAATAAAATAACAAAAGAGAAATAAAATAAATAAATAAATAAAATAATATTTTGTTTTATTCTTAGTAATAATAAATTTCATATTAAATAAGAATATATTATTAAATTACATATATGTATAATATAATAAATTGAATAATATTTCAAATTATTCTTTGATATATATATATATATATATAATTTTGAGATACATTTAAAGCTTACACTTATAGGTGTTTTGTCAATTTTGTTTCATTAATATTCTCATGATTTAGATTTGGAGGTATATATAAATGTATAATTAAAGTAGTAAAAATATTTTATTTTGGAGTGGAGATTTAACTATGGAAGCATGTTTGTATATATAAAATAGTATATATTTCTATTTATATGAGCTGCTATTATGGAATTGAAGCACCTATTCACTTTTGTGTAAATAATACAAGATTAGTTCTTCCTTAATTACTGTTAAGAATGGATTAAATCCATGAGGAATTTATAAATGTATGGATATTATACACCAAAAAAAAAAATCTTCCTCGGCATAGTTCAATAGATTTAGATTGAAAATTCCTCTTTCATTAGAATTTTTATTCTGAAAAATAACTATTCAAATACATAAATTGTAGACATGATATTTTTTTTGAATTTTTGATGGTTTAGTTAACTTGTAGGAATCTTGGGAGCAATGATAAAACTAGTTCTCACCTCAATAGGTGTATGGTTAATTATCTCCTTGACTAATACTGAGAGAAAATTATGATTGAGATTCAATTATAAAACCTTTATTTTATATGTATTATTTTAGACAAGAGCTTATAAATTAGATATTTGTACAAATATTTTTGCTATGGTAGTATTGTCATGGTAGTGTGATTCCATTAATTTGCATCCATATTGGTATATTGTGTTGTTATTGTATTAAAACTATGATTATTTATATTGGTTTATTGATGAACTTGGTTACCAATCAAATAGTCTTTGTCTTGATAAGATCAACCCTCCTTGTTTATTATTATGTAAGTTATCACAATATGTTCTATTATTTATTTTATACCTTTATTTAATTTATCTATTAATTTATAAAAATGAAATATTTAGGAAGGAGAAGTCTCTTACTTTTAGTTGATTCCTTGTTGTCTACATCATAATGTAGGAAAAGAAGATCCGACTCATTTTATTAGGAAGATATTATGTATTATGTTATTATTGATGTTGTAAATACAGTTGTTTGATATTAGTTTATCCAATTTATCCAATGATTGTGAGAAATTTGTTATAACCCAGAGTTATTAAGGACACATGTTTCAGTAGTTGTAATAAATTTTATTATTATCATAGATTGTGATCATGTTAGCATGATTGGATAGAACATATATATATAATCTTGTAATAATTTCATATTTATATCATTAAAAAAAAAATCTTCTCATGTTATAATAATGTGAGTTTGGTATTTATCATAAGCATGATTTGGTTTGGATTATTCTTAGTATCCTTGAGAATTCTAATACATTAGTGGTTTTATTTCATGTTTTACAACCTAGGAAGATAAGTTTAAAGATGCAAGATTGAAATTAATAAACCCTAGTATATCAATACTAATTTAATCAAGATGAGATACTCAACCATAATCATTGGAATGTATTGGGATAAATAACTAAGGAGATTGATAATGTTAGCCTTTAAACAAGATCTAGATAAGTTTATCAAATAAATTTGAAACAAGATAGAAATTATAATTATATTATAATCAAACAAGTCTTATACTTGATTATCTCAAGAAAATTAATATTGTATATTTAAATTACTATTGAAATTCACAAACATAAAAGTGATGAAATTTGTGAAACCACAACATATTAAGTTGATGTAGTGGATAGAGTTGAGCCATAAAACTATTTTTGGAATTAGAAAAAACCTCCTTAGAAGTTAAAGGTATAGAATAATGGGCATAAACAAAAATTTTAAACCTCTACCTCTATATTAATATAATATGATTTATCATCTTGTATCAATATACTACATCCAATTGTTCTTCAAAGAAACTATTTTTATTTAAATTTTAGAAATTAATCACTTGCTGAATTTTACTTAGGTTTTTTAGAATCCCTGTCAAAAGCACTCTACCAAAATAATTTAGATTAATGGAATCTTGGAATTCAGGTTTGATATAATTTAATTTTATGTTTAAATTAACATAGGTAAATTGATATATCCAAAACATGATTGGTTACTATTTGTAATAAATTCTTTCCAAATTAAATTTATTCAAAACATTTATGTTGTCCTGATTTTTAATCTGCGAAGTCACTTTGGAAATGGGCTAAAAGTAATTAAAGAACTAAATATTTTTTGAAAATATTTTTTGTAGGATATAAAATTATATCATATAAATTAGGATCTATAACCTTTATTTTCATACCCCATACCTATGATTTTGAGTAGTCTATTTATATAGGCTTTTAGTAAATTTCTGCACTTGATTTTTTGTTTCAGTCTACAAAGTCATTTCAAATTTAGGTTACCAAAAATAGTTATAATAATATTTAAGTGAAAATGGGGGTTGGTAGTGATTATTTTTATATTTAAATTAATATATCAACTTTTATTTAAATTTTTTTTATGTTTTGACTATTTTTAATGAATCAATTCCGAACCCTAGTTATTTATGAAATTGCTTAGTATAATAGTTTGTGTTAAAACTCATTTGGAATGCTGAGTTACTTTATCATTTAAATTATTGGAAATAATTTTTATAGGTTTATATTCATATATTATAACTAATAAAATACATAATAACCTCCAAAAATACTATTCATCTCATGGGGGTATTTTATCCATCACCATTTGATAGGTAATTTAACGAAATTATAACTTGATTATGAGGTGAGCTAGTCAAGTATGGATGAAAAATGGTTGGGTAATTCCTCTTTGACACAAATGGTTAAAATTAAATAGTTTAATCATAGGTGGTACATGAGTGTATTTAAATTTGATATAATTATGAGTTTGGTTACTTGTGCAGTCTTAATGCACTTACAGTTATAGTGGCATAAATAAGGTGTCAACAAATCATTAAAATATCATGTTACATTCCATTTGGGATGAGATAATGGTTTAATTATTATAATATGTACTTGATATCCATATAATATAAAATTTTATTATAGTCTCATACATCGATTCCAGTGTAGTCAACATAACTTAGTCACATCTAGTGTGTCAAACACCTTTATGCATTTTGCCTTCCAAAATTGAAGGTGAGCATATACATTACCTATAACATACTTTGAGTAAATTTGTATACTTTTAAGGTTTCATTTTATTGTATATGTGAGTTTATAATAAGTGTGTAATCAAGGTAAGCTTGAGTTTGGTTGTATCAATAGATGGAGTGTTTGCTCATCTGGAGTTAGCATTGCATAAGAAAAAAAATTAGTAATGTTTTTATGGGTTTTATTTGAGTGAATTTTTAGGTGCCACAAGTACCATATTAACTTAAAAATAATGGAATCCTCATCTAGGGCATTTCAAGGAACTCTCCCTCCTTCTAGGTTCTCCGTCAAGGATTCTAATAAGCCCACAAACACACTATTTAAACCTATTATATTCAATAATGACTATAAAAACTACTCAATACTATAGGATGCCATACAATAAGTTGATGTACACACACATGAATAGAAACTAACTTCATCCTAGTACTAATTAAACATATACATTCTCCCACTCAATAGACAAGGGATACAATTTATAGCCGTGAAGCCAAAAATCATGCCCTATATCAACCTCATGTAAAACTTATTCTTCACAGGGAAGATATCAAGAGGAGTATACCTATATCACCTTAAGCATAATATGGTTTCATCTTGCATCTATGGTGATAAATATAAAAGTTACCTGTCTCTTCCTATTCTAGATGCCACCTATGATCTACACATAATAGTGGCATGGAAGAAACATAAGTCTATTGAGAAGGCACTTATAAATTGGATGCTCCCTAATGAGACAATTGACTTGAAATATTAATAACCCACACCAATAAAAAAATTCAAAATGGGAATCTAGATCAGAACGACCCTATTGAGCAGGGTATTTGGTTATCAAAACATTAAATTCCTCTACCTAAAGTGGGTTTTCCTACTAGATTTGTTGAGAGCATCACAACTAACCTTCACTCTAGGGGAATTGATTGGAGTAAGGTTACAAAAGAAAATTTTGCATAAATATAAGAGGCTTTTAGGAGGTACCTTTTACATGATATCTTACTTATTTGATTCCATCATAAGGAAAGTCTACATACATAATAGCTCACTTTGGATCCTCCCTCTAGAATATATAAAGAATATGATATGCAACTCTTATTATTTCATGCATATATATGCATAAACTTACAATATTGTGCACATTGTTGAGGAAGTTTACCCATAGGTATGGAGTACCATCCATGAATCGCTTTTATCTAGGATATCAAAAAGTATCATGGATACACTACTGATCATGGGAGACTACTAACTATACCCTAACTATATAGTCATCATGGTAATTGGCCATAAGGTTAAACCTCTACAACTCCCCAAGTATGTCTGAGAGAAGTTGACAGAATAAAAAGGCATTGATGAAGATATGCACAAGAAGAATAAAGCCTACTTTCATGGATCTCACTTAATGATTAGAATAATGTCCTACACAAATCAAAATTTCTTATATGAGGTAGGGAAGTATAGATAGTATTATTCTTTAGCCTCATTACTAAATATTGACTGAGATCCCTATGGATAGGTTTAAAACCATATCAAGGGACTGATCATTGAGTATCACCATGATCCCTATGATCATGACTTATTATTCCTCAACACTTAGAATAATGATCAAGTATTGGATATTTCATAGTTCATTCATATGAAGGATGACACTCTAAAGCTTATTCAAGGAGAACCTCCCATTTACATTAAAGAGGCCCAAACTAGACTCCCATCGATGGAAGGATGGGATATGTCTAAATTTTGGACTAAAATACCTATTTAGCTAGCAGGGGAATAAGCGAAATCTTATAAGACATCCCATACAATAATTAAGGAAGTGAAGAAGGAACCAGGGGTTTTAAATCCCTCACTGGGGGGAAGAAAGATGAGACCACCTACCTAGATTCCTCATATTCCAAGGGCCCTAACCAAGGTGATGTTTCATCACCTCTAGAGATTCTTATTGTGGTTACCTCAACCACAAAATCCACTCCTTTTGTAGTTTTGAAGACCACCCTTTTTTATACAAGGAATCCAAGGATTTAATCCATTACACAGAGCCCAACCATGGAGGTAAGTTATATGGAACTATCTAAATAGGAGGTAATTAGAGAGGATATTTATGATGAGGAGGTATAATAAAAAATATAAAAATTCTTGAGCCCCCAAGACTCAAAGTGAAAGGCACCATTAAATCAATAAACATCAGGTGAGCCAATAACCTCTCTAATTTCTATCACCACTATTATTTCCTATGTTTTTTTCCTATAATTAGTTCATTTGTTTCTATGTCATTTACCCCTCCTATCCCCCATCCTATTTTGGTTCCCAAGGTAGAGGTTGATCTTATTCAACCTATTGTTCAACCAACTCTATTATTAATAAAGGTAGAGGATCCATCCTCTATCCTTATATCCCCTACTTATATAATTTTTGTTCTTCTAATTTCTCCTCCCACAACCACTCCTATTATTCCTACTACAATCCCTTCCACTACTACTCCACCCCTCCATAAAAACCAAGAAGAAAGCCATGAAGAAAGAAATGGGAGTAATATCCACTCTCTAATTGCATGTTTCACCTACATAATTAAGTCTATGAGTTCCCCCTCCTAGTCTTTCTAAATAGACCATTGTGATAACCACTAAAAAGGTTGAGATGAAGAAGATGCAAGTATACACAATCCATCCACTACCAAAATATGATGGAGTGGACTAGTCCAATATCATAATGCCTTCACTCTTTTATCCCCTATTAGAGGAAAATTTAAATCAAACATTAGGTGAGATAATGGGTGGGATTACAACCTCAAACACTCAACCCAAAGACCCAACCCAACTAGTCCTCCTCAAATGGGTAATAGACATGCAGTTAGTGGCCTATAAAAGGCCTACTCTTATGATTACCAAATTTCCCAATATGAATACATTTTTTGAGAAATACAAAGGGAGTGTGAAAAGGGTGAGGAAGAGGAAACTAGAAGACTACACTGGTAAGGGCTCATTCTATAATAAAGAGAAGAACTTTTCACTTTGAAAAAAAAGAAAGATAGAAAAATGGGGCAATCCCCCTATATAAAATAGTTTAAATCCTATATATAAACACAAAAATATGTTATATTATAAATACATGAAGGGATAAAAATGTCCCAAATAAAGATAGAATAAGAACTGGAGAAACTAAGAGAACAAACACAAGTTATTTATGTTCTAACTCAAATTATAATAGATGTCTAAAGTGCAGCATTGAAATTATACAATACCATTGAGGCCATTGGTGAAATGAGGGAAGAATTGTCACCCCACATAGTAGAGACCACCAAATTATTAAATTATTTGAAGATAGACTAGAATAAATTCAAATTCCTTATTATTTTTATAACTAGAAATCCATATGCATTTTTGAACCTGATGTCACCATTGGAGGCTACTAGTACCCTCAACTTGGTGGCCATGAGAACACAAGAGGCTAGGGATTGGGTTGAGGTGACTGAGGTAGTAATGTCTAAGTACTTATAATATGAGATTCACTCCTGGTAAATTTTGGATGAACTAAAGCTTTCTTAGGCCAAGGATTTTATAGGAAGACTCATTAACATGACCAATTTTGATCAGCTCTTACAAAAATATTCATTTAATTTCAAACATGACATACAAGGGAAGATCATAAAATACATAGAGGCATAGATCAATTTTAATAGAAATAAAGTCACTAAAATTGAGATTTGTATTTATATATTCAAGACTACAAATATGAACATGTAAGGCTCTTGGAGTAAGTAAATAGGGTGCATAGGCTTTCACTTCTTAATATATATATATATATATATATATATATATATATATATATATATATATATATATATATATATATATATATATATATATATATATATATATATATATATATATAAATAAAATATCAATATGACATTGGGTATAATAACTATCAAGATTTGGAATAAAATAAGGATGCCAACATAGTAACTCCTAGTTCAACATAAACATCCACTTCAATGACTCCAACAACCTTATCATTCATGAAATCACCTAGTTAACCTTGAGAAGAAGTAAAATTTTGTATGCATACATGCATAATTTACTTATAGTTAGAATATACTTGTAAAGTTACTTGAACTATTTTAAGTATGCACACATTTCATTACCATACACAAGCTAACTAATTTTGACATAAATGTAATTAGACAGAAGGATAGAAAATATGCAATTTTGAGACTAAAATTATAACTGAGGTTCTAACTATAACATTAAACTATGGGTTTACATATACTTGGATGATGAGTCCTCCCCTCCCCAAGTCTATTTATCAACGTAATTTCACATTCCAAAGGGTTGGAAGATTTGGTCAATAAATGAATAAGTCAATTTTGAGTGTTATGTAGTTGTGTTGGTGTTTTATCCTTGCACTCATGTGATATTAAGGTTTTGCTTTTTTTGTTGTTATAATATATAAATTTGAAGTGTTCAAAAGCTACAGATAGATTTTGATTGTTTTAATCAACATATGCTAGTTGTAGATGTGCAAACGCTATTGATATTTAGTAGACCTTCTTAAGTAATTGTTTTAAATTATGTTATTATTCTTAGTGTGTATTAATACTTTATCTTGGTGTAGTTTTCTAAGTGTGTGCCATTATTACCTTAGATGCCTTCTCGGTACAAGCTATAAACTTCTAATTAAGGGTGTGAAAGAGATACTATAAATGAAGCAACCTTTAGTTGAGACCATAAAAATTTCTATATAATCCCTCCAAAAAATTCATAATTGTGTTTACCTATAAGTTTGAAATAGCTACAAGAAGTAAGCATTAGTTTTGAGAGAATTTGTCCACTAAGAAAATAACCTAGGAAGTGCCCCTTTGAGATCATAGAACCTTATTTTTTTCTCTATCGTTACCTCCTTTTAAAGTTTATTTAACTAAGATCTACCCAATCTATATTATGTGCCATTCATGCATCTCACACATTTAGGTTTGATTTATCCACTAGGATTCATTTCACTATAAGCAAACCCGATTAACAACCTACATGATCAGCTTTCTCTTCCTCCATAAGGTTGTTTAACCCATACCTAAAAATCATTCCATACAGTGAATTTCACCTCCACTATGATCCTAAAATTTTAGAGAATACCTCATTTAAACTTTATTTGGTGCATAAGATCCATATCAACACATTATTTTTCATTTGAGAACACAACACATGATACCAAATGAATGTCTTAGGTTCTACATATAGAGAGGATATAAACACTTTTTGTGAACATGGAGTGTAATGTAAATCAATTAAATTATCAATTTGAGTGATCTAGGTGAGTGGATCATTACCATAAAATTTATGTAGGTCCACTTTTTACAACATTAGATTAGGGTCAGAATTAGTGTTGGTGTTCTTTATAGGAGAAGAACCAAATTGAAGTGATGGGGGGTTATTTTTTAGTGGCTAAGTTGACGGATTGGATAATTGCCCAAATATTTTTTGTAATTTATCCATCATTATATTTAGGTCCCCTCTCAACCCTATAATGTCCCATTTAACCATATTAAATTTATATTTTTCACCATGCCCTACAACTCTATCTTAATTTTTTGAACTACCTCCAAAATACACAGACCAAAAGTTATAAAATCCATGTCATCTTTGTGAGGAGTTTTTAAAGTCTCTTTCTCTTTATCAAATTTGTGAGTATTCAAACTATCCATGGATAAAACCTAAAAGGGTTTAATCCCTAAAAAAAGTGTACCAATGGAATAAACTATTACAATCATCTCGTTAAGATGAATCCAACTACTGTTATTATGCACAAGGGTGAAAATTTTAGCTCAAAAAAATGTACCATTAGAATATACCATTATGATCATCTCATAGAGATGAATCTAACAACTACTAATTTTCATAGGGTAAAAAAAATTCTAGATCATTTTTTTTTACCTTAGTATTTTTTTACTTTTTGTAAAAAACCTCATGAACAAAACTATGGTGATGAAAAAATTCAATTCTCCCTAGATCAAAAGTTTTTTTTTTTTGGCCTACTAGTGCTCTAAAAAAAATTGCACCATAAAAACTTGCCCAAATCGAAGCTCTATAGATTATTTTCAAAAATATAGTTATATATTGTATAATTAAGATTATAATAAGTAGATACATAATAACAATTGGCAAAAGAGTATAATACTTGAATATTATAACTAAGCCACTTCAAGGGAGCAACCTCCAAAATAATGCAATAAGAATATAATTCACAATATAATCATAAAATACTAACCACTACCTCTTATATATTATCTACTTAGCCATGGTTATTTCATAGTCTAATAATATTAAGAATATCGATAAATGCAATAAGCTAATATGAAGGTGTGTAATCCACAAGTCAATTACACATATCCCTATATACACTATAGGTTAATGGTGTAAAAATATAAAATGGAGAACCCATAAAAACCTCTAGTTGTTTTCATCATGTGAATTTACTATTATCTAACAACTCCATTCCTTATGTTTATGATAATGAATGAGCTAATATCCAAACATGTGTGATTAATGATGCTAGTTATGTATATTAGTATTATTCTTGTTATAGAAATGATGATGATTATGATAATGGGTATGATCCAAATTATGAAAATCAAGAGTATTGGTTCAATAGTGAAGACTATGCAAAGAATAAAATGAACACACTAATTCTAAAGTAGAAGATCTTAGTTCCCCTACTTATTTATATTTTTCTCTAAGTCACATGCTATAAAAAGGAACACAATAATAATAAATATATTCATGTTCCTATCATATCACATTGGAAAAAATATTGATGAATTTACCTTTAGTACACTTCTTTTTTCTCTCAAAATTTCCATTGTACTTCACTTCATGAACTGTTATAAACTATAAAGTCATAATCCCTACATAGAAATGATAAAAAAATGTGAAATTCCTTTCATTTATCTATAAATGAAATAATAAAGTGAAATTAATTCTCTCTCTATAAATACTAGATAATACATACACTCATGATGATTAACTCTCCTCTCTTGGAATATAATTGCTGAACACACCTATTTACTAAGAGGGGGGGTGGTGAATCAGTAGATCTCAAAAACTTGGTTACTTACAAATTTCAAGATGAATTTTAAAAAAAATTCAAAATTAAAAAATTCAAATAAAGATATCACATGCATAGAATCACAACCAATAACACTTGATTTATATGTGGAAACCCAAAGGGAAAAACCATGGTGATATTGTTGCTAGATTCTACTATTCTAATCTAGCCTCACAATGTTTGTCTCACTGACTGAACCTCACTATTTACATTTGATGACACCCATCCCAAGGAGACACCAATACCCTAAATTTAAGACCACCAACTCTAAGGAAGTGCCCACTCCCTATTTTGAGCACTGAACTAGTTCAATCTGAAGGCACCAACCAATCAGATTCTTGAATTACAATTCAAGTTAATGAATCAGATTGATAAAAGAATCCAAGTCTCTATTATTTATTACAAATCCAATATTTAACTACTCATTTCTCCTTTAACACACTTTTATGTGTCCTTCACTCTTCTTACACCCTTTTTATATGTCTAAATTCATCTATTTAACACCGTGATATTATCCAATTTGATCATTACTCCTTCATACTCAGATGAGTCTCATATTTCTGCACTTATAACTTGACTCCTCTAATTTCAAAAAAATGAAGTCACTATTTATCTTTCCTTCTCATCATATGTTCTGATTCTAAGAAAATGACTATATAACTTCCATTCTTTGAGCCTCTATGAATTTTGACCTTGTCACTTTATTTACAACATTCACATAATAGAAATAAATTGATGATTAATCATTTTATTTCATAGATATTTAAAAAACTAACTATTGATTTTCTTCAACCATCATACCAGATTCTTGTAACTACCTCAATTTTTTTGGTTCTTCAAATGTTTTTCCTTGCTTAACACATTGATTAAGTATTAATCTTCTTATATCATCTCGATACATCTTGTGTCTTTGTAATGCTTTCAATTCATTATATCTTTCAAGACAAGCTTGGAATTTAACTCTACCACTGTGCCATCAATCTTTGAGTACCTTAAAGCTTTGGATCCACTCACTCCATTGGATCTTCTCAGCTGGCTTTCACACATCATTGGATCATTAAAGATTCATGTTATTTACATTGAATGGATCATTATCCTTTGTCATGTTAACTTCATCTCACTTTCTTTGGTGACAAAGGAAATCTTTCACTCTTTTTATCTCTTTAGAAGATGATTGATCCTTAACTGACCACTGTGTCACTAAATAATGATCACTCTATTCCATTTGGGTCCTTACAATTCATTGGATCTTTCCTATCCAAGCTCTTGTGTACCATTCAATATTGGTAGATGCATGATCCTTAACTAATTCAGTTGTTAACCTTTAGCATGTTTGACTTCATCTCACTTACCATGGTATTCATGAGAGCTTTCACTCCATTAGATCATTCCAAACTTGTTTAGACTTTAACTACATCTTGATCTTTCAACACCTGAAAAAATACCCTATGAGACTTCACAATTATCCTTCAAACAAATTATTGTGGGATTTTTGTCTAAGTGCCCTTTGAGACAATTTTTTTTGACAAAATGTCTAAGTGCCTTTCAAGACATTCAAATTATCCTTCACTTCTTCACCCATATCTTTCAAAACTTTTATGTGGGACACATACCCTTTGGAACTTTTACAATGGTCCACATACCCTTTAGAACTTTTAAAATGGTCCACATACCCTTCATCACTTTGAAAATATTTGGAAATTTTTTAAGCATCCACATACCCTTCAGAACTTTTGCAATGGTCCACATACCCTTTGGCACTTTGTAAATCTTTGGAAATTTTTCAAGCATCCACATAGCCTTCTAAATTCTTTTTGGGGTCACTTTCCCTTTGAAACTTTGAAAATGTACCCTTCAAAACTTTTGATTGGATCACTTGCCCATCAACATTTTTTAAAATTACCTTTTGGAAATTTTGCACGGGACTCATTTCCTTTGGGACTTTCCTTTGGAACAATTTTTCTGAAAGAATTCCCTTATTTATTGTGGGCTTTTTATCTAAGAGAATTGTCTTTACCAATATTTCTGAAACAATTCACCCGATAAATACAAAGGTGAAAAATTTACTATGGAAACTTAGTAGAATTGTAGCTGAGGGACAACCTTATGCATTTTTAACATCTGCTCTATTCATCTTTATGGCATAGAACTTAAGCCATAAAGAATAGATACAAACATGATTATCATAGTGTGATCATTTCCTTCAAATGCTACCATACATGCAAATGTTGACAACATCATCCTAGGTTCTTAGCCATATCTTGTTAAGATAACCATGTGATCAAAGGCATTCAAAGTACACACACAAGTTTGTTCAACTCAACACCTTTGTCATTAATGTATGATAATACATACTACCTTTGACATCAACGACAATTCTTTAGACCTCAATGACTATGCCTAATAATCTCCCCCTTTGTCATTGATGGAAGCTCATCATCATTATACTTTATCCCCCTTTGACATTAATGACAAAGAGTCTCTACCATAATATATCAATAATTTTCTCCTTTCCTGGTATCTTGATTGTTTTGATCCCTAGACCTGATTGTCTAGAATAATTTGTGAGGAACTCCACCTTAGGAAATGGCACATTTTCCTAAACTCTACACAAACACATTTAGATCTAGCTCTTTTGGTTCTAATATTATACAAATGATCATTTATATAGCATTGGTCTGAAAAGACTAATCAATAATCTATATATATCTGTATAGATAGGCATAATGATCTAGAGCCAACACACCTTTGATACCTCCTTTCTCATCCAATAGAAAAAGGACTATAGATTTCTCACCAAACTACCTTTTCTCTTAATCCAGGAGTTAATAATGTTCCTTCAATACTCCCCCTATATTCATTCCCTATTACTAAAAGCTAGTGATGTGGTGTGGGAGCCACTACTCCCAACATCTCTCTTAGATAATCAAATCGATCCTTAGGAAGAGGCTTGGTAAATATATCTATAATTTCATCCTTTATTGGTACATACTCAATTTTGACCTCTTGATCTATAACCTTTTCTTTCAAAAAATGATATTTGATGGATATATGCTTGGTTTTAGAATGCATCACTAGATTCTTAGATATGTTTATGGCACTTGAGTTATCACAAAAGATAGAAATAGGTTCTTATTATTCTACCTTGATGTCTCTAAGGGTTTGCTTCATCCACAATACTTGGGTGTAACATGTTCTTGCTACTACATACTCTGCTTCTACCGTATAAAGTGTAACCAACTCTTGCTTTTTGCTCAACCATGACACAAGTCTATTTACAAGGAAGAATTCACCACCACTAGTGCTTCTCCTATCATCCATACTTCCTTCCCAATTAACATATATATATGCAATCAAAGTGAGATCTTCAATTGTAGGGTACCAAAAACCATAGTCAATTGTGCTCTTGATGTATCTAAAGATTCTTTTCATAGTATTGACATGTGATTATTTGGGAGTTGCTTGAAATCATGAAACCATGCTTATAGGTTGCATGATGTCTGGTCTTGATGTAGTTAGGTATAGCAGGCTACCTATCATTTATCTATATATAGTATTATTCACATTAAGGGACTCATTTTTTCTCAACTTACATCCAGTTATCATGGGAGTACTAACTAGTCTGATGTCCTCCATACCAAATTTCTTGGGTATCTCCTTTGCATACTTAGTCTGGGATATGAATATCCCTTCTTTGGATCATGAAACTTGTAGACCAAGAAAAAATGAAAGTTCTCCTAGCATGGACATTTTAAACTCCTTTTACATTTGATTTGCAAATTATTTGCACATATTATTGATGCTGCCACCAAAAATGATGTCATCAACATAGACAACTATGATCAACATATGTCAATTTTTAGACTTAGGATATGAGTTACTATATGCACATCTTTTGATAAATCTTTGTTGTTGTAAATATTGATCCAACCTTATATACCATGTTCTAGATGCCTGTTTTAGACCATATAGTGCTTTCTTCAATTTTCACACATAGTCTTCTTCATATGTAAGCTGAAAACCTTTAGGTTATTATTGACACAGAAGATTACACCCTTGGCAAGAGGCTGAGCTCCTGCCTTCATGCAACAATGGAAACTCCCCTCTTGCCTGTGGGACTAGTGAAGCTGGAGGGGAGAGTCTCTAGATAACGGCTAGCTCCCTCTGATGTATCATTTAGGCCCTGGTTTCTCCTACTGCTAATAAAAAATTGTAAAAAGGGGGGGGATGAAAAGGGAGAGAGAGATTCTGAAAACAAAGCCTAAACCTAAAAAAGAAAAGGTGCTACACCAGAAAATGTGACCCACCCAACCTAAACATACACTTTTCACCAAAAGGAAGTGCCTATACACTTCATCTGACATGAGAGAACCTTTTGCATTAGTGGGTTAGGGGTCTATGGAGATACAGGGAGGAAAATAACCACTAGAGGCATTTTGGGACACACTACAACAGCCTATCCACTTCACCTACACTCCTCTAGGGACACGTCTGATAGACCTATAAAAGAAAAACTCAAAAATGCACCAGATGTGCTGAAATCATTCTGTAAAAGCATTAAGAAAATGACTTAACATAGAATCAAATGCATAGACACATACTAAAGATGTAAAACTTAGAATGGAGGTAAAAATGCTAAGTTCTGATTCAAGGTGAAAATTCTAGCAGAGCTCTGCCTTACAAGCCCGAGAGAATTTTGGGCAGAGTTTTGCCTTAAGGTTGATAGTGGATTCCTTCTCAAAAATAGAAGTTTACAATATATAAGAAGAGGAAGAAAACTTGGCACTTCTTGGGAAGGATTTTGGTGCTCATTTCTCCAAGTGGCCCATGTGTGCTGAACACATCAGGAAGAGGAAGATCACTATTACTGATGTCATTTCTTAGAAAAACCTTGCTAGAACCATGTTGTACAGTCACCCAAATTGAATTTGGCATTCAAACATTAATGCAAGAACATGGCCGTGCCTCTTTTCTAAAAATAGACTTTAGTTTATCCCCTCATCAATGCCAATTATAGAAAATAGGTCACACCACTCAACTGCAATAACTCACTTTCCCTTCTCTACTTGAATTACTCTATCTTTTCTACTCCTTATCTTCTTCCTGCTCTTTCAGCCCTTGGGGGTGATCTTCTAGTGGTCACTGAGTTCCTCGGGCTCCTTTCACACTTGGTGCTCAAACAGTTCAAAACAAATGGATATTTCACTATGTTAAATTTGACGTTCACGTGGTCGTCACCCAACAACTAGTTTGTCTGCTTAAATTTGACAGCTTTCAGGATGTCACCATCCTCGACAAAGTAATCGGGTCTTTTGTTTCAGATTTTTTGCTTCATGGGATTTTGTTTCGAGCCTTTTTCCTACAGATAAAAGTTTGCAAGAATTGGCCTCTCTTTGTCCTTTTCTTTGGGCTCTTTAAAACTCTTTGCCCTCTACAATGGCCTCTTAGATCTTGAACTACCCTCCGTAAGGGCCTTTGAACCCATCATTGCCCTCCAGATGTAGGGCACACCCTTGAACCAAGCCATTGAACCAACCCATTGAACCAAAATTGGTTTAATGGTTCAATCGGTTCAATGGTTCAACCACTACGCACCGAGCCACTTGAACTTAGCCTTTGAACTTTGTTGATGAACCGATGGCATTAAACTAAACCATTTAAACCGACTGTTGCTTGAACTTAATTATTGAACCTATCACTAAACCGAACAATTGAATGAAAGTGTTGAACTAAAGTGTTGAACAAAATGATTGAACTAAATAATTGAACTGGTTTAATGGTTCAACGAAGCACACTGATGAGCTGAGCCAATGGACCAAGTGTCTAAACTCACCAATGAATTGAGTGCTGAAGTGTTGAACCAACACCATTAAACCACCCTTTAAACTATTTTAATGGTTTAAAGTTGTGTGCTAATGAACCAAAACACGTTGAACTTTAACCGCTGAACCAAGGCCTTAAACTTTGTGATTGAACTCGTCGATTGAACTAAGTGCTGAACTAGCACTGCTGAAGTGTTGAACTAAGTGCAGAGTCTATAGAAATGAATAGACTCATGAAAAATCACAAAATGAAATGGCCTAGGATAATGGGGATAGAAGGGGACCAATTTTTGGCCTATTGGGCAAAAAATGGTCAACAAATTGGTGACTCCCAGGGGAAGCATGCCTGCTATGCTTAAAGACTAGTTGCCTTGCAATCCATTGGGCATAGAGCCAGATGCAGCTTAAATAAATGTTAGAAATATCCCCAAAGATAAAAGAATCAAACATGAAGCTTCTTACCCCAGACAAAAGGGAAACACACAAGGCTAAAAACACTACATGTGTAAACTACACTTAGGGAAAGCAGGAAAAGAAAATTGAAAGCAAACTACTATATACAGCTAACTAGGAATATTTGCCTCCCTCTTAGATCAAAGGGAAAATTTCTTAAGTCCCCTTCCTGGCAAGAAGAATTATGGTGCTAGGCAAGTAGCTGAATGAAAAAGAGAGTTGGTGACCTGCTCTTCTTGCCTGTCACCTACATTGGCTAGTATCTGAGTGAAACAGATTCAAACATGCTTCTAACATATATGTACTCTAATTATCCTTAGAAGCTTGTTGAATGTTGGTCCCTCATACTAGTGCTCTTCACCAAGAAATTAGTGGCTGCTAGCTTATCACTGTTAGCCCTTTGATGTGCATAGTCCCTTTGTAATGCATCATGGTTTGACCCATTTCCTTCTGCTTCATTAGAGATCCTATCAAACTCATCCTCTACTCCCTCTTGGCATTCTTGAAGTAGGGTGACTGTGGTGATGTATGAAATGGAATCAAAAACTGATTACTCATCCCACATAACATTGCCTCTTTGTTTGAAGATTTCTTCTTCAAGGCCTTCATCCAAGAAGATAGACCTCTCCTTTTCCTCCTCAAAGATCAGGACCTCTAGATGTTCGAAGGCATCCTCTTGATCCTCCTCCAACTTAGGATGCTCAACATAGTCATCCTCCTCATCAAAACAATAGGGAAATTCATCAAATAAAGGGGAAGAGAGCTCACCATGTTTTTGTTCCTCCTCGTATTGCTGGAAAATCTGCATGTATGTGTGACCTAAGTCTTCTTCATTGCTAATGATGCCTTCACAAAAAGCCTCAATGATGATTTATTCTTCACTCTTTCTCATGATAGCCCCTTGGGAAACTATAGCTTGGATCTTCTTCTCATCACTCACCTCTTATAGTATAGGTTCTTCCTTGAGAAGGGGTGAAGTGGGAAAACCATGTGGAAGAGGGGGCAGTCCTTGAGCTAGAATTGAATGATTCTCCTCTTTCCACTTGGTCAACACCTCATCAATATCAGGTGTGGCCTGATATCTCTCTTGGAAATGTGTAAGTGGGGTGTGTTTAGACATGGGATGTGTTGTTGGGTCTGAACCATCTATCACACACTGGCTGAGGAATCTCCTGGATAGATCCTCTTGGAAGAGCCTTTCTTGGAGATCATAGGAATCATGGGTAGGATCAGCCTTAGCTTCTTCAAGGTTTTGAGAAAACCCTTGCTTCTCCTCCTTCCTACCCCATGATTCTACTATTTTCCCCCAGTTCAGGATCTTAGAATTGGAATTTTGCTCTTGTGAATAGGTAGCAACTGTGTTTTCTCCAAGGTCCTGGGGCTCTTCCACAAGGTCTAGAAGTTCTATCTCTCTTTCAAGAAGTAGTATCATCCTAGCCTCTAAATCTTCAATTTGTTTGGCTAGGTTTGCCTTGAAAGAGTCTTTCTTGGAGGTCACCAACATCATCCTCTTCAAGGCTCTGGGCTGTTTCCTAGCATTCCTTCCTCTAACTTGGAATCTGCACATCACATTGAAAGACTTGGGGAGGTTGACAAATGCTAGGAAGAGACTGTTGATGAATCGAAAGAGTCTCTAGAAGAGGGATGTGCTAGCTCATGGTATTCCCCCCAATGGAAGATTCATGATCTAAGGAGTTTAGAAGGTTCATCTCCATGGGAGGTTGTTCTGATGCCCTCTAGTGTTGGAAAGCTAGGTGCACGGGATTGAGAGCAGATGCATTAGATGAGCTGGAGTGGGCAAGTGCTATTTGATAGAAAGGATTTGGTGAAAAAGAGGAGGCTTTCTTTAGAATAGGAGGGGGCACATAAGGCTGGCTGCCTTGAATAAATAGATTTCTCCATTTGGCTACCTCCTCCTCCATGGATTTTAAGGCCTATTCTTGCCTAAACAAACACTCCTCTTTATGCATCAGCTCCTACTAATATCTGTACTGCTCCTCCAGTCTGTCAATCTCCATTGTCTACTTCTCAAACTCTAGTGCCACCTCCCTTATCATTGAAGGGTAACTAGGAGAGCTGCTTGAGGTGATTCTCTAAAAATATTGAGCTTGATCATAGTCATATAAAGGAAAACATGACCCATGATTTTGTGCAAAGGAATTATACATAAAAAAGTTTTTTTAATGGCACCAGGATGCTTAACCAGCAGATTCAACTTAGAGTCACCATTGGTGTTGATGTAGAAGCCTCCAAAGGCTGGTTGGTTGAAGAACACACCAAAAATTCTTTAACTCTTTGGACACAACTTGTCCTATTTGGTCCCATTGGGTGTGCCAGAAGCTGTTGACACAGAAGATTACACCCTTGGTAGGAGGTCAAGCTCCTACCTTCTTCACACAATAATGGAAACTCCCCTCTCACCTGTGGGATCGGTGAAGTTGGAGCGGAGAGTCTCTAGATAAGGGCTAGCTCCCTTTGATTTATCATTTAGGCCCTAGTTTCTCCTACTGCTAATAAAAATTTGTAAAAAAGGGGGGGGGGATGAAAAGGTAGAGAGAGATGCTGAAAACAAAGCCTAAACCTAAAAAAGAAAAGGTGATACACCAAAAAATGTGACCCACCCAACCTAAACATATACTTTTCACCAAAAGGAAGTGCCTATACACTTCATCTGACATGAGAGAACCTTTTGCATTAGTGGGTTAGGGGTCCGTGGAGATATAGGGAGGAAAATAACCACTAGAGGCATTCTGGGACACACTATAGTAGCCTATCCACTTCACCTACACTCCTCTAGGGACATGTCTGACAAACCTGTAAAAGGAAAACTCAAAAATGCACCAGATGTGCTGAAATCATTCTATAAAAGCATTAAGAAAATGACTTAACATAGAATAAAATGTATAGACACATACTAAAGATGTAAAACTTAGAATGGAGGTAAAAATGCTAAGTTCTGATTCAAGGTAAAAATTTTGGTAGAGCTCTGCCTTACAAGCCTGAGAGATTTTTGGGCAGAGTTTTGCTTTAAGGCTGAGAGTGGATTCCTTCTCAAAAAGAGAAGTTTACAATATATAGGAAGAGGAAGAAAACTTAGCACTTCTTGGGAAGGATTTTGGCACTCATTTCTGCAAGTGGCCCATGTGCGCTGAACACATCGAGAAGAGGAAGATCACTGTTACTGATGTCATTTCTCAGAAAAGGCCTACTAGAACCATGCTATACAGTCACAAAAATTGACTTTAGCATTCAAACATTAATGCAAGAACATGGCTGCACCTCTTTTCTATAAATAGACTATAGTTTATCCCCTCATTAATGCCAACTACAGAAAATAGGTCACGCTTCTCAACTATAATAACTCACTTTCCCTTCACCACTTGAATTACTTTATATTTTTTGCTCCTTGTCTTCTTCCTACTCTTTCAACCCTTGGGGTGATATTTTGGTGGGTCGCTATGTTCCTCAGGCTCCTTTCATGCTTGGCGCTTAAATAATTCAAAACAAATGGATATTTCATTGTGTTAAATTTGATGTTCACGTGGTTGTCACCTAACGACTAGTTCATCTGCATAAATTTGGTGGCTTTTTGGATGTCACCATCCTTAGCAAAGTCATAAGGTCTTTTGTTTCAATTTTTCTACTTCTCAAGCTTTTGTTTTAGGCTTGTTTCCTGTAGACAAAAGTCTACAGCAATTGGCTGCTCTTTGTCCTTTTCTTTGGGCTCTTTGAAACTCTCTACCCTCTACAAGGGCCTCTCAGATCTTGAAATACCCTCTGCAAGGGCATTTTAACCCATTGCTTCCCTTTAGCTATAGGGCACACCCTTGAACCAAGCCATTAAACTAATCCATTAAACCAAAATTGGTTCAACAGTTCAATCAGTTCAATAGTTCAACCACTGCGTGCCGAGCTGCTTGAACTTAGCCTTTGAACTTTGCCAATGAACTGATGATGTTGAACTAAACCATTTTAACTGACTGCCACTTGAACTTAATCATTAAATCTGGCACTGAACTAAATGATTGAACCAAATGATTAAACTGATTTAACGATTCAATGAAGCACGCTGATGAACTGAGGTAATGGACAAAGTGTCTGAACTCGTTGATGAACTGAGCACTGAAGTGTTGAACCAATGCCATTGAACCACACTTTGAACCAGTTCAATGGTTCAAAGCTGTGCACTAATGAACCAAAATGTGTTGAACTTTAACCACTGAACTAAGGCCTTGAACTTTGCGATTGAACTCGTTGATTAAACTAAGTGCTAAACTAGCACTGCTGAAGTGTTGAGCTAAGTGCAGAGTCTATATAAATGAACAGACTCATGCAAAATCAAAAAATGAAATGGCCTAGGACAACAGGGATAGAAGGGGATTGATTTTTGGCTTGTTGGGCAAAAAATGGTCAACAGTTATTTAATATAAACTTCTTCTTCCATGGTTCCATTCAGGAAAGCTAACTTAAGATCCATTTGATAGAATTTAAAATTCTTAAAGATAGAGAATGATAAAAACATTTTGATAGCTTCTAATCTTGCCACTGGGGAAAATGTCTCCTCAAGTTCTATTCTTTGTACCTGAGCATATCCTTTTTTAAACAAGTCAAGCTTTGTTTCTCACAATAGCTCCATCTTCATTCAACTTGTTTTTAAAGACCCATTTTGTGCATATGACATTCTTTTATGTGGGTCTTAGAACTAGCTGATAGGTTTTGTTCTTTTCTATTTGACTTATTTTCTCATCCATGGCCTTTTACCAATTCTCATCTTTGTTGGCCTTATCATAGCTTTTTGGATCAATTTTAGATAATAAATCAAAACTTCCTTGTTATTTGCTGATTGTTGCCCTTCTTCTCGTTTGGACTCCTTCATTCATGTTGCCAATGATCTGCTCCTTAGGATGATCCTTTTGAACAAACTTTGAAGGTGATTTTTTAGTCCTCTTTATTTTTAATTCATTATTTGATATTTCATCCTCAACTTCTTTTAGTTCTTCAATTCTGATCTCCTTTACAGGTTTAGTTTCTTCTTTGTGGATCTCTTCAAATTTAACATGGATGCTCTCTACTAGCTTATGTAGTCTTTTGTTATAGAAAACATAGGCTTTGTTATGAGTGGAATAACCAAGGAATATTCCCTTATCACATTTTGACTCAAAACTTCCCAGTTTTTTCTCCTTCATTCAAATGTAGAATTAGCTTCCAAACACTCTAAAATACTTAACTAAATCAAGCTTTCCATACCATAGTTCATATGGAGTCTTGTCACTGTTTAATCTCAATTGGACTCTGGTCAAGATGTATACTACTATCTAGACTACTTCTCTCCAATAACCATCTGACAAGTTGTATTCTTTCAACATTGTTTTAGATATCTCCTTGACAATCTTATTCTTCCTTTCAACAACAAATTTTTTATGGAGTCCTTGTAGTAGAGTGTCTCTTAATTCCATGCTTTTCATAGTATTCTATGAATTCATTTGAATTGAATTCATCACCTTTTTCATATCTGAGGCACTTGATCTTTCTACCAATTTAATTTTAAACCATGGCTTTAAAGATCTTGAATCTTTCAAATGCTTGAGACTTTTCCTTTAAGAAGGTTACCCATGTCATTCTAGTATAGTCATCTATGAAAAACATGAAATAATAAACTCCTTTAGAACCTCTTATCTTGGTTGGTCTACAAATATCAGTATGAACTATCTATAGAGGTTTTGTAGTTTTATATTCTTTAGTTTGGAATGAGACCCTAGTCTATTTATCGAGCTAACATTATCTGCATATTGTGTCTATAGGATTGATTATCTTAGGCATGTGTCTTACACACTTGTTGTAACTTACTTTGACTAAATTATCAAAATTAACATGACCCATCCTTTTGTTCCATAACCATCTCTCATCAATCTTTCCCATGAGCCAATTTGTATCATTTACCTCAATTAGATTATATATGTTACTCTCAGTATTTTTTCCTTGTGCAACAATTTTTCTAGACCACCTTAATTCACAAGCTTCAACATCAAATATGAATTTATATCCATTTTCACACATCTGACTAACACTCAGTAGATTATGTTTTAGTCCTTTAACATAAATAACATCATGTGTAGGGAGCTTTTCATCAATATGCAAGGTTTCTTTGCCTCTGATTTTGACTACAATATTGCCTCCCAAGCTGACAGTCCCTTCCTTGCATCAACTCAATTTGTTAAAATTACTCTTGTCACTAGTCATATGCTTTGAGAAACCATTATCTATGACCCATATATTTTTTTATTTAACATACAGTGTTGTTTGGGTGATAATAGACTAATTTTTATTTTTTCTATATCTCCTTGGGTTTCTTGACTGTACTTTTCTTTGTTGTGTCATTGATTTGTGATCCTTTGTTCAATTTAAGAGTTTAAAACCTTTTTTCATTATTAGACTTTGATTTAAAAATATTTTTTCTATAATTCTTTGCTATATGCCAAAAATTATTATGGCTGTAGGATAAAACATCTAGATCTAACATAGAGGCCAATGAATTCTTACTTAAGAAACTTATCCTTCTCTTAGGTACAATCTTACAATCAATTATTTTATGGTTAAATTGATTATATCTATAACAATAACCATAAAATAATGTAGAATATATGGTTAACATTCTCCTTTGGGGATATAAAGGAGGTATCTTAAACTTTGTCTTCTTCATGTTCTTTGTTATGTTGTTTTTTGTAGCAACAACCTTTATGTTTGTAGGAACATAGTTATTACTTTTCTTCTTCTCTTTAGGAATGTGATCTTATTTTTTGATTCTTGATTCTATTGTTGCCTTTAAGTTTTCATACATATTCCTAGTTGTACTCAACATGGGACTCTTGTCTTTATCATACCAAAGACCTAATTTTTCTTTGAGGGGATTTTGTGAGCTGATCATCTCATCTAGTATTGCAGATCCTCCATTTAGTTTTAGGCCTTTATCAAATTTTTTTTTGGAGTTTTTGAGATTTTGGCTTAGGTCCATGATTTCTTCCTCCATCTTCAGGCATTTTAAGTATTTTGCTTGCAAATTAGTTTTGACCACATCCTCTATCCTCTTTGCCTCCTCAAACTGGGTCTTCAAACTCACTATCATTTGATCTGATTCCTCATTTCTTTTATTTAATTTCTCAAACTCATTTTGATTAAGATTATTTTGTTTAGAATTTTATTTTCTAATCTTGTCAATTTATTTTAAAGCACATGTGAGTTCGCATTCTAGATTTAATTCTCCTTCTTCTTCAACATCATCTAAGTCCTCTTCTTCTTAGAATAAAGAAGTTGATTCATAATTCATGAATAGAACTTCATTTTGTTTGGCCATAAAATTACTATCATGCTCATCACTTGAACTACTAATATCATCAATCGAGTCACTATCTTCTTTTGAGTACAACCCCTTTTTATTCTTAAAAAAGATTTTCTTCTTCTTGGGATAATAAGATTTCTCCTTTTGATTTTTCTCAGTTGTATCAAATTCATCCTTCCTTTTATGTGGAAATTTAGTAGTAAAGTGACATATCTTTCCAAAATTAAAGAATTTAAAGGGTAGCTTACCTTTGTATTTGCTTGAGACCTTCAACTTTCTGATGAAATTGGCCTCTACATCATCAACCTACTATGATTCAGAATTAGGAGTTTGTTCTTCTACCTGCTTAGAAACTTTGAAAGCAACTTCTCTCTTGGATGACATAACATCTCCCAACCTCATCTCATATGTAGTGAAAGTTCCATGTAACTCATCTACTATGAGCTTGTTTAGATCTCTTGCTTCTTCAATTATAGAAATTTTAGAATCATACTTTGTTGTTAGAGATCTTAAAACCTTTTTTACAATAAATGCTTTATCCATTATTTCTCTGATTCCTCTGATTACATTAACAATCTCATCTACCCAAAGAAGGTAATATGCAATCTCCTCATCCTCATTCATCTTAAGGATTTCAAACTATCCCTTATGAGTTTAAAGCTTTGCTTATTTTACTCTATCATTTCCTTCATAGATGCTCTTCAATTTGACCCATATGTCTTTTTCACTTTGACAGTGCATCACTTTGACAAACTAAAGGTTTGGTAATCCACAAAGAATGGCATTCTTTGAATTAGCAATATTTTACATGCCTTTTTTACTACCTAATCAATAGGAGTAGCTACAAGGGGTGTGTATCCATTTTCAATGGACATTTAGACATCAAATCCTAAAGAAGTCAAATACGCTTCCATCCTTATACAATAAAAAGCATAGTTAGTCCCATCAAACAAAGGTTCTTTGTTTGATGAAGCTCCTTCATGACTAGTCATTTTGTGTTCATATTCTAAGATTCACTTTAGTTGAATAAGATTCTCACTAGGAACCTAAATCTCTGACACTAATTGTTGAACACACCTATCTACTGAGAGGGGGGGGTTAAATCAGTAGATCTCAAAAACCTAGTTACTTACAAATTTTAAGATGAATATTAAAAAAATGAAAACTTAAACAATTTAAAGATATATATCACATGCATAGAATCACAACACATAACACCTAATTTATATGTGGAAACCCAAAGGGAAAAACCATGGTGAGAATGTTGTTAGAGTCTACTATTCTAATCTAGCCTCACAAAGTTTGTCTCATTGACTGAACCTCATTGGTTATTTTTGAGGACCCAAGAAGACACCAATCCCTTTACTTTAAGACAATACAATCTAAGGAAGCACCCACTTCCTATTTTGAGTTCCAACCCAATTTAATCTAAAGACACCAACCAATTAGATACTTGAATTACAATTCAAGTTAGTGAATTAGATTCATAAAAGAATCCAAGTCTCTATTCTTTGTTGCAAGTCCAATCTACAACTACTCATTTCTCATTCAATACACTCTTGTGTGTCCTTCACTCTTCCTGTACCTTTTCTCTATGTCTAAATTTATCTATTTGATACCATGATATTCTCCAATTTGACCATTAATCCTTCATACTAAAATGAGTCTCATTTTTCCTCACTTACAGCTTGACTCCTCTCATTTCTAAAAAAAATAAAGTAACTGTTTGTCTTTCCTTCTCTTCATATATTCTCATTCCAAGAAAATGACTATATAACTCCCATTCTCTAAGCCTCTATGAATTCTTCCCTTGTTGCTTCATTTACAACATTCACATAATATAAATGAATCGATGATTAATAATTTTATTTCATAGATATTCAAAAAACTAATTGTTGATTTTATTCAACCATCATACCAGATTATTGTAACTACCTCAATTTTTTTGGTTCTTTGAATCTTTTTTCTTATTTAACACATTGATTAAGTATCAAGCTTCTTATATCATCTCACTACATCTTGTGTCTTTAGAATGCTTTCACTTCATTAGATCTTGTAAGACACACTTAGACTTTAACTCTAATACTATGCCATTAACCTTTGAGCACCTTAAAGCTTTGGATCCACTTACTCCATTAGATCTTCTTAGTCTTGGATTTCAAACATCATTAAATCATTAAAGATGTATAATCTTTACATTGATTGGGTTGTTATCCTTTAACATGTTGACTTCATCCTGCTTTCTTTAGTGACAAAGGAAAGCTTTTGCTCCATTGATCTCTTTAGAATATGCTTGATCCTTAACTGACTGTTGTGTCACTAAATAATGATCACTCTATTCCATTTGGGTCCTTACACTTCATTGGATATTTTATATGCAAGTTCCCATGTACCATTCAATCTTGGTAGATGTATGATCTTTAACTAAGACAATCACTAACTTTAGGCATGTTTGACTTCATCTCACTTACTATGGCATTCATGAGAGCTTTTGCTCCATTTTATATTGTCAAACTTGCTCAGACTTTAACTATGTCTTGATCCTTTGACACTTGAGAAAATACCCTATGAGACTTCACACTTATGCTTCAAACAAATTGTTATGGGATTTTTGTCTAAGTGCCCTTTGAGACAATCTTTTTGAAAAAATGTCTAAGGCCTTTCAGGAATTTTTAATTGTCCTTCACTTCTTTGCCCATATCTTTTAGAACTTTTAGGCATGACACATACCCTTCAAAACTTTTACAATGGTCCACATAACCTTCATAACTTTTGTAATGGTCCACATACCCTTCGACACTTTATAGATATTTGAAATGTTTTCAAGTGTCCACATACCCTTTAGATATTTTTAAATAGTCCACATAAACTTTGGCACTTTGAAAATCTTTAGAATTTTTTAAAGTGTCCACATACCCTTCAAAATTCTTTTTTGGGTCACTTGCCCTTTGACACTTTGCAAATGTACCCTTCGAAACTTTTGATCGGATCAATTTCACTTCGGCATTTTTAAAAATTACCTTTTATAACTTTTTCATGGGACTCATTTCCTTCAAATCAATTTTTAAAAAAAAATTCCCTTATTTGTTGTAGGCTTTTTTTCTAAGAGAATTGTCTTTACCAATATTTCTGAAAGAATTCCCTTGACAAATACAAAGGTGAAAAATTGACTATGTAAACTTAGTAAGATTTTAGTTGAGGAACAACCTTATGTATTTGCAACATTTTCTCTATTCATCCTTATGACATAGAAATTAGACCATAAAGAATAGACACAAACCTAATTATCATAGTGTGAACATTTCCTTCAGATGCTTCCATACATGCAAATGTTGATAACATCATCGCATGTGCTTAGACATATCTTGTCAAGATAACCATGTGAAAAAAGGCATTCAAAGTACACACATAAGTTTGTTTAACTCAACACCTTTATAATTAATGTATGATATAAAACTCTACCTTTGACATCAATGACAATTCTTTAGACCTCAATGACTATGCCCAACAATAATGTCAAAATGTCTATTTGCATGAGCCTTTTATTGAAATAAAATATGATGAATCCCCAAGTAATGTTAATTCAATTATTAATTGATACACTTTTAGAATGTGAATCTAAGAAACATAATGTTAAACATGAGTGTGATGACTCTTGTCAATGTATGTCTAGCATAAAAATTACTATGCTTAGACTTTCTTCACCTAATTTTAATGGTGTAACTATGGAAACTTATAATAATAATATTCAACCATTAAATGAACACCTTAAGGATCTTAACATGCCTTCCCAAGAATTCATCTCTTTAATGCATGTTATGGGTGACTTACAACATAAAATGCACTATCTAACCTTATAAAGAAAACCATATCATGCATGGGTTGACTATAATACTATATATATAAACCTAATCATGCATAATATTATAAATTCAAAATTACATAAAAATTCATCATGCATACATTTTATATGTTTGAAGGGAGTACTTATCCTTATATACATCTTATATACTTAAAAGTTGTTATGTAAAGATATAATGGTAGCCTAATTTTACTAAAAGTGTTTCAAAAAAATTAATTAAAAATCCTTTGAATTGGTTTCTCTCTCTTTTCAATGGGTCTTTACACTCTTAATTTGAGTTAGAAAAGACATTTTTAATGTGATACAGTAATAATAAAGGGCTGAGGGATAGATATGAGTGTTTAACTTATCTTCATAATAGAGAATCAAATCTAGTTTGTGATTATATTTATGATTTAAGACTTGTATGCACTAATTGATATATAATCCAACAAATTTGGAAACACAATACATATTTATTAGGGACCTCATCTATCCTCTCAAAATAAATTTGATTTATTACACTTATGATTCATTTCAAACTCTCTATTATGAGAGTCTTCCATTAGAAAAGGAGTTAACAATCAATCCAAATCCAATATTTCAAATGATTATTAATGGACCTTTTTCACCACAAATTTAATTGGTTACTTTGCTTGCTTTTTTTATGTTATTTTTTTACTTGCTTCACTTATTTATCTTTTAGTACTTGCTTTAATTTTGGTACCCTTACTTTATTTCAAGATAATATAGATGCATTTACATTATGTATTTCCTTATCGTTCAAAACTATGACTTCTCTAGGTTATCTTATAATAATAGCTTGAGCAACCATCAGTTCCTCAATAGGAATGCCCTGTGATATATTGGTCATGGTAGAATGTGGTCTATAATAATATCTTCACTATTATAGGTTATATCTTTTTTCTGACCTCTATACCTTGTTAAGCTATCTAGATTACTTGCACATATCTTGATAGTTACTCATATGTTACACAATGATACATGCATATGATATTATATTATGATGTAACATTGATCTATATGGATGGTGTAGACTATTATTTAATTATTTTGTGCTTCATTAATGTTATTATTGCATGATAGGCTAGTCATTACTTGTGTATTGTGTGAAACATTTGGCCTTATTTATGTGAAATTTTTGTCCCTAGTTTTTGACATATTTATGTCCCTCGTGTGTGGTGTTTCACCTTGTTTGATGTGACACCTTATTTCCTTTATTTGTGACTTTTTTATGTCCCTTGATTGTTTCCCTTGGCCTTTTTTGTTGTGACATTTTCATGTCCCTTGTATGTGGCCCTTGTATTTATGTGTGACACTAAATCTCGAGATTTTTTTTCTTGTTTATATTGATTAGTACCATGATACATATAATGTACATTTAATACATAGTATTATTTAGTTATCCTTCAGTGATGGTTACCATTAACATCAAACTTACATGACCTAAATTGTGTATGTTACATACATGCCTTGATTTACATTTAAATTACTATAGTGACACATTTTACACATGCTGAAATGATTATACATGATGTTACATTTATAAATTATGACACAATTAACTCTTATTTTGAGATGAGTAACTTACATGATACATCCTTCATCTAAAAAGGGAGGCATGATAGTGGGATTTTCATAGATACATAAACATCCATGAACATAAAATAATATTTTAGAGATTTACAATGGTTCAATTATAAGATGAATTTAGTTACATGATAGATATTGTCACATCAATATAAATTATAGGGGCATGCCATGAATATTCACTCACTTTAAAAAATATAGTACATATTCATTTACACATAGGTCTATATGCTTGGGCATATGTACAAAATTTATAGGAACATGAATTATAGATTTTCAGAAATACGTACATTTGAGATACAAGTTCTCATTTTAGCGTATAGATGCATATAGTTATATATTAGTTGGCATAGATTCATGAGGAATGATAATGGATAATGCACATATACACATTTTTATATTCCCATGGAATGATACTGATTCATTCACATATACACATTTTCAAATTCATGAGGTATGATACTAGTTCATGCACATATTCACATTCTCAAATTCATGAGGCATGATATTGGTTTATACACATACATAAAAATATAATTTACACATTGAATGATAAATGGTTTTCATTCCACTTCATACTTTTTGACATTGAGGTCATGAGGGGAACATGAACATTATTCATTCTCTTTCAATCATGAATTTATTTCTACATTGAGTGAACTTGAGTGGTACTATAAAATTAAATTTGAGGTCATGATGGGGGTATGATCATTATTCATTATCTTCCAATAATGTATTTTTTTAATATGGAGTGAACTTGAGAAAACTTTAGTGAAACTATAAAATAGATTCTATAATCTATCTTCAATGGCTGATTTAGTTTTAATTCTAGAAAATCCATAATGTGGTTCCCCTTTATTTTTTGAGTAGGTATTTGGGTTAGTACATTATGTACTTATCCAAACATTTATGAGGTTAAGGTATATTGTATTCCCAAATCAAATGTTGTATAATTACACATTTTATCTCCATGTGCTTCATTAAGGAATCACATTTTATCCCTTTTTCAACAAGCAGAATCAATATACAAGTGATTCAATAAGGAAGCATCATCTCCAAAAAGTTTCAAGGGAAAGATGGTTTTCACCAACACATAGGTTTACTCCTTCATTGCTCTTTAATTTTAAAATTGCAAGCTCCAATTAAAATTTTCAATCAGTGGACATTGACTACTACATGTTTGATACATATTTTACTATTGAGTGACTTTCACAATTGGAGCTTCCTACCAAAGAAAAATTGTGCTATACATGCACTCTCGTATACCTATTTATTTTACAATAGCAATTATGTTATTAGAATAAAAGGGGGAAATTTATATATGCTAAAATTTGGTATCAATTAGTTGATGGTGAAAATATTGACATTAATTTACCATACATGAATTATACACACAAATATATTCCTAACGTGCCATTATATCACACTTACATGTTACCTTATGCTTTTGATCCTTATGTTCAGTTGTCACACATATATAATATCTTCATTTTATAATTCAACACCTACTTATAATCCTACACAAACACATCCAGACCTTTATTTTATTATTATTATTATACATAATTCAATAATTATAGACTAGATCAATATCACCAGTCAATACTAACATAAGTGTGAGGGTACTGACCCTATACCAAAAATGATCAATTTTTAAAATTAAACCTTTTTTGAGGTTCAACCCATCTACCTTGTTTTTCGATGGCATGAAAAATTACCTAGTTGGACTCATATATATTCACTTGATAATAAAATTGGCACTAATCTAGTATATATCAATGTATTATTTCACATTGATAAAAATAACCCTATTCTTCCAAAATTGAATCAATCGTTAGTAGTCACAAGCCAAGTATCAAACATACTAAATCTAGTTCATAGAAATCATTGTTAATTATCAAATCCAAAGCATTATCTACATTCATATAGAGGAGAATGATTGCACAATCACATGAGGTGGTAGAACTATGTGTGGATTTATTTCCCTCCCTAGAGTATTAGATGCATAAGTAATAGTCAACCATAAAATGAGGGTGATTGGGGGAAGCTCATCTCATTACACTTTCCCAAAATTTCAAGATTATATCCCTCATAAGTGTGAATAGGGTTTCAAGGTGAATTCAGATTATTTTTAGATTTTCATGCATCATAAAGGTTTGAAATCACACATATAGAGCTCTCAAAGATAGGTGAAAGTTACAATACATTCATAGTCCTATATTAGGGTAGTATTGACTATCAATATTGACCTATATATCTAATAAAACTAACCCCATGAAAATATAAATATAGTTCTTAAATAAGATGAATCACATACATGATTTAGTCTATTTTACATTATTAGAATATAATTATAGTCAGATAGTCAACTAGAAAATCTAAGTGCTTATCCTTTTATTGTACTTAGTAAATTTAGCATATGCCTCTTGTTAAATCAGTGTAATTAGTTTCAATATGATGTATGCTTGAATGCCATATTTATTAATTTGAATTAATATATTTTTTATTATCCTACTGGGGTTAATAAAACCAAATTATAGTAAAATAGTTTGGTAGTTCTACATGGCTGAAAAGATTCTTTATAAGATTAGGAATCTCTATGTTCATGATGGTGTAAATTGTCCAAGACTCATCTAGGAGGCACATTATGCCAACACAACATGATACTTCAGTGTTGTTGATGCAAGTTTTAACACATAAAAAAATGATGGGTAATATTATCCTCTTGTTTTTTTCTACAATTGATTATTCACCCAAGGTGCAAAATAATCTAGTTGGTTATTTTATTGTTTTTTAGAATAATGGAGTTTTATTCCTAATTAAATAAATAGGTATGAGTAGGGTAAAATAATAAATAATACGTAATAATTAATCCACTAATTTATGGAAATAGATTATATTTATACCTTTTCTAAAAATATTAATAATAAAGAGAAAATAAAATTTAGATCGAAACTAACTGAGATGGATGTTGCAAGGTTTGGAAATTTTTGTGCAAGCTTGGAAGATTATCACACATAGGGTCTTAGAGTTCATTTATAGATTGGAAAAGAGTGACAAAAGTGGGATACCCTACTATTCAATTCTATAGTCCTTTTTTGGTGATGTTATCTAGGTGATCTAAGTTTTTTGGGTTCTACTCAACAGGTCTATGTTACCCTATTAGTGAAATATTGAAACTTGAAAGTCTATAAAGCTCATCATTCATCTATTTTAATCTTGAAATACCTAAGATATCTTAATGCTTGAACTTGAATGAAATTTAGTGAAGAGAGAGAAGTGGTTAGTGTGTAAAATATATATTGGATGCACTTCACACCCCATGTGTGGGAATGATGCCTACATACCAATACTCTAAAGAGGGATCCAGATAATGTAGTTCTCCCATTCAAGTGATTGGTGCAATTATGTTCAAAAATGTAAATAGATGTGAAATTGGGTGTATTTTAGATGGTTAGGGGCCATTGTAAGGGTTTGAATAAGTTTGGAATAATATTGGAAGGATATATGCATAGAATAGGGAAAAGTACTTGGATGTAATTTCTTGTATTCTTGCTGCTCTCTTGTAAATGAGTGCCAACCCTTATAAATGAACTTTAAATGGAATTTTATAGGGGATTTAATGATCATGGGTTAAATTAATTTGCATTAGGTTGACATGAATTGGGATAAGTATCTAGGAGAATATGACTATTTGAACCAGCTTTGCACTTGGACAATAGTGCTAGAAATAAGACACCCTAGGTTTTAGTGCTCCTATCCAAGTTGGACACTATTTTCCATAAAAAATTAGACCTAGGGGGATGGATCTAGGCTTAAAATATCTACCTAGGTCTGTAAGGGTTAAGTCTAGAAGGCTGTGGATGATTGGGAATCAGTGAAAGAAAAGCCTAAAAGAGTTATGCAAACAAGTAGGACTTATGGATTGGGTATCTTTAAATATAATTAAATAACCAAATTTTGAATTTTATATGACAAAATTTCCCCCACATTTATTATAGTGATTCAATAAGGAAAAATACTAGGATAAAGGAAAAAATAGAAAGTATACTTGAACTTACCTGCAAAGGTGAAGCCCATGAAGCTTGTGTGATGCTGGATAGTGCATAGAGAAGACATTGTGAATGTGTGAATATAAAAAATGAAACAAATATTATATTAGTTATTATTATATGTGATATAAAACAATAACATATAATAATTGAGTAAAAGTTAAAGGAAGAGAAAGGAATGAATACATCTTATTAGGTACGTGAACCAATATAAAACCTATTGTGATCCTAAGTAAGGCTAAGTAATGTTGGATTATGTTGTACCAAAATTTATATCATGAATAAAGTTGAGTGATCAATTCCCCAAAAAGTGGCTCAAGAATACAAAGGTTGGTCCTTTGGCTCCATCATCACCTACTAAGTGAAGCTAGATGATCATGCATGTGATAATAGATGTCTGGACTATGTGTCCAAGCCCTATAAATAAGTGGCTATAGAATATAAAGTCTATCCCTTTAGATCTATCATTTCCCACTGAGTGAATCTAGATGATCATGTGTGTGATAATTGATGTCTAGATTATGTGTCCAATCCCTCTAAATAGGTGGCTCAAGAATATAAAGGTTGGCCCTTTAACTCCATCATTACCCACTAAGTGAAGTTATAAAGTGATACTGATATAGAATAGATGTCATATGAGATGGATCATGTATCTCATTGATGTTTTAAAAATATGACAATGTGGTGTGGATAGCCAAATGTATGTTAGAAACTATGCCACTCTTGGCCATTTTGAAATATAGAGATTAGCCCTGTATGAAAGCCACTCCAAAATTGATGCACTAGGCTTATGTGAAAGCCAACTCAAGAACTTGAGAAGTTAAACTTATTTGAAATTTCAACTTGAAAAAGATGTCAACCACATAAATATGGAGTAAGGCACACAACTACTGAGAATACTTGGGTAATAAACTAAACGCAAAAATAAAAGAAGACTAATGTGTCATGCACATTGCCACCAATCACTAGTATCTGGAACATGGATTATGATTTGGAAGTTATGTCAACTTCCTAATCTAAAACTATAAGTGAGATCCATCATGTTGTGAATGATACCCCCTATATCTAGATTCCCTAAAAAAAATATACTGAAACTATTGATTCTAACTGATCTGGATGGGTAAAAACTATAGTTGAGCTAAACATTTTATCTATAACTAGAAAAACTAGGTGTTTTTATACCTAGATAAGAGTTCCAAAATGAGGACACCATTGTTTTTAGTTATATTGTCCATTTCAAGTGCTATTTCTATGTGCTAAAACTAGTTGTTGATATGAAATTATCACTATTTTGCTATTTTATTCTGACTAGTTTGTCCTCTAGATTCTGAATTGGGTGCTCTAAATGCTATTTTTTTACTACTAGGAGATTTTATCTCTATGAAAAAATCCCTATTTCCCCCCCCCCTCTTTTGAGGGTAGGAATTATCTAACCTACAATGATTACCCTCAAAAGAAAAGAGTCTTACAAGTGTGTTATTTTGCATAAATACATGATATATCAATGATATTTGATAATATATCTCTAGATATAGAAATGTTTGTATTGAGATATTTTTATATAAATATGGGTATGCCTAGATAGATATAACAATGTAAAAGCATGTATAATGTACTGAACTAGAACTAGAAATGTTAGATGCTAGTTGTTCGTTGGAGGGATGGAGCATGATGTCCATCTTGGCATCTAATAAATCAAGGTAAATGCATGATATGTATCATGACATTATAAAAAATAACAATAAATAAATAAATGTACAAGGTTTTCTAAAGGGCCACACAAACAAGGGACATGGGCACATGTCACTCAAGCTGGAAAGCAAGCATGCAAGGCATGTTCAAATTCCACAGATACATAGAATTTGAAATAAGAAAATATTGAAATGAGGGCCATAGGCACATAGAAGATTACAATAAATCTACATTGATAAATTTCCAAAGGTACACACACACATGAATAAAAGCAAAGAACATTGGAACATGTCTTAAGGCACACATAAGAAACAAAAATAGAACTAGAAATGTAATCACATATAGCTATGTAAAGTAAGAAAAGAAAATATGTAATAAATAGAAAGGTAAAATAAAATATAACTAATCAAATCAAGAATGAAAGTATATAAGACATATTTGGTACAAGACTAGATATATACTAATAAATACACAAGTGCAAGATAATAGTGAGTGTCGATGTAGTAATCTATATAATCTAGTAAGTAATGTATGTCAACATGATAACTAAAGTGTGTGGTTTAATAATGACATAACCTAGATGGTGTAGTCATGTAAAATATTACCCTAGTGGGAAGATGTATCAGTGTGCATTTTGAATGTAGAATCAGGATACCCCCTCAATGGGTAGAATAAAGCAATCACAGAACTAGAAGTCACTGCACACACTCAAAGAAGAACAAGTGAATCATGGTAATGTAGATAATTTAAAAATAATAGAATAATATAGAAAATGTAAGTATAAAATATTAGTATAAATGTAAAACATGGATGATGCATATAACTAAATGTATTTGGTGTTATTGAATTATTTGAATGTTTTTGTATTTTGAAATTTTGTATTATTTTTGTATTTTTATATAAGCTATGTACAATCAAGTAAAAGAGATTATGTATAAGTAGGATGGGATAGGATAATACTAACCAATGAGTCTCATACAAGACTCCTTATCATGGTGTCTTGTATCAAGGAGTGGAATCGTGCATAAATGTGAACCGTAATGAAAATGATGAGACTGTGGCTCTAAAAGTTGTATATGTTGTATATGCTCTAAAATATCTAAATTATAAACTGACTATGGGGTCCCATTGTAACTCTAAGAAGTGAGTGTAACTATAGGGATCTTAGGGACCCATATGGAAGTAGGAAAATCTCTCTAAATATGTGCTTTATGTATAGACCCATGATATCTCAATGAAACTGATCTAGGTGTCAAAACTATAACTAGAAATAATCTAGAATCCCAAAGTTGTGGAGGTGTATGAACCCTCTGTACTAGTGACGGATGTGTCAATTATGTCTAAATCTATACTAAAGGAAGAACTATAACTAGTGGGTAAACTAAAATTGGTGGAGAAGCTAGACCTGGTGATTCTAAAGTAGATGGATCTAAAGTGGGTAGTGGTAACTCATATATAACTCCACTAGTTTTAATAACCTAATTAGCATGAATGGATTTCATGTATCTATGAAATATGGATGGTACTGTTCTAATTTACTAAATCCATGGGTGACCAAGTAACATATCAAAAATTACTACATTGGGAACTATAGTGAAATGTGTGGTCATATGTGTTGAACCATTCTGTAAAGGAAGTAAAATCTCACTCAATGAATTCTATATGTACCCACTAAATCTATTGATAACTATATTTATCAGGGTGATATCCCACTCTAAATAGCCTAAATGCTGTAATAATGTAATGGTGCACATTTTGACACTAGAACCATTATTGATGAAAACACTATGAATGGGTTGATTATGAATATGTGATCTAATAAAGAGTGCATTATAATCTAAATTATCCTCCATAATCTCTTAATCTGAGAAGGATATCAAAGGTCTAGCTATAACTCTAGATTCATACACATCAATTGTACCACTCAAAGGATGTGACTCAACTGAAGGTTCCTGGTATGTAACTAGTGGTGGATGTGCATGACATGCATGGTGAACCCTTGATGTGTCCCCTCTATCCTATTTTAAATACTATGGAAATGGATCTAATAATATTTTCAAATATTTATCATATGTTGGTTTTGCCTATGGTGTCTCAACTAAAGTGCCAAGATCAAGTAGGTTTTCATCTATCAATTCTTGTATCTTATGTCTCAAACTAATGCATCTATTTGTAATATGGCCTAGTGACCTATGGTAATCATAAAATTATTTCTGATCATATCCCTTTGGAAGAGGTTTGGTTGGATCAACTTATTAAATAAGAGGGAGAGATATGATATGACAATCCAAAAGCTACTGTAAAACCTTGGCTGGAGGAACTAGAAGTTGAGAGAAAGTACGTTGAGGGGGTGTTGATAAAACTATATGCTGAAGAGGCTCTAAAGTTGCATTTACTATAGGTTTATTTTACCCTTTTGTATAATTTAAATTGACCTTATATAGGAATTTTATTTTACTCTTATTAGTTGTGTCTGGAATGCTTGTATACTTGAGTTCTCCCATTGAAATGAGTTTTACTTCTCTTTGCTTTAGTGTATGACACAATTTAGTGAAGGAAGAGAATCACTTGAACATAATTGATTCATGAAATGATAGTAAAATACTCTATTTGAAGAGGTCTTATAACTCCTGATCTACTATGGGACTAGTCATCTTAGCCAAGATGGTCGTATATCGAAGAACATAGTTTGTGAAATGCTCATTTGGTCATTTTTTCTATTGAGCAATTTGAGCATATGAAACCTTATCACCAATGTTAATACTAAAGTGTGATAAGAACATGTTAGATAAAGGATTGAATGCATGAAATGACTAATTCAATAGACTATAGAACCATTGTAAAGCATAATCCTTTAGGTTCCATGGAAATATCTTGCTAAGTAGCTAGTCATATAGTACATAATCCAAGCATGCTACATGAAAAGCTCTTACATGTGTCTCTAGATCAAACTTGCCATCATAAAGAGTAATCTTAGGTTGAATAAAACCTTATACCAAGGGTGTAGAAGCAATATGAAGTGCCAATGGTATATGCAAAAGAGTAAAATAATCCAAAGCTTGCATAGGTCTAGTGGTACCTTGCTTAAGATGTAACATCTTGAATTGAAGAGATCTTATCTCTTGTACAAGCGATGCCACAAAAGGAGATAGGGATGTACTATCTATAACTGGTGGCATAGAAAAAGGTTGGGCCATTATAGGGGGTTGTTGAGACATAGTTGCCTCTATAGTGTCATTTACAACTAGTTATTCTATGGGGATGAAAAACTCAACTTGTTTAGCCTTTTTAATTTCCATGATAGATTGTAAAATTAGTGTATGATATTTAGGCTGTTCCTTAAGTCTTTCTATAAAATTTTGAAGGATCAAATCTTTGTTGAGTATAACTTAATTATAAAAAATGGGTAGAAGTGGATCAATAGTCCAATGTGGTGGAGCATGAGTATTGGTGTGTACATCATCATTGCTATTTTCAAACTGCTCTTTGTCAAAATTATCCTCATTGAATTGGTGTAATTTGAATGTGTAGAATTTATGACTGGAACCTGAGTTAGCTGTTTAACCATGGTATATGGCCAAGTTGTAAGAATCTAGGTGAATTAAGGAGGATTATCACTAAGTCATGCACTTCATCTCAAAAGAAGAGATGCAAAGAACTTGGGTGGTATAAGCAAAACAACTTGGATAATAGTAAAAAGGATTAAGTTGATATAATCTTAACAAGGAACTGGAGTATGCATAAAAAGGATATAGAACTCCCAAACATGTAAGGTGATACCTCGAGAAGTAAAATAGGAGCTAGTACATGAAACTAGGGATTTTTCAAAAATATTTGTGCAAAATACTATGAATTTTTGAAATTTGAAGTTATTTTCTAATTTATATATACAATAAAAAATTAATAAAATGATTAGAAAATTATAGGAAACTTATTGAGACCTAGTTGATGCAACTAGGGTTTTAATAAAATATATGATAATTTTACAATTAATTTATAGATTCTTGATTTTTAAATATAGTAAAAATCAATAAATTATGGTAAAAAATTAGAAATAATTTACCCTAGGGTTTTTAGGGTTTTTATGCAAAAATTCAAAGTCAAGTTCACCAAATGTTTTATTATTTTTTAGAATAATGGATTTTTATTCCTAATTAAATAAACAAGTCTAAGTTGGGTAAAAAAATAAATAATGTGCAATAATTAAGCCACTGATTTGTGTAAATAGATTTTATTTTTACCTTTTTTAAAAATATTAATAACAAAGTGAAAATCAAACTTAGCTAGAAATTAACTAAGACAAATTTTGTAAGGTCTATAGATTTTTGTGCAGGGTTGGGAGATTATTGAAAAAAAGATCCCAATTTTTTTTTCTAGATTGGACAAGATCACTAAAAATGGTACACCCTGTTGTTCGATGCTATAGTCCTTTTTTGGCACTATTGTCCAAGTGATTTGAGTTTTCTAGGTTCTGTTTGGTAGGTCTATTACCCTGTCAGTGAAATATCAAATCCTAAAATTTTGTGAAGCTCATTATGTGTCTATTTTAATCTTCAAAACACTAAGAGCTCTTTATACTTGAACTTGAATGGAAATTTGTGAAAGAGAGAGAAGGGGTTAATGTATAAAGGATACACTAGATGCACTTCACACCCCGTATGTGGGCATGCTACTTACATACCAATACTCCAAGGAGGGATCAAGATAATGTAGTTATCCCATTGAAGTTCTTGGTGCAATTAAGTATGAAAATACAACTAGATGTGAAACTAGGTGTATTTTAGATGTTTGGGGGCTGGAGTAAGGGTTTTAATAAGATTGGAATAATATTGAAAGGTTGTACGTAGAGAATAAGGAAAATTACTTGCATGTACTTGATTATATTCTTGTTTCTCTCTTGTAAATAAGTGCTAACCCTTCTAAATGGAATTTGAATGGCATTTTACAAGGGATTTAATGATCATGGGTTAAATTAATTTACATTAGGATGACATGAATTGCGATAAGGATATGAGATAATATGACCATTTGAGCTAACTTTATACTTGGACAACAATGCTATAAACAAGACACCTTGGGTTTGAGCACTCCTATCCAAGTTAAACACTATTATCTAGAGGGAATGAGACCTAGGGTGATAGATCTGGGCCTAAAAGAGCTACCTAGGTCTGTAAGGGTTAAGTATGAAATGTTTTTGATGAAGAAAATCCTAAAAGGATTGTGCAAGCAAGTAGGAGGACCTATGGATTGGGTGTCTTTAAACATACTCAAATAATCAAATTTTAAATTTTATATGACTACATTGGTATTATTCAGGATGTGAATACCCTGGTGAAAATATGAGTTATAAACATATTTTAGGATTCCAATAGAGGATATAAAATCATCATTCAATTCTTGACAAATAATTATGAAGCTAGGAAAATCATTGATTAAACTATTTTGGTCATATATTTATTTAATTTTTAATAAAATAAAAAAAGAAAATAAATAATTTATCTTTTATAAAATTTTTATAGGTCTATATAAATAATTAGAGATCCAAATTACATATATCTCAACGTTAGTAAACAGGGAATTTTATGAAACCCTTAAACTAAATACAAGTTAAACACAACATTGCCAATAATTTTAATGTGAAACTCTAATTATTACATTACAATACCCAAAAGTAACACCTTATTTTATCTACATGTTACATTTATAGAATTTTTTATATAAAATTCATATCTTAATAAATTTAAAAAATGAACCTAAATTCACAAATTGATTTCATTTGAAAGGGAAATCACTAATATTTTAATATTTTAATTGTTTATATTTCATGAAATAGATAGCACACCACATTTATATTCACTAATAAGAATTGAAACATATGTACTTGAATGAATAGTAGAGAATAAATTTATTATAAAACTCATGTATTTAAGCTAAGCATGGGTTTTAAATAGATATAATAGAATTTTGTGCTTAAACTTCTGATAACAAAACATTAAAAAAAATTTATAATTAAAGAGTTTTGAGATGGGACATAACCTCATCAATGAAAAGTCCTACTTTTAAATTACTTGTAAACTTTACCAAATCATGAACAAAACCTATGATGGCATGGATCAACACACCCCCTATTATCAATGAGATGGAGTTGATATGCTACCACATACAAAAATTCAAGGTTGAATTAGAAGATTCACTATCACTCTGTGTGTGTAATGAATATATATCCAGGAAATCCAAACTATATCTAGGATAACATGACATCCCACTTGAATTCTTACTTCCCTTACTTATATTTATCTTACATGAATCACCTTTAGAATCACATAGTAAATAATTTTGGTTATTTCAATTTTCTTGATTGCTTCAGTTAGAAAGTTGGTTTCTATTGATCAATTGCTTGTTGCACTTATTTTCATTGTTCTTAAAATGTATCCAAAAATTACTTGCACATGATTTTTAACTTGATATTTGAAACCCAAGTTCTATTTATTTATTTTATTTGTATCATCCATGATGATTATAATACATAAAGTACTCTTTATATATAAGCCTCTAAAACATTTGCAGTCCCAACCTATATTTCAATGAACTCTACCACTCTATCCCTATGTTCTATGATTATTACTTGGAGAGAATGAAATTCACTTAGAAACATATATTATTTCCCATTTTCATTTCTTTGTTGGCTAGATTATGTGATTATTGACATTTAAACTTTAGAGTTCTACTTTTATTATTATTATTTTTTTTTGACAATAACATATTCTAGACCAAATAATCATGCATGGATAATAACAAATCATAAAGATTTTTTGATATTTATCTACCTTATTAAAGATATGAGGAACTAATAATTTAGACTTCTCTTAAAGGCCCTTCATTTCTAACATATCCTCATCCATCATATGTTTGATGAATTTACTTAAGGCTTTCACCATGGAATGAAGATATTCCATAATCACATCATCTTCTTAAATTTAGTTTTTTTGTGTTTAGTGGGAGAGTGGACATATTATCCTCAATTTTCACTCCCAACACTTTCCCTCCAACCTAATATTTCATTTTGCTTACTCTTTTAAACTCTCAAGTGCTCTTTTCAAATTTAATTTTCACTATGAGCTCCCCAATGATGGATACACCTTGAAAATCTAACATAAAGACCTCCATGTGTACCATTTTTATCTAAATTGAATACTAAGAAATATAAATAGGAGGAACTAATAATTTAGACTTCTCTTAAAGGTCTTTCATTTCTAACATATCCTCATCCATCATATGTTTGATGAATTTACTTAAGGCTTTCACCACGGAATAAAGATATTCCATAATCACATCATCTTCTTAAATTTAGTTTTTTTTGTTTAGTGGGAGAGTGGACATAATATCCTCCATTTTCACTCCCAACACTTTCCCTCCAACCTAAGCTTTCATCTTGCTTACTCTTTTAAACTCTCAAGTGCTCTTTTTATATTTAATTTTCACTATGAGCTCCCCAATGATGGATACACCTTGAAAATCTAACATAAAGACCTCCATGTGTACCATTTTTATCTAAATTGAATACTAAGAAATATAAATTGGGCTATTAGTGTGAGGAGATTGACTAGATGAACTACCAAGATTCTATCTCCATATATTTGGGGTTTAGATAGAGGGATGATCCTAAAAATAGGTGGTATTGGAGTCTATATGGACATATATTATATTACTTCAATAATAATACCAATTTATTATGTTGATATTGAGGCAAGGGTATTATATACTAGGATAGTTTTCAATGAATGAAATATTGTTTGCTCTTCTTATTAGAATGGCTTATTCTTTGATTGAACATAGATGAAAGATGTATGGATGAGTAGAGTGACAAGATTTTTTTATGGAATGGCCAATGATAAAATATATATTAAAGGATTTGAAGAGATAATGGGATTAATAGGAATATTTTCTAATCAAGGAGAATCACTCAGAATTAACACAATAGGTTCCAGTTTCTCCTTAGTGTGCATTATAGCAAGAGGAAGTGTAAATGAAACATTATGAATGGAATAGAAAAAATGTTATTTACCAAATTATGGACATTTATAATAATTTAATTTAATTACACATTAGTCAATTTTGAACCCATTGATCTAGTACTAGTATTATTATTTCTAGGAAACAAATATTTTAAATTTGGAGGCATTTGGAGTAGGTTCACATTTACCTATTTCGATGAGGATGAATAAGTTGACATTGCATGATTAATAGGTGGAATAGGTGGTCATTATATAAATATATATTCCACCTCATCTATAATATCAATATATATATATATATATATATATATATATATATATATATATATATATATATATTGATATTATAGATGAGGTGGAATATATATTTATATAATGACCACCTATTCCACCTATTAATCATGCAATGTCACCTTCTTCATCCTCATCCTCATAGGTAAATGTGAACCTACTCCAAATGCCTCCAAATTTAGAATATTTGTTTCCTAGAAATAATAATACTAGTACTAGATCAATGGGTTCAAAATTGACTAATGTGTAATTAAATTAAATTATTATGTCCCTAATATATATATATATATATATATATATATATATATATATATATATATACATATATATATATATATACATATATATATATACATATATATATATATATATACATATATATAGATATATATACATATATATATATATATATATATATATATACATATATATATATATACATATATATATATATACATATATATATATACATATATATATATATATATATATATATATACATATATATATATATATACATATATATATATACATATATATATACATATATATATATATATATACATATATATATATATATATATATATATATATACATATATATATATATATATATATATATATATATATATATATATATATATATACATACACACACACACACACACACACACACACACACACACACACACACACACACACACACACACACACACACACACACACACACACACACACACACACACACACACACACACACACACACACACACACATATATTCAAGATCCTCTTTTTCTTCTTCATCGCCTAGTTTTTATTTAGGTATAAATTTTCCTACATAAACCAATATTTCCACCATTTGTTTATGACTAGAAAGATTGAGATAATAGGAATCTAACTTTTTATCCTAATAATACTTATATGGAAATGAAATGAAATGAAACCCTTGATTTTGGATTTGAGTATTTCAAAAAAGGTCATTTTGATTTTTCATTTGTCACACCAACTGAAGTGGAATGATCACCTATCTAGCCTCTATTGAAAGGAGAACCAAAAGTCTCCCTAAGGTCTATATCTATCAGGTCACAATGTAATGGGTGACCTAGTTGGTTTATACAAAATTATTCAAATACAAGGAGAATTTACTAGTTCTAAAATTTAATACATTGTTTTGGATTTTAATGGATTGAAGGAAAATTCAAGTTTGTATGTTTCATTTATGAAGGTTTTAATTTGTTTGGGAAACAAAAAACATGTATATTAAAATTTTAAAAAGGGAAAGAAATCAACATTCTCAAGTTTGATAAAAGGAAGTGCAACTGATTTCAACACATTTCCTTGAATCTAAACATTCAAAAATGTGAGAACAAAATAGAAATGAAATAAATTACGTAATTGAGATATATCATTCAAATAATATTGTATTTATAACAAATTTAAACACTAGATTAATATATTTGCAAAAAATGTTCATAAGAAAAAGGGAAATAAAGAAGAAGCCTTTTGAAATGAAGACAAATTTGATTATCTAAACTGAATTCAACTCATGAATATATATCCCACTTGGTCAACATACACACAACCACAAAAATAGATGATGCAAACACCTAAGAGTAATTAGGTTATGAATGGAATGAATAGAACCACTATTTTTAGGTGCAGATCATAAACAAAACTTCCACATCTATCTACTGATCAAGATATTCATTTTGATAACAAAGTTAGGTTGATTAAAATTGATTGGATATAATTTAAATAAAATGACATTAGTACCATCAAAATTAGGGATAAATGATACTATGAAATCAACAAAATGCAATAAAAGAGGTTGTGTTCAATGTCTCCTCATAGAATCAACAAAGAGAACAAATGCCCCTTGTATTAGAATAGTTTTTTCATAGTCTAATTGGGTCACCCATTACATCATAAACCTAAAAATATAGATATTGGGGAGAATTTTAAGTCTCATTTTAGGAGAGGCTAGATGAATGACCATCCCACCTAAGTTGGTGTGCCAAATTACCCATCAATAAACTAGTGCTAGAAGGAGGGCCCAAACCTTTTTTTTTTTTTTTTTTAAATTTAAAATTTTTAAAGGTTTTGCCCCTACTGAGGTATTGTAAACATTAAAATTAGAAATATGAATAAACTCTAGATAAAATTTTGTTGGGGGTGACTTTGAACTCTTATATTTTAGTGAACATAGAAGTCATAGAGCTAACAAAGGGATATTTAGAACTAGATAACTTTACTCAGCTAGTTGCTCACCTATGGTTGTATTTCTTTTTGTTAATTTATTCACTACCCTTCAAAACCCACTAATGGAAGCTAATCCCACTTGGATTGGTGGAGGTAACTACCTAATAAACATTTTAGGAGTTGCCTATGATTTATCAAAAAACACCAAAAAGTTCTTTCCCAAGTATGTGCATGGTGTAATCCAAACTATCAAAGAGACTATTCAAGAATTAAAAAAATGTTATAATCATAACTCAAATTGATCATGAGGATGTGGCTTGTAGGTTTTTTAATTACACCTTAGAATAAATGGCCTATGACTATTGTATGGGATTTCTATATGGGTATATAAACTCCTAGAATGACCTAGAAATTATTTTTATCAATCGTTTTCATGTACCTATAGATCCTATTATCCTAAATCATCAATTTTTACAACCAATAGTGAACATAATTAACTAATGAGCATGTTTAAAATCTATTTCCATAAGTTGTATAAGTGATTAAAATCCACTTACATAGATAAAAGTGGCATCCATATAAATGTACTAGAGATCATTCGACCCAATGAATTAAATGTTCATCCTAAGGAATCCCATGTCACTTTAAACCTTATACTTGGCATATCATGAAGTAATAATTTTTGAGAAAAAAATGTTTATGCAAGGATATGGAGTTGGCCCATTGCCTTCATAAGAGTAGAATAACACATACAACTAAATCCCCATGATTAATCAATCACTCATGCATAATACCCCACTATTGAATGAAATATTAGGAACTATGTATTTAAGCCAAAATCATATTTATAACCCAATGCCTTGGAACTACATGCCCAAAAATCAAAAGTTCAAAAATATAAACCATGTATTGTCTCAAATGAATAATTACCAAATCATACATTTGAATAATAATAATATTATTGTCATGCCTAACATAAGAAGTTATGTTACTCTTAATATCAATTGATAGGTTATTTTATCATTTCTAAAAAATCAAGTTCCTATTAATGTTACCCATAAGTAGATGCCTTATCCTATCTTTGTATTTTCAAATGTTTTGGTGCTTGTGATTAACCCACTATCATAAGTTAGAATTCAATATAATGCTAATGTGAACCCAAGAGTGGCTAATTTTTAGCAGATTGTTCAATAGTTGACAAATGACTTGTTTAAATTGTAGAGATAAGTCACTCGAAATAATACTCAAACCACAAATAACCCTCCTTAAAATATAAATTTCAACTTTCATAGAACTAACTATCAATGAAAAATTAGGCCCAATAATGAAAATATGCCTAGTCTACTTGATAATACAAAAAAAAAATGACAATAATGCTTCAAGCTCTGATAACTTGGTTGATTTAGTGTTTCTCACCTAATGTAGGTTGCATAACACAATGGATAATACTAAAAATTATTGTTCATATTTTATATTAGCCTCAAATATCTTCCAAAAATAGATGAAAAACCTTGAAATTATGTCTTCACCTGATAAAAACTCAATTCAAAGTAAAGGGAATCCAAGTATGGGTCTAGTCTTGTAAATGTATAAATTCCCATATGTGAGTGATGTTGATGCAGAATATTTCACCCTTGGTAGGAGGCCGAGCTCCTACCTTCTTCATGCAACAATGGAAATTCCCCTCTCACCTGTGGGACCGGTGAAGCTGGAGGGGAGAGTCTCTAGATAAGGGCTAGCTCCCTCTGATGTATCATTTAGGCCCTAGTTTCTCCTACTGATAACAAACAAAATGTTAAAAAGGGGGGGATGAAAAGGGAGAGAGAGATGTTGAAAATAGAACCTAGGCCTAAAATGTAAAAAAAAAGGGTGATACACCAGAAAAAAATGACCCACTCAAGCCCGAACATACACTTTTCACCAAAAGAAGAACCTATACACTTCATCCGTCATGAGAGAACCTTCTACATCAGTGGGTCAGGGGCCCATGGAGATACAAAGAGGGAATAAATACTAGAGGTGTTCTGAGACACACTGCAGTAGCCTATCCACTTCACCTATACTCCTCTAGGGACACTTCTAATAGACCTGTAAAAGGAAACTCACAAAATACACTAGACTTGCTAAAATCATTCTACAAAAGCATTAATAAAATGACTTAACATAGAATAAAGGCATATACACATGCTAAAGATGCAAAAATTAGAATGGAGGTAAAAAAGCTAAGTTATGATTCAAGGTAAAGTTCTAGCAGAGCTCTGCCTTACAAGCCCGAGAGATTTTTGGGCAGAGTTTTGCTTTAAGGCTGAGAGCATATTTTTTTCTCAAAAGAGAACTTTAAAATATATAAGAAGAGGAAGAAAACTTGGCGCTTCCTGGAAAGATTTTTTGGCGCTCATTTTTACAAGTGGCCCATGTGCATTCTAAATCTTGGGAAGAGGAAACCACTGTTACTGATGTCATTCTTTAGAAAAGGCCTGCTAGAACCATGCTATACAATCGCCAAAATTGAATTTGGCATTCAAGAATTAATGTAAGAGCATGGCCACGCCTCATTTTTGCAAACAGACTATAGTTTATCCCCTCATCAATGCCAACTACAAAAAATAGGTCATGTCGCTCAATTGCAATAACTCACCTTCCCTTCACAACTTGAATGTTTTGTCTTTTATACTCTTTGTCTTCTTCCTACTCTTTCAACCCTTGGGGGTGATCTTTTAGTGGGTCACTATGCTCCTTGGGTCTCTTTCCATGATTTGGTACTTAGGCAGTTCAAAAACAATGGCTACTTCACTATGTCAAATTTGACGTTCACATGGCCATCACCCAATGGCTAGTTCATTTGCTTAAATTTGATGGATTTCACGACGTCACCATAGAAATGAATAGATTCATGAAAAATTAGAAAATGAAATGGCCTAGAATAGCAAGGATAGAAGGGGACTGATTTTTGGCCTCTTGGGCAAAAACTGGTCAACAAATTGGTGACTCCCAGGGGAAGCATGCCTGCTATGCTTAAAGACCAGTTGCCTTGCAGTCCATTGGGCATGGAGTTAGATGAAACTTAAACAAAGGTTAGCAACAGCCCCAAAATATCCAAGAATCAAACATGAAGCTTTTTACCCCACACGCAAAGGGAAACACACAAGGCTAAAAAATACTACCTGTGTAAACTGTACTTAGGTAAAATAGAAAAGGAAACTTAAAACAAACTAATATATACAACTAACCAAGAATAATTGCCTCCCTCTTGGATCAAAGGTAAAATTTCTTAAGTCCCATTTTGGGCAAGAAGACTTATGGTGCCAAGCAAGTAGCTAAATGAAAAGGAGATTTGGTGACCTACTCCTCTTGCCTATCACCTGAGTTGGCTAGTATCTGAGTGGATCAGATTCAAACATGCTTCCAACATATGTGTATCTTGTTTGTTCTTGGAAGCTTGCTAAATGTTGGTCCTTCATATTGGTGCTCTTCACCAAGAAATCAATGGCTGTTGGCTCATCACCATAAGCCCTTTGATGTGTATAGCTCCTCTGTAATGTATCATGGTTTGACTTGTTTCCTTCTACCTCATTGAAGACTTTGTTAGACTCATCCTCTACTTCCTCTTGGACTTCTTGAATAAGGGTGACTATGGTGATCTCTGAAATGGACTCATAAAATGATTGCTCATCCCATAGAACATCACCTCTTTGTTTGAAGCTTTCTTCTTCAAGGCCTTCCTCTAGGAAGACAAATCTCTCCTTTTCCTCCTCTAACTCAGGCTCTTCAGCATAGTCATCCTCCTCATTGAAGCAACAAAGAAGTTCATCGAACAAGGGGGAAGAGAGCTCACCATGCTTTTGTTCCTCCTTGTATTGCTGGAACATCTGCATAGACGTAAGACCTGCATCTTCTCCATTATCGATGGTGTCTTCACAAGAAGCATCAATGATGATTTCTTCTTCATTATTGCTCATGATATCCCCTTCGGAAATTATAGCTTATATCTTCTACTCCTCACTCACCTCCTTCAAAACAGGTTCTTCTTTGAGAAGGGGTGAAGTGGGAAAACTATGTGGAAGAGGAGGCAGTCCTTGAGCTAGAATTGAATGATTCTCCTCCTTCCACTTGGTCAGCACTTCATCTATATTGGGTGTGGCCTGATAGCTCTCTTGGAAGTGTGTACATGGGGTGTGTTCAGACATGGAATGTTCCATTGGGTCTAAACCATCCATCACACACTGGCTGAGGAATCTCTCTTTAGATTCCAACTCTACAACTCTCCTAGCTAGATCTTCTTGAAAGAGCCTTTCTTGGAGATTATAGAAATCATGGGTAGGAGTAGCTTTATCTTCTTTAAGGTTTTGAGAAAAATCTTTCTTCTCCTCTTTCCTACCCCATGATTTCACTATTTCCCCTAGGTCAAGAGGTTGCCATCAGGGTGAAAGATCTCAGAATTAGAATTTGCCCTTTTGGTTGAAGGGCAACTAGGAGGGCTGCTTGAGCAGATTGCATGAATGTTTTGAGCTTGATCATGGTAATATGAAGGAATACAAGGCCCATTATTTTGTGTAGAGGGATTATACATACAAAAATGTGATTTCTCAATGGCACTAGGATACTTAACCAGCTGATTCAACTCAAAGTCACCATTGGTGTTTGATGCAAAGCCTCCAAAGGCTGGTCAGTTGAAGAACACACCAAAAATTCTTCAACTCTTTGGACACAACTTGTCCTAGTTGGTCCCACTGGGCATGCCAAAAATTGTTGATGTAGAAGATTGCACCCTTGGTAGGAGGCCGAGCTCCTACCTTCTTCACGCAACAATGGAAACTCCCCTCTCACCTGTGGGACCAACAAAGCTGGAGGGGAGAGTTGTAGATAAGGGCTAGCTCCCTCTAATGTATCATTTAGGCCCTCGTTTCTCCTACTACTAACAAACAAAATTCTAAAAAGGGGGGGATGAAAAGGGAGAGAGAGATGCTAAAAATAAAACCTAAGCCTAAAAATGTAAAAAATAGGGTGATACACCAGAAAAAAGTGACCCACTCAGGCCTGAACATACACTTTTCACCAAAAAAAGTGCCTATACACTTCATCCATCATGAGAGAACCTTATGCATCAGTGGGTTAGGGGTCCATGGAGATACAAAGAGGGAATAACTACTAGAGGCATTATGAGACACACTGCAGCAGCCTATCCACTTCACCTATACTCTTCTAAGGACACTTCTGACAGACCTGTAAAAGGAAACTCACAAAATGCACTAGACATGCTAAAATCATTTTGTGCATTAAGAAAATGACTTAACACAGAATCAAGGCATAGACACATACTAAAGATGCAAAACTCAGAATGGAGGTAAAAAAGCTAAGTTATGATTCAATGTAAAGTTCTAGCAGAGCTCTGCCTTACAAGCCCAAGAGAGTTTTGGGTAGAGTTTTGCCTTAAGGCTGAGAACAGATTTTTTTTCTCAAAAGAGAAGTTTACAATATATAGGAAGAGGAAGAAAACTTGGTGCTTCCTGGAAAGATTTTTTGGCACTCATTTCTATAAGTGGCCCATGTGCATTCTGAATCTTGGGAAGAGGAAACCACTGTTACTGATGTCATTCTTCAGAAAAGGCCTATTAGAACCATGTTGTACAATCACCAAAATTGACTTTGGCTTTCAAGCATTAATGTAAGAGCATGGCCATGCCTCTTTTCTGCAAACAAACTACAGTTTATCCCCTCATCAATGCCAACTACATAAAATAGGTCACACCGCTCAACTATAATAACTCACCTTCCCTTTGCCACTTGAATGCTTTATCGTTTCTACTCTTTGTCTTCTTCCTACTCTTTCAGCCCTTAGGGGCAATCTTCTAGCGAGTCACTATGCTCCTTGGGGCTCTTTCCATGATTTGGCGCTTAGGCAGTTCAAAAATAATGGCTACTTCACTATGTTAAATTTGACGTTCACGCAGCCGTCACCCAACAACAAGTTTGTCTGCTTAAATTTGACATCTTTCAGGACGTCACCATAGAAATGAATAGATTCATGAAAAATCAGAAAATGAAATGGCCTAGAAAAGTAGGGACAGAAGGGGACCGATTTTTGGCCTGTTGGGCAAAAAATGGTCAACAAGTGACAATCAACTTGAAGATAACTTGGATGCAGTGATATCCAAACTATCCTCAAGTGGGTTCTCTCTAATGTTCTAGTCCATACTCTCTCACTATTATTCTCTTAGACCCATGTAGAATATTTTATGTTGGCCTTGTTTCCTTTCTTGGCTCAATTTTGAACACCCTTCAAGCAAGATAGAATTACCCTCTTTGGTGATGGAACCTCCCTCCATTATGGAACTACACTAAAGATGATCAAACTATCACTATGGTTTCACAAACTACCCTAATAGAACCATCATTGATGTGGTGATTTTTTAATGTTATGTAATGGTAATTTAACTTAAGATGGTAGTTTTGTCACCAATAGTGGTGGTTATGTAGTTGCCACCTAAAAATGAGGGTGGTTTCATCATGAATTGTTTATGCTTTATTTTTAACTTTTATAACTTGAATTTTTCAAGTGTGCATCTTTTTAATCATAATTATTACCTTTTTATACCTTGACTCCAACTTGTGACTACCCAATTCACTCCCACTCATTTTTTGATTACCCCATCTTTCATAAGTTTAACTTTCAATTAATCAATAATCAAACTCACCTTTTTAACCTCCATACTTCTCCTATAAGATATCAGTTTTAGATAAATTTTACATCTAAAAAATTGTATTGGAGATTGGTGTTAAAATATTATTACAATGATATAATTATTTCCATTTATTTTGAGCTACATCCTTGATTATTTTTAGGATTAATACATATTTTTAGAGAAGAGAGATCATTGAATTAGTAACCAGTTCATTGCAATAAGTGTACCATCTAGCCACAATCAACTTATCTCTTTTTTAGAGTTGTGTCCCTATTCATTATATTTTTTATACAATTCTTTTGCTATCACACTTGATCAGAGAGTTCTTTAAATATTGTTTGAGTTGAGGAGATATCACACTGAGGATAAAATCATATCAAATACATCTTTGGCTTCCAAATGGTCTCACTTTGATCAGGTTCGAGGTTTATAGTTTTAGTTTTATTTATTTGCTCATTATATTAGAGTAGTTTAATTTCTTTCCATTCATTGGATTATATTTAATTTCAAAAATTGAAATAGATATGAAAATAAATCTCTCTTCCCCCCTTATCTTGCATCAATAATAATAGTTAACTTTTTTATTTGTTTACATACACATCATAGATCTCTTGAAATCACATAATTTTGAATTTAGGCATTGGGTAAATATTAGAAAATAAAACAATCATTTTTATCTTTGAAATCAATTCATTTTAAGTTTTTAAATTAGATTTTTTCCACAATCAATTAAATAAACAAGCACATAGAAACCCTAGAAAAACCTTGACAAACAAAAGCTATTATTTTAGCATTGATTTTATTTATTTGCATGAGATAAGAAAACTATTTTTAAATATAAAATTAAAAATATCTAAACTTAGATTATCACTTTTAATTCATATACAATATTTTAAACTTAGTGTGCATTCATCTAAAACAATAAAAATTAGTTTTAGCTTACATATAACATGGAATCTCTAGATACTTGATAGTCTCACTCCTTAAGATCTAAATATGATTTTACATTTAATTGAATATTAGAGAAAATTTATCTTTATAATAAATTAATTCATCAATAATCTAAACAAAAAAACAAAAAATTCCACTTAGCCTTCATATAGGAAACACAAAATTCAGCATTTGTATTGTTAAGCGAGATTTTGTTTTCTTAGCATTGCATGTATTGGAAAAGTAATAGAAAACAACCAAAAAGAAAAGATTTCATCTCTCTTAAATTTTAAATATATTTATTTATTGATATTTTATTTTATTCATTTATTTACATCAATTATTTCATCTTACTCTCTTTCACTTAAAACATTGAAAAAAATGAAAAACATACAAATAATCAAAGCCTTGTCTAAGTAGGCATGAGCATCATAAAAAAAAATTTATTATATAATCACAAGTATTATCACATACCACCTTTAAAATAATATATTTCACTTACACATTGAATTACCTTACCTATTGAATGACTTTCCTAGAACATCCGTATATCCATAGAGCATGCCTTTTCCCTAGAGTTAGATCCCCAAGTCCTGACAGCAAAATTTAGTTTGACATTAGCATTGAGCTCAAAAGAGATTTTTTTAATTCCACACCAATCCCACACCTTATTATAAATTTACTCAATTATCTATAAAATTAGGATAATATTCTTTATCTACCCATCAATGTCCTTCCCCAAAATTGAGGATTTTTATACAACATAAGTCTCTCCTACTCACCTCATACCCATTTTATTTTCTCTTTGAGACTAGAATTATCATAGATAATTTATATTTTTATATGAAATTGATAGGTCATATTCATCTTGATAGACTTGACCATAGCCCCCATGTCATATAGCTAAACCATTCTCACTTTGACATTGCCAGTATCGATCAAAACTTCTCCTCATTGCTATTACTAACACTGAGGTACCTTGGAGTTATGTTTCCTCCCAATTGGATGATCTCAATGATCAATGCAACTTAATGGACCTATTTTGGTACTAACCTAAGCACCCTTCACCACCTATCATCCTATAATGCATTCCACAAAACAATCAATCTAATCCCTAGTTCTAACCATCATCTATCCATTATTTTTACTATCTCAACCAAGCATTGATAAGTTGAGTTCATAGGTTAGCATATGATGTATGTGTGTATATAAATTAATGAAATCTACATGATAATGCTCATCCTTTTACGTTTTCTTATTTTTCTTCCATTCCTACCTTATTTTATCCATCCATCTATCATTTTCATATTACGTGGGTATTCATATACCCCTTAAATATGTTTGGTAAAGATATATTCAAAATAATTATGGATATTAACACTAATAAAATATGCATATATCCCCAATATGAAGCTTATTTATTCATTTAGAAAACTAATAACCCCACACATGATGTGGATATGACTTATTAGATATAGAATTTAAATTCTAATACTAGATCAGGAGTGGTTATCCATGAAATTTAGGATATATCACAAACTAATAGCAACCATCCTAAGTCTAAGAATATGAACCTCACTAGTGGGAGTGGGACTAGTCCCCATGTGGTAGTCAAGCATTATATTAGCCTAAAAAACCTAATGTGGAAAGGATCACAACATTAGATTATTACATTGAAATAATATATTATTTGGAGGATGGGTTGAACAAGATTCAAGTTCCCCAAAATCCTCCCACTCATATATAAAATGTTCATATAATTCCCAAACAAACATGATGACCCCCTAAGTAATAAAAACCTAATAAAATATCCACATACCAACCAAAATTGCTTGAACATCCATCCAAAGAGGTCATTCAACAAAACACTCATTCATATTTTAATGAACCCATGTCAACTTTGGTAAGTCCCATTCAAGATTTACAAAGCTAACAAGATTATCCAAATCAAGTCTATCCTCCTCCTAGTTTTGTACCCATGTCAACTCACTAGGTACCTCAATATCACATTATTCATCCCCAAATAAACCATATCCAAATCAAGAATCTATGAGACATTATTACACATAAAGTTTCTAATTATATGGCACCCAACCCTCTTTTAGTGTATCAAGCTCCTATCCAAACTCTATTAGGAGGATCTTCTTCCTACCTTTCTCCTAATAATGTGATAAAAAATTATATGCCACCTTACATCCCTATATATAAGATGGTGAAAAAAAAATTCCACTTTGTGTTCCTGATATGTACGTGGTAACCAACTAAACACCACCATATAAATCTTATAATTATGGATTGGTTAAAATAACCACCTATGTACATCCCTCCAATTCAACCAATACTTCTCATTTATTCTAACCAATTACCTCCCTAATTCTACATTGTTGGACAAAGAATGGATCATGGTAAAACCATAAAGTATAATAAAAGGACACATGTGCAAAGTATATAATTTTTTCTTTAGTATAATGTTTGTATGTATATAACCTTTTAAGACTAATCGAGCAATAGAAGAATGCAATGAGTCTTTCCTTTTTATCTCGAAAGGCTATAATGTGAAGAGAAAATAGAATATAAAAGACTATATATATATATATATATATCACTTTTATGTAATAGAATATGGTTTTGATGTGTTGATAAAGATTAATATAATTGTTACATTATGGTTTTCCTAATATTATTTTATATATATGGTTAGTGCATAGTGAGTACTCTATTTTACTTTATTTTATTATCGAATATAATGCTAGTTATGTTCTATCTTCTATTAGCATCTATTTTCTTATTGGTATTAGGAGCATCCTTGTATGTCATAGATGGTAGGTAATAATATAGTATCTTATGCACATATTAGTACTCTCCACTTCAAAACTTATCCCTATAATTATCATGTTATGGAGTATTTTCAAGAACCTCTAATAATAATGGTACAGTGAGCATGGAACCTATTTGGATTAAATATGTTAAGATGGTTTTTAGGGTAGAGAGATGTATAATGATGATTAGAAGATAAAATCTATAACTTTTAAAAATAATAATAATAGTCATAAAAAATATAGAGGGGATTATCCAAAAACACCTCTATGGTGAAATCTATGAAAATTTTCTATTGTGAGTTGCTTAGATTATTATCTACACGGCTAGATAGATTAGAATACTATTGCTTTAGTTTGAGGAGAGAATAATTTATAGTTTATATTGAGGAAACTTTATAAATAATATGCAACCTAGATACTCATTGGTCCTGAGTATTAGATTATCGGATGAATACTATAATCGATAGTTATATTATTGAGTTCACAGTATAAAGATACATAGATTTTGACACTATGAAAGATTTGTTTATCCAAGGAATCAAAGGGAATTTTTTAAAATGACTACCTTTTCTAATAAAGATGTTTTTTATGGAAAAGGACATGGTGCTTACTCTAACCAACATGGAATAGTCACTTCAATCACCATGGGGGTGCATGTGAGAGAGAAAGTGAATGATGAAAAGTTGAGCAAAAGGAACTTGAACTTGATCCCAAAAAATGGACAGTGAAAATACTCAAAGCAAGAATAAAATTTTGGGACTAGAAATGAAACTATGAAAATAAAGAATATGGAATAAGATAAAACAACTAGAAGTAAATGTGAGTAGGACTAAGAGTAAAGAAGAAAGTGCTAGATTTGGAAAAATACAAGAAAAATATTCTAGAGGAGATAAGTTGCTCAAAGAAGATGTGGATACTAATTAAAGAAAAGGGTATGAAAAATATGATAAAGGGCCTAATGAGGAAGAAGATGATGGAAGTAGTGATGAAAATGTATAATAGTTAGGAAGTAGAGGTAGATCATAGTTAAGGAAAGGGTTTCTAGCTAGAACCAAGAAGAAAAGTTCCTTAGAATATGTTAAAATTAAAGGTAATAAAATTTTAGATTCAATTTCAAGGTTAAAATAAGTTATAAATAAATGTCATTCATTTCAAGGGTATGCATCCCCCAACCCCACTTTTTTATTGAAGGTATAAAAAGTATAGAGAGAGAAGCTAATTTAGGTTGGTTTGATTCCTTTACTAATAAGTTTAGAAAGATCAGTGTATAAAACAAGAAAGAATTTTAAATAAAAAAGTTAAAAGAATTATGATTTCTTTTTAATCCTAAAATTATGAGTGCATAGTAGCCTATAGTCATAGTAAACACTACACAATCACTTAACATTACAATAATAAGTGCATAATCACCATTAGTCATAGTTGCTAGTATTCATACATCTATAATAAAAACTAATAGCCTACTATATATGGTGCTTAATTTAGGTATGTTTGTGCCTTTAATAACTTATGATGGTTCTACAACCCCAAACAATACTTGGTAACCTACAAAATGAAATGGATAGAAAAAGTGGTAACATTAGATGATGTGAAGAAGTACAAACTCATTAGGGCTTTGGTAGGATGTGCTTTGGAGTTTATTTTCAAAATAAATGTAAATACCCTCAATATCACATAATTTAAATATTTTATAATAATGAAATTTAAGATAAAAATGTTCCAGTCAAGTTATTCAAGATATGAAGGAAATTTAACAAAAATATGAAAAAATGGTTGGAGAATATGATTGTAGGTTTTTTAATGTGATGAATAAAATTTATTTTATTTTAGAAGACAAATAAGAGGTTGATTGTTTCATACAAGGTATATGACCAAGAATAAGGTTCATCATTACATAATCTTAGGTCTTCACCAAGCCTAATGCTTAGTTTGTTACTATATGTGTAAAACAAATAGAATATTACACAAGTTTTCCATCATACAGATCAAAAGTAGAAGCTAATTTAGATGATTTTATGAGGAAGATGAATGAGATGCATGAAAATGATAATCCTAAATTGGGATTATGGTGTATAGAATGTGGCCAAGAGGGACATCATAAAAATGACTGTCTAGAAATTAAAATAGAATTTTGTGAAATCTATAGGGTAGTTGGGAATCTTACATATGAGTTCCATCTTCTCCAAAAATATATCCAAAATTCACACATCATATATTGTAATTTTTACAAATCTAAAAATCATGATGAGACAAGATTCCAAGCTTTATAAGAATTAAAAGAAGATATAATGAAGAATGTCTTCATAGTTACAACTCAACAAATATCAAATATAAATAAATTAATTCTAAGACCATATGTGGAGATGATAAATGCAACTTAAGGTAGTCTATAATGGATACATTTATGACCTCAATATTAGATGTATTCATCACCATAGTATTAGCCACAAGGCCTAGTAAGTTAGAGTAATAGGTCATCTCCCTCATTCCAATATTTTGGTCAATATACAAAACCCTATACCAATATGAATCTTCAACAATAATAGGAAAACTAGAATCTAATTTATCCTTAGCACTAATATGTGGGATATGATAGGTAGACAAATCAATAAGGAGGATATGCTAAAAAATAATTACAAGGGTATGGATATCAATAGAATAGAGGAGGATATAGAGGGGGGTATAGGGGTGGATATCATGGTGGATATCAAGGAGGTTTAAATAAAGATAATCATTAACCTTGACCCCCCATGTAATGTTATCTATGTGGCATATATAACCATTATGAGAGAAACTACCCCACTAATCCTTAGAGACAAGTATATTATGTATACTATAGGGTCGAAGGTCAATATCAAATATAATATTACCCAATTTTTGAGAAATACATAAAGGAGAAGATAATACACAATGTAAATATGATCAATACATATCCAAAGGAAAATGCATTTGTACAAGCTGTCATAAGGAAACAAAGATCTGACCAAGACTTTCATCCTTTATAAATGTCTCAAGATCATGATATTAGAAATTTTTAGTGGGATAAATATCCTCATCCTAATATATAAAAGAATTTAATGTATCAATATTTGTAGGTATTATAGGAAATACAACAAAAATTGATTTTCGAGCACAATTAGATATGGATGCTCAAATATATAGGTAAATTATTAGGATAATGAGGCAAGAGGATGTTGTGAATTATTTAAAAAAATTGATGAAACTAATTAGTACACTACATAATGAGGATATATCCTATAATATCACTAACCTCCTACATAATATCCAAACAAGGATAAATAATGGTCGATAAAGTAGTTTGGTATGTCAAGACCAAGAAGCCTTAGGATATGGATTCACAAATGGATATTGAGTTGGCTAGATATGAAATTTGAAATTTAGTATTTGAATTAAGAAGCATAATCAATATGATTCCCTAATCAACATGGGAAGCCATTGGTTAACCAACTCTAAGCTATAGTCTAGTAACATTGAGTTTGGTAGATTAGGGTAGAGTTAAACCCATTGGTAGGTTAGAAGATGTTTAAATTAAAGTGGTTGAGATTAGATTTTAAGGGGACTTTGAGGTCATCAACATGAAGACAATATACACTTATTACCCTACCTTAATAAATAATAAATGGGACTAAAATGTCCAAATAAATATCAAAACTATATATAGTTAGTTAGAAGTAAATCAAAAAGATAAAATAGTGGTCATACCCATAAAAAAGTCATAACAAAAGTTGTATATCATCCAAAAAGAGCTAGAGTATCCTTATGCTTATGGGGATAATAGTTGGTTTAAAATGGGTACAAATGAAAGGAAACATGGGGTGCAATCTATAGAGTATCAAAAATGGAAACTAGGTAGTACATAGTAAGAACAATTATTGGTATTAAAACCTACTATAATAAAGTCTCTATTTAGGTAGTTTCACATTAAAGATTATGTTTCTCCTTCAACATGCTCATTGACAATATCTAAAAAAGACTTCTTGTATAATACCGGTGCAACTATGATGGACTATACTAAACCAACTCTAGAAGGTATTCTACCCTAGGATCCTAAATCATCTATAAGTGGTGAATTCAACATGCACATATTGAATTGGTCTCACAAAGATCATGAGTTATGAAATTTGTGCATGGTTTTCATTTAAAAATGATAGATACCTCAATATTTTGTGAGAGGGGATCTCAATCCATTTATATTGAGGATTGAAAACCATTTTCCAAAGGTGGATCCATGATTTAGCATACTTAGCTATGTGATGAAAGGAACTACTATGACATAGTGGGCTTTTCATAAAAACTCAAAAATATAGTGGGAGGAAGCATTTGAAATCTTGTGTGAAAGGTTTCAACTACCAACTAGTGTTAAATCAAAATGGCCTTTATTTCAAGAGGATTAATTCCTATAATTACACATCCATCAATACATGAATATATAGACCACACAAAGAGTAGAACCATAATAGTGGGTGTACATATTCAGCCACACATGTGCACCTCTACCAATAGCTTGGTATATTCATCAAGAGAGTAGAAGGGAAACTAGACATTGGGCACAAATTCAACAAGATTTCAATCAAACTTTGGTGTTTGAAGATGATAATCCACTAGTACATAATGCCTTAAAAAAATTAATTCTTTTCTATCATGGATGTGTAGAAGATTTAGAAAATGTAGCTAAATCATCATCTCATTAAGAGGCTATGAATCACTTAGATATCACACTATGTAAATATAAAGCCAACCAAAAAGAACAACTCCTTGTTCAAACATGTAATAGAATAATAAATGAACTAATAGAATCAAGTGATAGTGATAGTGATGGATATCTTGATCTAGAATATTTATTTGAGCCATAACATGAATATGAACCCAAACTAGTGCAAAGCACATAGTAAGTGGAAGAGGAAAAATTGTGCAATATCAACATTCTAGAATGTGAATGAAAATTAGTGGATTAGGAAATATATGTCAAGAACCTTTGCAATGGATTGAAGGAAATATTGGGACAAATTCAACCCCTAAGCTTGAAACAATGAGAGATTACTGGGGATAAGAGAATATATTTGAGGCCTTATAGTTGTTAAGTGATTATCAAGATGTGTTTCCAAGAAAATTCTTAAGGTTAATGGTTTTGATTCATATCTAGCAGATATGCACATAAAAATAAAATAGTATGCATACCTTATCAACAAGTGACCTTATAGGCTCAATCCTAATATGAAGACCAAAGTAAAGGCCAAACTTAATCAAATACAAGAAGATGGAAAAATTTATCTAGTTGAACAGGTAGAGTGGGTGAGTCTCATGGTTATTCAACATAAAAAAAGGAAAAAAATTTGTGTGTGGAGACTAATGTGCACTTAGTGATGCTTTTCTTAATGATCCATTTCCTATTCCCTTTACAAATAAATTCCTTGAATTCATGGATAGGCATGAGGTATATTCATTTATAAATGGTTTCAGTGGATATCATCAAATTTTAATTGCCAAGGATGATCAAGATAAGACCACCTTCACTACTAAATGGGGAACATTTGCATACAAGGTAATGCCATTTGGTTTAACAAATGAAACTATTTTATTTTATAGAGTTGTGGTAAACACATTTAAATATTTCATTCATGATTTAGTATAAGTCTATCTAGATGATTGGTTTATCTTATCTCTTTTTAAAGAACATGCATTAAAACTAATATCGATGCTAGAGCAATGTCTGGCTTTGCACACCACTTTAAATTTAAATAAGTGTCTATTATTTACACCTTTTGGTTTCCATCTAGGCCATGTTGTGTGTAATGATAGTATTTTTGTTGACTCGGCTAAAATTTATGTTATAATAGGAATGCCACCTCCTACTAACTCAATTAAAGTGTGCACCTTCCTTGGTCATACAAGATATTAGTATAAGTTTATAAAAGAGTATGCAACTATATATGCATCCATGGATAAATTACTATGAAAATATACCAATTTTAAATTGACACTATAATGTCAAATAACTTTCATTGAGTTAAATCAAAGGTTGGTAAAAACATTGATATTAGTATTTCCTGATTGGAAGAAGCCATTACACATAAATTTTGATGTTGTCAACTAATTTACACCCACATGCCTATAAAGGATTCAAATCATGCATAATAACCCAAATACATCACTGTTGGTCATCTTTCTTATGTCCTTAAGAGGTTAGGATAGTCCAAAATAAGGTCACTAGTTTCCATGTCAAGGATAGAAGGTCTAGTGTTATGTTAATCTAATAAAACATCATAGTGGTTATCCCTATTCCATGTTTAAAACTGTGTCAAGAGTATTCATATTTTCTTAGCATGTGTGAAGGTCCATAATTGGATTTGAAGTGGTCTCAACATCCCCAAGTGTGACATGGTGGAAATAACCAAATGTTGTATTTGATAACTCATCATGAAGCTTTCTAGTGTGTTGATAATATGCAAGGTATGGCTTATTACAAGTTTATGGATGTTATTTAGGAGCATGAGAGCCTAGTTGAAGTATTTAGCATGTTATAAGGTCCCTTTAACAAGTATTGAAATGTCCTTCATTTGAATCTTTCACTAGAAAACATGATATATTATTTTAAAAGGAAAGTTTTAGCCTTAAATGATGATATTTGACCCAAAAATGCCATTAAATTCATCAAGCATGCCTTTAAGGACTCCCATGAACACCAAATTTCCATGACCAAACATTTCATATACTAATGATGCCCTTATCATAAGTAAACACACATAACTACCACTAAATGGGCCCCATTCATGTGTAAACATGTTTCCTTAACTCCCCAATGTCATACCATGGACTTTTAGACATTATCTAACCCCTAATTTCCCTCTTCCTACTTGTTAATAATGATTAGTAGCTTGAAACATGACAAAACATAGGAAATTTTCATGTTTAAGGAGCTTTCAAAGTGGTATGAATATGTGCAATATGGATTTGGTAGGGTGGAGTTAGGGGTATATAAGAAGAGTCCACTATATGTGTATGTTGAATAAACAAATCAAAGTGTTTAAATTATTAAATATCCTAAAACTAGTTCACTTAATTCATTGGTATTTTAGGAAGACATGGAGAGCACTTCGATGGAGAGAGAGAGAGAGAGAGAGAGAGAGAGAGAGAGAGAGAGAGAGAGAGAGAGAGAGAGAGAGAGAGAGAGAGAGAGAGAGAGAGAGAGAGAGAGAGAGAGAGAGAGAGAGAGAGAGAGAGAGAGAGAGAGAGAGAGAGAGAGAGAGAGATTAAACTTGGTTACATTTCAATCAGGCATTAGTTTTTAGTTTAGTATTATGATCTTTGTGAATAGAGAGAGAGGATCTTGGACAAAGAAATTAAACTTGGTTACATTTCAATCACGCATTAGTTTTTAGTTTAGTATTATGATCTCTGTGAACAAATGTTAATAATTTGAGTGATCGAATCACGACCCTCATATGCATAGGGAAAAAGAAGGGGAATGGTTTCATTGAGTTTTTGGTTTATTTTATTAAAATGATGATTGTTCCTAGTTCTTGTCATCCTTAAAACACTTTTCATTTTATCTTCAACCTTTGGTTCACATGTGTGGGCATATAGGAGTGATAAATGTCTAAGCTAACCTATCTATAGGCTACAATAAAGTTTTCAATGATGGGAAAGACTATTCAATGCATACATCAAGGTTGAATGTCTTACAAGGTTTAATAATGGTTTATTATAGTTATTCATGCTTCATTCATTTTTATTATTCATATAGACCTTCAACTCTCTCCAGTGGTGATTTCAAGTAAAGATTGTAAGTAGGTCTAAGTTTCATTCTGTATGAAAGCAATATGATGTATAATGGTGGATTAAAAGTTATCAAAACACAATAAAGGATAGAAAGGAGTGTTAAATTCATACCAAAGTTTCATTCTCTCAAGGTTATCAAAATTAATTATGGCCCCTCAAACCTAAGAACTATCAATCTACCTTCAAGCACTTCTACAGTCTTGTTTAGTAAAAGTTAAGGATGTTTATCAAAGTTTGAGGTTTTTGAAAGATCCTAGGTTCTCTTTTCTCACTGCATATTCCTAATTAATAACCTCAATATGTTCCATTATATTAGGTATGTGTGTGGAGATGTCTAGGGTCATTTAAAATCATTATAGGTATGATTTCATAGTTTAATCTAACCTCTCAAATAACCTCTACATTTTTCCACCTTATCACTATCAATTTACCTCATTAATAGCCTTTTTTATAAGTTTGAGGATCCATGTGACACTTACCAAGCTATCACCTGCAGGTCACTACCCTTACCCAAATTTAAGACATAGAGTTTGGTCATAAATAACCTATAAGGTTATGAAGAACCATATTTTACATAAAGGAATGGACCTATGCAACTATATACCCTATTGGGAAGGTAAATCACCACCTATAATAAATCACCAAGACCCATCATGTAAAAGTCCTTTAAGGTCATCATATGTAGATGAGTCATAAGATTAAGAAAGGGAGATGAATAAGAATATTCATATCTTGTAGAGGTGGATTGGAACATAAGAGATCCATCAAAACCTTAAGTGTAACTAAGAGGGCACTCTCTTAAATCAGAGACCATGTTACACAGACCCCCAAGTCAATCAATATACATGGATCAGTACCTAAAGTAATATTGTAAATATTAAGTATATATATTACCTTAAATATAACATAGTATATGCACATAAAAGGAGAAGATGTAAAAAAAGATAAGAGGTAAAACATGGAGGTCATCTTAGTAAAGGAAAATGATTCTATAAGAGTATATTTTAGATTGAGTTGAGCACATATAGTCAGTCAAGGTTGCCTAGAATGAAAAGGTACCAAACTAAAGAGAATAGAAATGAATGAAACATATGAAAGTGGAATCTCAAAAATAATAAGGTATAATAAACCCTCAAGGATTAACATGATGATTGTATCATTATAAGGTGACTATCTTGATTAAGTTATATACTTAAGACACAGAGGCCTATATGCGATTATGTAAATATACCTGATTGATAGAGTAAGAGAAGATGTGCCTTATAGATATGATAATTATTTGAAACATGATTAGTGAACCATAATCAAAAATTTATTAGTATATAAAAGGGATTTCTCAATTTGACATGTCAATTGCTTTAGGTATTTACACTAAGTAGTGATGTTTAGGGTAGGTTATAAGAGAAAGTATGGATGGTGAGGCATCTGAGTAGATGAGAACATGTTAAAAACGTATAGGTTAGGTTTAAGGAGGTGTTATAGAAACATGAAATCCACATATGCATTTATAATTGTTTTAAGTTCCAACACTCATTTTGGATACTACAAATCTTAAAGGGTATATAGGTCTCAAGACCCTACCTCCACCTCAATAGCAAGTCTAGAACTTTAGGTAAGTTTAGTACAATTTGATATGTGTGGGAAGATGTTTCAAACCCTAGATAAGGAATTTGGGTTAAAGGAATACCATGATCTATTAATTTTGGGTTTTATCCCTCTTAAAATCCATTTTTTTGAGTAGGTAGGCCAAGTTGCACTTTTAAACACTTGTACCTTTCACCAAAAATGGACCCAAGCCTAGGTCTCTTAGATAAAATTTATCACCCCTATGGACTCAAAATAAATAAAGGAATGAGAGGTTTTGAGGGGACCATATTTATGAACTAATGCAAAGAATCTAAGCTACTCAAACTACCTAGCAAAGAGCTCAAGGCACACCTTCCAACACTCATATCTCCACACATGCTTTTCGTGGGACCCTAAGTTGTTTATTAAATATGAAGGGGTCAGTGGGATAAAGGTTCATAATAATATGTTTTGATTTGGAGGTACATACTATATGAACCATTATTAATATATCAAACCTCCAAAACCCTTCTTAAATCTTGGCTTATACCAGATGACTGAAATATGCCCTAAAATGCATCCAAATGGAGTGATTGAGCCATGAAAGCATCTTAATGGTCTTACCAAGTCCCCTAATCACTAATATGATTTATTATTTGGAATCCAAAGTGGATATTTTATATGAATCAATCTTGATAAAGTAAATTTTATCCTGTGAACAAAGAATTGAGAAGGATTTGCATATACTTTGGGTTTATGAAGAGAGAGAGGATCCAAAGTTCCCAAATAGCATCATATTAGTCACCTATAGGAACCTCCATGATTGGTAACTCTTGTAGATATACACAAGTGTCTAAATGAGAGACTATATGCATACAAAATAAGGTAAATGGCTTGATTAAGCCAACATTGGTACTCTAAGGGTCCTCAAGGGTGATTTCCATGTCAGAAGGAGTGGCTAGGTGCCTACTATCAGCCTAAGGCCAACGCTCAAAAATCCTATAGTCATACATATTGATCTAACACCTTCATTTAGATAGTGCCAATTATAAGTTATAAAAGAGGATAAATGGGATATCAAAGGATAACTCAAATCTTCATTAAGATGATCATCATGTTATTCTAGATGTGTGATGTCACTTTAGCTTGTAAGAGAGCCACAATTAGTCATTTTAGCCTGTAGACACCTCAAAACTAATCAGAATGCATACTTCTCACTTGAGAGGCAACTTGACAAGCTTAAAACTATATGGGAAGCTAATCACTTTAGGATAAGTAAGGGGCTTTATTTACAAGAGTTTAGTGGAATTGGTTTAGAGGCTAAGGCCTTAACCTCTATGAACCATTGTGAAGAGTCTTAGACAATATTAAACCCCCATAAAACTATAATAAGAACCTGATTGAAAATATTTAAGATGAAATGTATCCAAATGCATTAAAAACACTTGATGGAAACTTGGGTCATATTTCCCACTCAGAGTAGGCTTTTGTTGTGGTATTGGTCTGTACGAACACTTATATAAACTTCAAGTTTTCAAGATTTTGAGTAGGAAATGAATTTAAGGACTTGGTCATAGGTTAATAATCATTTTAGGGGATTATTTGAGTCTTTTTTCACCTCTTAAAATAATTAAATTTTCACATATTTTCTTAGAAAAACTTTTACTAGCCTTCACCTAACAACCAGTCTGTAGAATCTAGTAGAGGTGTCCTAGTCATCTAAGTGGAGTGAGATTTCAAGTATGAACTACTTTAAATCTCTAGATATAATATGTAAGTTTTGATTATGTTTAAATCAAACCTACTCAGACAAGTTTAAAGGTTTGGTTCAACTCTCACAGTCATCTAAATAGTGAATAAATTAGAGACTAGGATACTAGTCCATAAGGCCTACTTATCCAAAAAAATGGAGATGTTTATGGGTATCGAAAACTAATATGGATTTATTTTTACATAAAAATACATATTTAAATTCTCATTTAGGTGAGAAAACTTCATGACCATGGGTATTATGAAGGAATTTGGGTAGTTTCTTGAATGTGACCAATGTGTAGGTATGTTCAACTACTTAATGACTTATGGAAAAGGCCTAATTGGAACTATTTTAGTGCTTGGTAACTGATTAAAAGAGATTTATTTGAATAGGTATGGAATTCATGGGATCTTCATGAGACACAATTTACTAAAAATATACCTCAATGCCCCAAGGTGCTCATTCTATGCACTAATCAACTTAAAAAATGCATGGTGGAGTGTGAAGGACTATTATAACTATTGATTGAGTGGATGATGACCATTATGGACTATTCATTCCAATTATATGCTAATATTCTCTCATATCTCTTTCTCACATTCCTATATATTCAAACCTTGAGGCCTTTTTCTCATCCCTCGACTGGGTGTAGTAAAACTCTACCAAATTATATCTTAAACCTTGAGAATTAATAGATAAAAAGACTATTTCATACTTATTTATTAAAAATAGTGTGTATTATGGTTTGTTTACTTAAATAAAGTCTGATGTTCATATTCTCTTTTAGTTCCTCTCTTTCACCTAGTGTTACATTATCATCATATGCAAGTCATGTGAAGTGTTGAGAAGTGGTAGTTGTATTGAAGAGTGAGCTAATTGGTAGTGACTCAAGTAGACTTTCCTCCCATTTCATTCATGTTTTATACCTTCCACATAACATCCACATTAAATAATTATGTTTAGGAGTGTGTTGATAATCTTGTTTAATCACTAATCTTTCATTACATTCACAAAGTGTGTTTTTATAGTAATCAAGAGATGATAAGTGATTATTAGTGAATCAACACCCTTAGAATAGGTATTCTTTTCATGTTTTCATTCTATCTCTTTTCAACCCAAAATCATTAATTTTTAGGAATAAATATTTAATTGATATACCAGGGGAGCTAGTCCTACATACTAGAGGTTTGGTCTTACTATAGGTCACCCACAACCTTTAGGAAAATCCTATATTTATCTAGGCCTAAAGAGAATTAAACTATCTGATTCATAGGGTGCATCTTGGAGTGCTAAAAATTATGACATGATCAGTGGGACCATATTTCAAGTGATTTGGACCATGCTTTGCTGATCTTGGAAAACATCAAAGGGTTTTAAGTAATTTAGTGGCATATCTGTAATCAAATTACATGAAAAAGTGGCCATAAGATATTCTTCAAAAGGTAAGGACATTAATTTTGTTGAGTTGTCATTGGAATTTCTAGGAGAAATATATCCTATGTTTAATCCCAATCCTACACCCCCTAACTCTTTTAATTCTAACCAAACAAACAATACTAAAAATACTATACCTCCAATAGTTATTCCTAGAATGTAAGCTTTTGTGTATTTCAATGGTGACAACCCCTTAAACCTTAATTAGTTTAATGACATACCTGATGTTGCCCTTATAATCCTTCCCTATTTCATAGGTGAAAAACCAAATACCCCTATAAAACATATTGCAAACATAGTCAATTTGTGTTTAGTTCATAATATAACCCAAGATAATGTGGGTATGAGACTATTGGAAACCTCCTTGAAGGGTAAGGCACTCCAATGGTATAGGGGATTAATAAATTTATCCATAAATACTTGGGATGAATTTAGAGAGCATTTATGTAAGCACTTTGAGGATATGAGTGACCATATCTCTTTGGTGGAATAACTTACCATAATCAAAAGAGCCCCATAGGAATTCATGGTAGATTTCAACTATAGGTTTAATAAAATATGGGATAGGATCCCTAAAGTCATCAATCCCACCCCAAATAATGCATTCTTTTAGTATCTAAGGGCTCTTAATTCTAATGAAGTGGTCCTGATATACTCCATGGGGGGAACACCTTTCTAGAAGCTTATGAGGTAGCCACAAGGGTATAAAATTGACTAATTTAAGTAGGTAACCTCACACTAAGACCCTGCATTCCTCTATTATTCTAAATTTAACCCCTTATGCCTACCATTACTCCATTACCAACCCTAACCAATCATGATTAGGAAGATGGTACTCAAGTAGATAGATTGGGCAAGATAGAAGGGTTGTTTAAGGATAAAAAAAATAAGTTAGTGGCCTTGGAAAGGTGATAAATTCCACACCATATGACTTATAAAACACCCTACCAAAACCCTATCATCCTTATCAATATAATAAACCTCCTTATTAGCCCAATCAACAAGGCCATATAAAAGCTATAATCCTGATACTACTAGCAGTTATAAAGCCCTACTTCTAACTCAAAATAATTATGCTCAAGATGGTCAATGGCATGCGCAATGGGGTAAGTCACATTATATGGAAATTAATCCAAGTGGTGAGGTGTATCAATCATCCTTTATGCAACAAGGTCCTACTCTTCCTTCACATGATAATAAACCTCCTCCACAACACAAGGAAGGCCTTCCTATGCCATATGGAGACACTCCCTTAATGATTCAAGCTTAGATATAAAGTTAAAAAAGGGAAAGTATAAGTAAATCAACTAATTAAACTAAATTTTATAACTTTCAAGAAGGTAACCACTACTTTGAACAAGTGGCAGCAAATTAGGGTCATAAATGTAATGAAGGCAAAAAATCTAGTTGTAACCCATACAAAGGATAAGAGAAGGGTAGTTGATGATAGTTTGGGACTTACCAATGTATCTTCTCCACCTTCTCAAACACCTCAAGGGACTGCCACTCAAGATGTAGATCATAAGACACCATCAACGCAGTAAATACATGAAGGGAAAGGGTAAAATTAGAAGGGTCCTTTTATACCTTTGTTCAAATAAAATCCAAGCAATGTTTTTACTCCTAAGTTATAGTTTAAGGAATTTGACCCTCATCTTAACATTTTTGAATAGATTAATAAGGCCAATGTTACTATCCCTATGTAAGATAATTTTCTTATTCTAGGGTAAAAGGACCTCCTTCATTGAGAACTTTCCAAACTCCATGGCTGAGGCAAACAAGTAAAAAAAGTAAGTGCAGTCCTCACTAATTCCACTCAAATTCATGATTCCAAATAACCTAAGGTATTCAATCCATATACATTATAAATTTAAGTCATCATAGAATATTCCCTATTACATAATTGAATGATGTACAGTCAAGCTAGTACTTTTGTCATGCCTAAGTCTATAGATGATAAACTCAGGCTAAAGTATGAACCTAATGTAAAGGAGGTTTTATAATTAGATGGGTCCCTTATGAAGACTATGGGTGTCCTTAAATACCTTAAAATAATCTTGGTTTCTTGTCTTAATTGTATTATATCTTAGGACTTGATAGTAGTTGACCTCCCTCCCTACTTTGCCTTATGCTTGTCTAGGAATTTCACTACCAAAATAGGGGGTTATATTTCTCATGATTGGTCTTATATGGTTTTTAGAACCAGGAATGGTATAAATTTTACCATAAGGTTTGAACCTATTTCAAGGTTTGACTTATAACCCTACATGCAAAACCTATCAGATGTCAACTACACTATCTTGGATGAGGATGAGCACCCCAATGATCAAGAGCCCATAGAACCATTATAAGGCATATTAAATTTGATCCTTGATGAGTGGGAAGTATAAAATCATGGGTATGATCCTTACCAAAGTATTTAATAGTTAGGTTTATGTGTGTATTTCATGCATGAATAAGGATCTTCCATGCCAAGTCTCACTAACACAAGCCAAGATCATGAAGGGGTATGGAACTTGTTTTTTTATTGGTCTAGATCAAAGAATGAGAGTGGGGAAGGTGTTATTATTGTCTCCCCTAACAATAAAAGGTTATATTTTGTCCTAAGATTTCAATTGAGTTGTACCTAAAATACTAAATAATATGAGGCCCTTATCCATGGGATGTATGGGTAAGGAAGAGAGGCATTAAAATTTTACAAGCTAAGGGAGATAGTGAATTAGTGGTACAACAAGTAAGAGGCTTAATTAAAATCAAGAATAAACTCTTTAAGGCCTAAAAACATAGGGTCTGGGACCTCTTTGAGTATTTTCAAGCCTTTGACATTCACTCTATTCCTAGAGAAGCCAATCAACATGTAAATTGGTTAGCTACCATTTGAGCATAGTATGATATAGTTGGTGGGGAAATCAAATAATAGTCCAAAATCAAGGTGATATGAAGGCCTTTAGTCCCTAAAAATGAGGTGATTTGGTAAGTATTTTATAGTGATAATTAAATTTCTTATTTCTTGCAACATGAGGTAGAATTATACTAAAAAAATCAATGTAGGTTATAGCGTAAATATGAAGACCAGATTGTCCAATTAAGGAAAAATACGTTGCCTATGGGATTGGTAACATTAGAGATCATGTTAAATGAATATGACTAGTTGAGTAAGGATAAGGTAATAATTTTCACTAAATAAGAACATTATGAAAAGGTTGTCATATTCAAAGACAAGTTAATCAAGCTAGGAAAGGTGAATACCAAAGAAGAGAAGGAAACCTTCATAGAATTATGCCAATAATTGGAATATGTTTTTATATGGTAATAACATGAATTTAAGGGGTTTTACCCTAGGTTGGATCAACATACCATACATTTGTAAGAGAATATCAAGCATATGATACAAAAGTAAAAACTTGTCAACCCCAAAATTGAGATCCTTACAAGGAAGGAGTTGAAAAAAATGATTGAATAGTACATTATCTTACCCATCAAAAATTATTCATGGGTGTCAAATCTTGTGCCTATGAGGAAGAATAATGGGGAGATAAGGTTGTGTGTAAACTTTAGAGATCTCAACAAGGTGTAACTAAGAAATCACTACCCTATACAATCTATAAATCAAATTATTGAGAAATTTGTAGGTTCACAAAGGTTCTCTTTGATTTATAGATAATATACATATAATAAGGTATTGGTGAGGGAGGAGGATAGAAATAAAAATGGATTGACAACCAAGTATGACACTTATGCATACAAGAAGATGTGCTTTAGACTATCTAATGTAGGGTGTACCTTCCAAAGGGAAATGGATGTATCCTTCCAAGGTATCATAAATGAGATGGTGCTAATCTACCTTGATGATACCACTATGTTTTCAAAGAAACCTAAGTATCACTTGACACATTTGAGGTTGGTGTTTGATAGGTGCAGGTAATTTGGGGTCTCCTTGAACCCTCAAAAATATATATTTGTAGTCCGTTAGGGTATAATTCTAGGACATGTGGTGTCAAAATATGGAATATCTATTGACCCTTAGAGAATAGAGTTAATCATTTACTTAGAGTTTCATAAAAAAAATAATGGGTTGTAAATTTTCTTGGGTAAGATCAACTTCATCATAAGATTCATACTTGGATTTTCAGAATTGGTGAAGCCACTAACTCACATGCTTAGGAAACATACAAAATCTCATGGACCAAAGAAGGTAAGAGAAGTTTTAAGGCCATCAAGTAGACCATTTAAAAATATCCCACCCTCCTCATCCTTGATTTTACAAATTACTTATTCATGTATGCCTTCTCTACAAGTGATACTATTTATGCTATGCTCATGCAACAAAATAGTGGAGGCCTACAACAACCCATATCCTTATTTAGTCAATCGCTTTATGGGTATGATTAGAGATATACATTTATTGAAAAAAATTTCTTGATATCACTAGAGGCCTAAAAACATTCAGACACATGGTGTCTAATAACAATATTTTTGTGATGGTAGTTTACCCTAACATTAAGGATTTCATCCCTAATAAAGACTTAAGTGAAAAGAGGGCTGGTTGGGTGACTAAGTGCATGTATTATGAGATATAGGTGAATGTTACTAAGCTGATAATAGGTATAGTACCTTGTGAACACCTTTAATAATATTATAAGGAGGAGATAGAGGTGGTTTTAGTAACCCAAGATGACCAAAAAGCAGATGCAACTATGTCTCCTTCTAGCTGGACCAAAGACATAGTGAAGTTAATACAAATGAGAGAGTGTACTATGGGATTAGATAGGAAAAATAGGATAAAATTACTGATACAATCCATCCCTTACATATTGGTTGATAGGTTACTCTTAAAGAAGGAACTTGGTGGCATGCCTCTAAGATGTGTGGAGACTTATCAAGTGGACAAACTTTTAGAGTAGTTTCATGATGGGTCGATAAGAGGGAACTTTTTAGCCAATACAAAAACATAAAATACCATAATATTAGGATATTTTTGTCCAACATTATTTATGGACTCTCATGCTTCAGTTAGGAGGTGTCCCAAATGTGTTATGTTCAGTGGCAAGCAAAGCCTAGTTGCCTTGCCTCTAAAACCCATTCAAGTTGACCATCCCTTCATGCAATGGGGATTTAAATTTATAGGTATGATTAAATCCACATATATTTCTGTATATAAGTGGGTTTTGATAGATACTTATTACTTTACTAGGTGGGTATAGGTAACTTCACTCAAAGAGGCAAATGAGAACTCAATTTTGAAGTTCTATTAAAGCCTAGTGACTAGGTTTGGGGTCTCCTATGCCATTATATTATATAATGCATTAGCATTAAATAGTGAAAACATTTATGAGTGGGCCATTAATTATGGAACATGCTTCAAGTCTTCATTCAACTACTATCCATAGGGAAATTGACTAGTAGAGTCCACCAATAAGAACTTGATTAGGATCATAAAAAAGACAATGGAAGATAACTAAAGGGAGTGCCACACCAAGTTAAGGACTATCTTATGGGCATATAAGAATAATATTTATAATTATAATATTAATTAAACATATATCCTTATTTATGGAAAAATTACCCATTTCACTTGAACTACCAACCTTGGAACTTGCACACTAGCTTGTGCTCATGGAGAATGATGCAATGGAAGTGAGGATGAATGAGTTAAGGGAGTTAGAAGAGACAAGAGAGTTTCATGCATGTCATGTGTTCAAAACAATACCAAGTCAAAATATTAGTTGAAAATAGAGCCTCATCAAATACCTTTCAATAATGTGGCATTGTACTTAAGTGGGATGAAGACCTTGCCAGGCTACGTAAGCATTCTAAATTTGATAATATTTAGAGTGGGCCATATATCATTACCAATTTTAAGGAGAGAAATGAATTATAATTATCCATATTTAGTGTTGAGTTAATCCCTATCCTTATCAATGGGTTGTTCCTCAAGTATTTTTATTATAATCTCCATGCTCTCTTGTACATAATAGCTAGTTTCTTTCCTTTAAGTGTTGTTACACATGCTTGTTAGTTGGTTTGTTATATTTATTGCTACTATGTGTATTTATTATTTTATTTTATATTTTATTACGTATTATTATTTTTTATTTGGTACTCAAGGTCTAAAAGGTATTAGGTAAATTCAATGTGTAGTCAAGGGGCCTTATCTAATCAAGAATGATAAACAAAGAGAGATTCTAAGTCCTCTTGACCAATAGGCAAGTCAAGCTAGTTGAGTCACTAAAAATTTTGATTAATTTATTCATTAAATCCTAGAAAGGACTCAAATTATTCACAAGAACCCAAATAAATCACAATTGGTCATCTTTATTATGCCCTTGAGAGGTTAGGATGGTCTAAAACAAGGTTGTTAGTTGCCATATCAAGGAAAATAGGTATATTGGTATGTCATGCCAAGAAAAAATCATAGTGGTTATCCATATTACATGTTTTAAATTGTGTCAAGAGTTCTCCTAGTGTCTAATAATGTGTGAAGGTTCATAATTAGATTTGAAGTGGTCTTAATAGCCCCAAGTGTGCCATGGTGGAGATAACTATATGTTGCAACTAATAACTCATCATGAATCTTTCTAGTGTGTTGATAATATACAAGATATGGCTTAATATTAAGTTTATCGATGTTACCTATGAGCATGGGATCATAGCTAAAGTTTTTATCATGTTCTAAGGCCATTTTAATAGGTATTGAAATGCCATTAATTTTAATCCTTCACTACAAAACATGATATACTATCTTAAAAGGAGAGTTGTTGGCCTTAAATGATGATATTTGACAAAAAATGCCAATAAATATATCAATCATGCCTTTAAGGACTCCCATGAACACCACATTACTATGATCAAGCATTTCATATACTAATGATGCCCTTATCATAATTCAACACACCTAATTACCACTAAATGGGCCCCACTTATGCGTAAATATGTCTCCTCAACTCCCCAATATCATAACATAAAATTTCAAAGATTATTTGAACCCTATTTTCCTTCCTCCTACCTACCAATAATGATTTGTGGCTAGAAACATGAGAAAACATAGGAAATTTATAGGTTTTAAGAGCTTTCAAAGTGGTATGGATCTGTACAATAAGGATTTATTATGGTGGGGTTAGGGGTCTACAAGGGGATTCCACTATAGGTGTACATTAAAGAAATAAAAGTTTCTTAGTGCCAAAATAGCCCAAAATAAGTTCACTTCCTTCATAAGGATATTTGGTAGATATGGAGAACAGTTTAGGTTTTGTGCTCATTCCATATAGAGGAAAGAGAGAAAGGATCCAGGCTCTTAGTCAAAGAAAGTAATCTTGGTGACCTTCCAATCATGGGAATTGGTTTTAGGTTTAGTTTATTTATATTTATGAATAAATGATAAGAATCTGGGTAACCTGGTCACCACCCTCAATTACATAGGGCAAAATAAGGGGAAAAGTTTCATTGAGTTTTTGGTTTGTTTAATCAAAATGATTATTATTCTTTATTCCTCCAGTCCTAAAAAGAATTTTCATGGCATCGTCAACCTTTGGTTTACATGTGTGGGCATATAGGAGTGAGAAATATCTAAGCTAACTCTATTTATAGGCTACAACCAAGTTTTCATTAGTGGGAAAGACTACTCAATGTATACATCTGAGGGAAAATAATGTTAAAAGATTCAATAATGGTATCTTAAAGTTATTCATGCCTCTTTGGTTCATGTTGAGTGTTTATATAGACCTCAAACTCTCTCCAATGGTGCCTATAAATGAAGATTTCCAATAGGTCTAAGTTTCACTGCATAGGAAGGTAGTATGCTATAAAATGGTGGCTTAAAGGTTATCAAAACATAGTAAATGACATTAAGAAATGTTGAATTCATACCAAATTTTTCTTCTATTGAGGTTCTCAAACTTCATTATGGCGTCTTAGACCTAGGAACTATCAATCTAGCTTAAAGTATCTCTACAATCTTGTTTAACAGAAGTTAAGGATGTTTAACAAAGTTTGAGGTTTTTAGAGGATCTTAGATTCTCTTTTCTCATTACATATGCCTCATTAAGAACCTAAAAATGTTCCATTATATTAAGTATGTGTGTGGAGATGTCTAGGGTCCTTAAAAATAATTCTAGGTATGAGTTCACAATTCAATCCAAACTCTCAAATAACCTTTGCATTTGGCCACCTTAGCATTGCCAATTTACCTCATTCATATCCCTATTGCTAAGTTTGATGCTCCATGTGATCTAACAAATATATCACATATAGGTCACTGCTCTCTACCCAAATTCAAGACATAGAGGTAGGTCCTAAACAACCTATAAGGTTATCAAGAACCATCAGTGCCATAAAGAAATTGAGCTATGTAGATATATACCCTATTGAGAAGGTAAATCACTAATTATAGGAAATCACCTAGACCCACCTTACAAAAGCACTTCAAGGTCATCATATGTAGATGGTTCTTGATCATAAGAAAGGGATTTGAATAGGTAAATGCTTATCTTTTAGAGATGGATTAGAACACAAGAGATCCATTGAGACCAAGAGGGCACTCTCTTAAGTCACAAACCATGTTCCTTAGACCCCTAGGCCAATCAATATACATGGATCAATACCTACAATACTATTGAAAGTCTTATGCATATATCTTACCTTGAATATAATAAAATATATTCATATAAATATAGAAGATGCAAACTAAGACAATATGAAAAACATGGAAGTCACGTCACCAAAGGCAAAGGTATCTATAGGAGTACGTTTTGGACTGAGTTGAGCACATACAATCAATCAAGGTTACATAGAATAAGAAGGTACCAGACTAAAGAGAGTGGAAGTACCTAAAACATATGAAATTAAAATCTCAAAAATAATATGGTATAACTAACCCTCAATGGTTCACATGATGATGATATCATTCTAAGGTGATTGTTTCATTTGAGTTGCATACTTGGGACACACAAGCCTATATGTGACTGTGTAAATAAACCTAGTTGACAAAGTTATAGAAGATGAGACTTAAGGATATGATCCTAATTTGAAACATGATTAATAAACCCTGATCACACTCATATAAGGATCTAAAATGGACTTATCAATTTTCCATGTCAATTACTTCATGTCTATACATAAATTAGTGATGTTGAAGGCATGCTACAAGAGAGAGTAGGGTTGGTGAGGGGTTTGAGTATAAGGTAAGATGTGAACAAGGTATATTATAGGTTAAAGGAGGTGTTATGAAAACATGGAATCAATATGTTCATTTACAATGATTTGAGATTCCAACACTCAATCTAGATATTTCAAAGCCTAATGGCTCATCTAGGTCTCAAGACCTTACTTCCACCTCAACAAATCCAGACCTCCTTTAGGGAAGTTTAACACAATGTGGTATGTGTGGGAATATGTTTCAAACCCTAAATAAGGAATTTGGGGAAAAGGAATATAATTAAATATTCCTTTTAGGTTTTATCCCTCTCTTGAGCTCTAATTTTTTGAGCAAGTAGGTCAAGTTACACATTCAAACACTCATAACTTTCATCACAAAGGGACCCAGGCCTAGGGCTATTAGATAAACTTGAGCACCCATGTGAACTCAAATTACATAAAGGAATGAGAAGGATTGAGGGTCTTAAATTTTTGAATTAATTATAATAAGTTAATATACTCAAACTATCTAGCAAAGAGCTTGAGGCACATGTTCCAACACTCATATCTCCACACACACTTTACATGGGACCATAAGCTATTTAGGAAAGATGAAGGGGTTAGTGAGCTAAAGGTTAATAACAATAAGTTATAGTTTGGAGGCTCCATACTATATGAACCATCATTAAAATGGTGGACATCCAAAACCCTTCTTAAACCCTAGCTTAGACCCAATGAATGAAACATGCCCAAAAATTCATCCAAATGGAGTTATTGAGCCATTAAAGGGTCTTAATGGTTTTAAAAAGTTCCATAATCACTTAGATGACCTATTAGTTGGCATGTGTATGGGATATGTTGTATGGATTAGGATTGAGAAAGTCATTTTTAGCCTATGAACAAATAATTAAGAAGGATTCACATATACCATGGATTTATTAAGAGAGAGAGTGTCTCAAAGTTCCAAAATAACCTCATATTAGTCAACTGCAAAGACATCCATGATTGGTAACTCTTACAAATAGACACAGGTATCTAAATGAGAGACTATATACATACAATAGGAGGTAAATGGATTTATTAAGACAATATAGGTACTTTAAATGCATTCAAGGGTGATTTCCATGTTAGAAAGAATGGATAGGTACCTCACAATCATAGCCTAAGGTCAACACTTAGAAACCTTATAATCAGACATATTGATCTAACACCTTTATTAAGATAGTGCCACTTAGAAGTTATAGCATAAGATAAAAGGGATATTAGAGGATACCTCAAATCTTCATGAAGATGATCATCATGTTTTTTCAGATGTGTGATATCACTTTGTCTTGTAAGGGAGATACATAACTAGTCATTTTGGCCTATAGACACCTCAAGACTACCCAAAATGCATACTTCTTACCAAAGAGGCAACTTTACAAGCTCATAATGGTATATATATACTACATGGGAAGATGATAGCTTTAGGATAGGTGTGGGGATTTTTCTACAAGAGTTTAGTTGAATTGGTTTAGTGGTTAATGCCCTAACCTATATGAACCATTTTTAAGAGTCTTAGACTCTCTTAAACCCCCATAAAAACCTAATAAAGAATTGATTGGAAATATTTAAGATGAAATGCATACAAACACATTAAAATCACTTGATTAACACTTGGGTCATATTTCCCACTTAGAGGAGGCTTTGTTTGTGTTACTAGTCTAGATGGATAATGTATACACACTTCCAAAAATTATAATTTTTCAAGATTTTGAGGAGGAAATGAAGTGAAGTACTTGGTCACAGGTTACCAATAATTCAAGGGGATGGATTGAGGCTTTTTTCATCTCCTCAAATCATGAAATGATTACATATTTTCCTAAAAATACTTCTACTAGCCTTCACCAAACAACTCGTCTACATAATCTAGTAAAGGTGGCCTAATCATCTAAGTAGAGTGAGGTTACAAGTATGGACTAATTGAAATTTATAAATAATAGTATATAAGGTTAGATTAGGTGTAAATAAATACTACTTAGACAAGTTTAAAAGTTTGGTTCAACTCTCATGTCATTCAAATAGTGAAGGAACAAGAGACTACGTTACTAGTCCATAAGGCCTACTTAGATAACAAAACAAAGATGATTATGGGCATGAAAAACTAATATGGATTTAATGCTCCATAATAATGCATTTTAAATTGCATCTTGAGGAACACAAACTCTATGCCCATGGGAATTATTAAGGATTTTGAGTAGTTTATTAAACATGATTGATGTGCAGGCATGGGCAGTAATTTAATGCCTTAAGGCCTTATTAGACACATTCAAATTATTGGTAAATGATGAGGGGAGAGGGAATTGACTAGGGATGGTGTTCATGGGATCTTCATGAGTTAATATTTACTAAAAATATACCTCAACACCCTAAGGTGCTCATTTAATGCACTAGTCAACTCAAGCAATTCATGGTGGAGTGTGAAGGACTATTGTAACTAGTGGACTTTGAGGGTAGACTTCTAGGACACGTGGTGTCAAAATATGGCCTCTCAATTGACCCTTAAAGAATAGATTTAATTCTTTAGTTATCATTTCCTAAACATAATAATGGGTTTCATAGTTTCTTGGGTAAGATCAAATTCATCATAAGATTCATAATCAAATTTATAGAATGAAGCCACTAAATCATATGCTTAGGAAACATAAGGAGTTCTCATGGACCAAAGAAGGTAAGAGAAGTTTTGAGGCCTTCAAGTAGACTATTTCATAATATCCCACTCTCCTCAACCTTGATTTTACAAATTATTTATTCATGTATGTCTTCTCTATGAATGATATTATTTATGATATGCTCATGCAACAAAATAGTGAAGGCCTACAACAACACATTGCCTTCTTTAGTCAAGAACTAGAGGGGTATGAAGAGAGATATAAATTTATTGAAAAACTTCTTTATTAATAGTAGGGGTATGAGAATAGAGAAAATGACTATTGTATACTTATTTGTTAATATTAGTGTGTATTATATTTTTTGAATTGAATAAAGTTTGATGGTCATCTTCTCTTGTAGGTCCTCTCTTTCACCTAGTGTTGCATTGCCATTCTATGCAGGTCATGTGAAGTGTTGAGAGGTGGTAGTTGTATTGAAGAGTGAGCTAGTTGGTAGTGTCTCAAGAATACCTTCCTCCCATTAACTTGAATTTATAGACCTTCCACATAACCTCCACATGAAATACTTATGCTTCAAAGTGTGTCAAGAAGCCTATTTAGTCACTAGTCTTTCACTAGATTCAAAAAGTGTGTTTGAATATAAGTTAAGAGAGGATAATTTATTATTGGTACATCACCACCATTATAATATATCTTATTTTCATGTTTTCATTCTATCTATTTTCACCCCAACATCATTAGGTTTTAGGAAGAAGGATTCAATTGATATACTAGGGGAACTAGCCCCATATACTAAAGGTTTGGTCTTACTATAGGTCACCCACAACCTTTATTCCAATCCCATGTTATTCCAAGATTGAAGAGATTTTAAATATCTCCTTCAAAGGGTGAAACTTGGAGTGCTAACAGATTCTTCTGGCAATGTAGTCAGAGCAATCTTAGAGTAACTAGGGGAAGGTGGGTTGGACCACTTGATACATTTTGCTAGTAGGGATCTATTATTTGTAAAAAATAATTAAATGATTATATAGAGAGAAACACTAGACATGGTGTTTTCATTTTAAAATATTTAGCATTAGTTATTAGCCACTCCTTTTGATTTCTTCATGGATCACTAGTCATTGTGGTACTAGGTTAATAAACCAATGTTGGGAGGACATATATCAAGGTGGTTAATGATCTTTTAGGAATTTCAATTTTATATTAATGTTAATATAAGATAAGATAATGTGGATCTAAATCACTTCAATATAATTCAAAAATGGGGGGGGGGGGAACCATAAGAAATTGAAGATGAATCCCCAAATGCAGATTTATTTATAACTTATATAGTTCTTGATTACATGGAGGATATTGAAAATTTATTGGAAAAAGGAACTTTTCCTACACACTACACTAAGAGAGATAAGAATAAAATAGTTACCCAAGCCATACCATATATTCTTATTAATGGATTCTTGTATAAGCTTGGAAAAGATGATGTATTACATAGAGTATATCTAGAGCATGAATGACCACAAATTCTTCAAGAGGCTTATCAAAGAATTATAGGGGGTATTTTATAGGAGAATCCATTGCAAGTAAAATACTATAGAGTGGTTTTTGGTGGGATAAATTATTTTAGGATATACACAAAGTTGCTAAACACTACGACATCTATCAAATAATGGATAAAATAAACTAGCATGATGAAATGTCATTAGTACCCATGCTTACAGAACAACCCTTTAAAAAATGGGTAATTAATTTTTTTGGACCTATAACTCCCCTAATTAAACACAATCATACTCGATATATTATTACTATGATAGACTATTTCTCTAAAAGGTTGGAATCTATTGCCACTCTAAGATGGCGATGCAAAAGATGCTACTAAATTTTTATATGAAAACATCATCATGAGGTTTGATGTCCAATTAAGCTAGTAGGTGATATAGGCAAACTTTTTATAAATAATACTATCAATACTCTCATTTAAGATTTCAAAATATTTCATCATAAAAGCAGGATTTACCATCTATAGGAAAATATATAGAAAAAGTGTCTAATAAAGTATTGTGGAACATGTTAACAAAAATTTATAATGTTCAGAGGGATGATTGGGAAGATCAAATCCCTGGAATTCTATGGTATTATTAAGCACATTACTAAAGAGCTATAGGGTTCAATCCATTCCAATTGGTGTATGGCCTTGATGCAATAATGCTTGTAGAATTTATTGTGCTTGGTTTGTGCATTGCAATGGTCATGATATTAGGAGATCAAGATTAATTAAAGGTAGGTTGATGGATTTAAAAAATATGGAATAAAATAAATATAGGTCATAATGGATTCAATAGATTAACAAACAAAGTCAGAAATCATGGCATGATAATAACTTGTGATCCAAGAAATTTTACCTAGGACAAATAATATATCTTTATGAGAGCAAATTTAAAGCAATCCTAAGAAATATTTTCATTAGATAGAAAGTACCCTATATCATTCAGTAAGTATCACCATAGGGTACTATAGTGTTGAAATATTTTCAAGGTACCATATTACTAGGATGTATAAATGGCTATAGGCTTAATCCATATCATCTTTAATCTCTATCATTTAGCTAAAAATCTGAGTGGGTGTTGAGTATCACCATGTAGTTAGGATTTTATTTAATGTTGTTTTTTTATATTTTGTTTTATTATAATAGAATGATTGTATATCATGTTCATTTTAGTGTAATACATTGCAAACATAAGGAATCAATTATCATTGTAGGATGTGATCACATTTTAGAGAAAACTTATAAAATATGGTTGGCTAAAACTACATCAAGAATTTTAATTAAATCTAGGAAGGCCACTATTGAAAAGATAGGTATGCTGAATGAAAGTCTAATGGCCAGGTTAGATTGTTGATGATGTAAAATTTCAAAAATATTGTATCATTTTAAAATAAGATTTGGTAGTAAATGGGCAATTGGATTCATAAGGAAAATTGATTAGATGAAAGGACAAATACTCACATATAATAACTATAAAATAAATAAATCAAAGATCTTAAGCAATAATTGTCTCTATTAAGGTAAATTTCAGTAACTAATATTAATTTAAAAAGCAACATTCATGTGCAAGCAGTAAATGCATTCAAAGTAGTTAGTGACATGAAATTGGGTGCCAATAACTATATAAGGGTAGGGTATGGATAATGATAAAACATTAAAACCTTTAGATAACAAGAGGCTTCTATGATATAATTTTAGAATACATAATCATGAATGGATTTCAAACCAAAGCACAACTAAGCAAAGAAATAATTCATTCTAAACCACCGATCAAACCATAGAGAGAGGTAAATTATTGATGTCATTATCAGATGCACAAAAATAATAAATAAGAATTAGGTTGTATTTAAAAAACTAAATATAATTATCCTAATCTATTCAATTTCATAGACATAGAAAAAACTACTCTTTTTACCCAAGATACTTAAGGATCAACATGATTAGGAACCCTAACACTTCAACATCTTCTATGAGGCTCTAAAATTGAGTGATTGATTAAGCTACCTAAATTTGGGTAGTTAGATGAAGTTATGATGACTTTCCTAAGCTGATAAAATCAGTGGACTATCCATATAGCTCAATATGTTACAATATGGATTTCTACATAAACCATGACATGAGTAACTGGCCTTCCTAATCATGGTAAATATATCCTCCCTTATAAATCTATAGTACCACCAATCCATTTAGATATCAAGGAAAAATATACTATAAGTGTAGGGTGAGGAAACCCTATTGAATCAATTGAGGATGTTTTACTATGTATCATGGTATAATCCATTATGAAAATATTTTGTTAAACCACCAAACAAGCAAAACAAGTGACAAGAGGCATAAATGATATTTCCTATCACATGACAAAGTTATGGGATAAATTCAATTGGCCTAAGTTTTTGGTAGCTGAGCTCACCACTAACATAGAAAAGGTACTTGTGGGAAGCACATAGACATTTTAGTACCAATTTTTGGTTATTTTATTATGTTTCATTTAGTGTAAATCTCTATTGGGGATGTTAATGTAACTATATATTTTTGGGTTGGTAATGCCTTCAAAAGTATTGCATGGACCAAAATAGGGTAGTATTATGAGCAATTAGGGCATTTTAACACATTGTGGATTGAATCCCTAACCTTGATTTGAATACACCCCATTATCCTATAGGATGTACTACAATATTTGGGATAACATGCTTGAGTCACCAAATTACATAATGACATTCCATTCAAGGTTCATGAGTTGGATACTCCCATTATTATCCCAATGCTACTTTTCATTTTAGTGGTTAAAGTGAAGGCTGATGTGTATAGGAAAAACCCCTTAGCTATAAAGTCTATTCCTTTATTTCAAGCCATTCCTCCAAAGGCACAACAACCAAAAGTAGAGAAAGCACCCTCATAATAACCAACACAACCATATGCTTAACTACCACAACCAAAATAGTTGTAAGATCCACCATAATAAGATAAATGTAATATAAAAACACATACACATAGAGTCTCACCACTACCACCAAAAAAAATAACCCATCAAAAAAATTCCTAGCTCAATAATCCCATGGCTCCATGGATAGTTGTTGAGGGCATCTTACATGAGTTGGGGGTAGAAGAATAGGAAGTGATATTAATTAATGTTGGAAGATATCAAAAAAGAGGTGTATGATAAAGATAAGGAGAAGGAGTTATTTTAGAAATTATTATACACTTGCTAAGTGTGAAATTAGGTAATAAAAAACCTTTGGGTTGACATTACTTAACCACCTTCTTCTATTCTTGTTGATATTGTAGGATAAGAAGTAACTCAGTGCATGTTGGAGGCCAAAACAGTTTCAATAGAATCAACCATAGGATCATCATATGCATATATGGGGGACTTAAGTGGAGAAGGAAACCCTACACCAGACTTTTTTTTTATGGCCATGCACATACACTTATGCTAAGCCTTCACAAAATATGCAAGAAAGGATGGTGTCTTTTGATGAACCTCTATAAGAAAGCGGTGCACAATAGTTTCAAGAAATATAATAACAGCCTTAACCCCATGTTCTAAAGAATAAAAATCAAATTCTCACACCTCCAATTAAATCCTAGAAAAAATGATACATAAAGTCTTTATGGAAGAATCAAAATCACCTGAGCATATTGAATTAGACATTGAGCTCAAAGGTGAGGAGGAATCCATAGATACAACTATGTCAAAGGTAGTAGCTAAGTAACAAGTAGTGATGCAAAAGATGTAACAAGAAGATGCACAATATTAATAATAAAAGTAGAAATACATAGGAAATTAAAAACCAAAGAAGGCTAAGGAAGTAGAGGCTGCATGGAAGCAAGTTGAAGAAGTTAAAGCTATAAGGAAAAAAGCCAAGGAAATAAAAGATGTGCTTAAGAAAGATAAATAAATGGAGACAAATAATAAAAATTAGGTGTAAGTACAATGGTGAAAATGAGAGGTGCAAGATAAGAAAAAAAGATATAAGGAGCAATAAACTCAATCTAAGGCTAATAAATAACAACTCACACATGCAACATAAGCACAAGCATCCAAAGACAAATATAAGGTTAAAGCTGAAGCCAAAGCTAAGACTGAGGCATATGTTAAAGCTAAAGATCAAGTTGATTCTAAGGCTAAGCCAAAGAGGAAGTTAAAGTATAAGATGAAGCCAAAATTAAGACTAAGGTTGAAGTAGAAACCTAGGTCAAGGATCTCAAAGATGCAAAAGCATAGGTAGAAGCAACAACCACAACTCACATAAAGGTCATTGAAGAAGCATCATAGATCTCTAGCCAATGGATATAGGATGTCCCTAATACATCAATGTGATTTTTGATGTGGGTTTTATGTATATCATAGCCTTAATGAGGTAGTCTCTAATGTTTTATGATCTCAATGGAGGTAAACACTACTCCAAGACATGAGTTGTAGGTATGTAGTTTGTTATAACCTATTGATAAAATAGTAGGTAGGGCATGTAGGTTGTTGGAAACGTTTTTTGGATGGAGTTATGGTTCCTGATAAGGGTAGTGAATCTTTATGTGAGTTAGATGGGTGGCTAGTTGCTAATCTAGAGTGGGTAGATCTTAAAAAACTCAAAAAAAGAGGAAAGGGTAAGGCATAAAAGAAAGCTTTTGTGGTTTTTAGGAACTATTTTGATTAACATATACATGTTCATACTTTATCTTAACTATGAGGCATAATTTCTATTGATAAATATAGCTCAAGTATCTAAAGATCTATGTGTTATATCCATAATGCCTTATTAGCTTTTAAAATATGACACATGTCAACATTTGATTAAGTCTAGGATCTTTGAAAATTACACTTAGGACTCACACCACTGATCCTTTGAATGATGAATTACAAACATGCCACTTGGTAACTCGATGGGGCCTTTATGTGCTTTGAACACTTTTATGACACTTGGCAACTCTTCATTATTTTTGGGACCTTTGAAAAGTCCACGTTGATCTCATACCATTGATCCTTATGTACTGGTTTAATGTGGTTAATTGGATTTTAGTGATTTTGGCTCATTCACTCTTATGTGCTTGACACTTGCCATTCCCTATTTTTCTCTACTTCATAAGTGTACCACTTGGTAGCTACTTAAGGCTCCTAATCTCTATGTATTGGGCTCTTTGCTTCTTCTCATGGGATATTGGATTTGTGTACTAGGCTCCCATGAAGGTAACACTTATCACTCTCATGGAGCTTTAACATTTCAACTCACTCTTGCATCATTTGATAAAATGGGATCAAGTAGATGCATTATGTAGGATCTTAGCTTAGACATTTTAACTTGTACTTTGATCACATGGAAATACCACTTGGTATCTCTTTATTTATTCTAAGAGCTTTAAAAGTCTCCATAGATCTTGCACCATTGATCCTTATACAAATCAATGTGAACCATCGATCTGCTAGGTCCACTTAACATCTGAATCCAAGTGAGTAATTTACTAAGTTAAATTTAAAATTTTTGTAACCATCACATGACATCCTCATGATTGTCAATGATGTCCATGTGAATTTCAAATTTAATTCTATAAATTAGCCATTACTGAGGTTAAATTTGATATTAATGTGACCATAAAATGACATCCTCATGACCATCAATTAACACTTTCATGACTATCAAATTTAATCTCATAAGTTTGGCATTGCTAAGGCTAAATTTGATGTTTGTGCAATCATTAAATGATGTCCTCAAGACCATCAACTAAAATACTTGAAGTTATCAAATTTAATCTCATAATTTTGACATGTGTCATTTCTTTGGGACTCCCTGATCCTACAAATATAAGAAGAAATAAGACATAGCACAATACTTTGGGAAATATGTATAAAGGACCTTGCATGAATATTCTGGCCTAAGGTCTTATTATTAATAAAATACGATTTAGACCTAGGCTAAAATAATCTAAAATTAAGCTCAAAACATAATGAAAATGTTCTCTAAGAAAGGGCATCACTTGGAAGTATGGTATTAGTCTCACGATAATTATTATGAGGGAATTGTTTCAAACTTTTTATGTAGGAGAATGTTTTAGGATAATTTTATCTGACAAAATGTCCACAACATATAGCCTAAAGGGTAATTTTTATTGAATGAAATGTTTGAAGGAATAAGTTCAAGGCCAAAGTTCATTTGGTAGGGCACTTGCTAAAGATAAAAGTCTTGAAGGGTAAGTCTTAGAGGGGAAAGGGCCCGAGATAAAATTCCCTAAGGGTAGGATCAAATGGCAAAAATCCTGGGATAAAAGTCCTAAAGGGATGTGGTCACTTCAAAAAAGGCTAAAGGGCATTTTTTCAAAATGTTCAAAGGGTAAGTTTGAAAGGGACAAAGGGAAAAAATATCTAAAGGAATATTTTAAAGGGCCAAAATGACTATAATAAAAGGTTGAAGGGTAAGTTAGTCAGGTAAAGGCACCTGAGACAAAAGTCTCAAAGGATAAATCTATAGGGAAAAAGCTTGGGATAAAAGTCTCAAAGGGAACTTTTCATAGGGCAAAGAAGCTGAGACAAAAATCCCAAAGGGTAGGTTTAGAATGTCAAAGGGTATTTTAAAAATATTGAAGGATAGGCTAGTAGGTAAAAAGGTCAATGCAAAAATCCCAAAGGGCATGTTGTATAAATCATGAAGGGTAGGTTTATTTACTCAGGGAAAATGCATTAGACAAAATGTTTGAAGGAATGGTTCAAAAAATCAAAGGTACAAGACAAAATTCCTAAAGAGTCATTTCAAAATGTTGAAGGGTACTTTCTAAATGGTTTAAGGGCACTTCATAAAGTTTGAAGGGCATGTTCCCTTTGTGAATTCTTTCAATATTTTTTCATTAGATAAAATGTTTGAAGACAACAAGTCCAAAGGACCATTTTCAAAAGGAAAGGGGCTTGGAAAAAAATCTTGAAGGATAAGTCCTTAAGGACAAAGTATCTAGGACAAAAGTCTTGAAGGATAAGTGTGGAGGTCCAAAGGGTCTACTTCATAGGGAAAAATGATCTAGGATGAAATTATCAAAGGGTAATTCCATAGGGCAAAGGGCCATTTCAAAAGGCTTGAAGGGTAACCACAAAAGTCCCAAAATAATAAGTCCTAAGATGATATCAAAGTAAGTTCATGAAAACATAAGTCTATAATAATTAATTTGAAGTAACAAACCTGATAGCACAACATAATACCAATGTCATCTTGCCAAAGTAAAAAAGGAAAAATCATGATCTTTCCTAAAATTTGCATTAAACATATAGAAGAGAGGGCTCAAAATCCAAAAAATATTTTAAAAAATGTGGTTTCCCATTTCTTATGGAAAGAAGGGGGATGTTGGGCACAAAAAATAAGAATAACCACATAAGTCACCTACAGTCCATATTTAAAAGATATAAATATTCAGTGTTTCATTAAACCCAAAGAAGAACATATTCAGAGTGATTAAGGGTAAGATTTTAGGGAACATCATCACAAAGGATGGGATCACCATTGATCCAAATAAAATTACAGTGATTTTAAAAATTTAGCCACCAAACAATAAGAAAGAGCTCAAATCATTCTTTAGAAAGATTAACTTTGTAAGGAAGTTCATATCAAGATTTGTAGAGATTGTCAGACCTTTAAACACCATGCTCAAGTAGGACACCAAAATAAAATGGAAAACTGAAGCCTAAAATTTCTCTTAAGACATTAAAGATACAATATCATAGGCTCTGGTAGTGATCAATCTAGATTTTATGAATTATTTTTACATGTACTCATTTTTTTCAAAGTATACGATTGCTACCATCATCACGTAGAAGGATGAAACCAAGAATATAATTACATGTATGATCATGAATTTTAAAGATGCAAAGCTTAGATATTCTATGATTAACAAATAAATTTTTTCCCTTGTTAAATTAGTGAAGAAGTTTTAGCATTACATTTTGAGGAATAAAGTCATTGCCATCATACCTGATCCTACAGTCAAGCTCACTCTATCATAGAATGAACTAGGAGAATGATGAGGCAAATGGATGGCCAAGATACAAGAATTTGAAATCAAGACTATAAATATCACATGAGGGCAAGGCATTATTTATCTTATGATTGAATTAGATCCACATATCATAGTTGAAGATGTATGTGAAGCTTAATTATCTAAAGGAGAATAGTATAATGATATAATACAATATTTACTTAAAAGAACGTATTCACCCAAGCTTAATAGAGAGAGGAAGATATTTTTAAGGCTCAAAGCTACTCATTACATGATCAATAAGGGAGTCATATATATAATAAATTATGAAGTTATTTATCTTAGGTGTGTATCCATAGAGGAATCCAAAGAATTCTTAGATAACTTGCATTAGAAGATAGGCAAAGATCACCCATCTAGAAATACCACAACCCATAAGATCTTAGTAATGGGATACTACTAGCCAACAACTTTAAAATATTCTCACGCTGATGTGAAAACATGCCATAAATGTCAAGCTCTATCCAAGAGAGAAACACACACATCAATTCCTTTACATCCAACTATTGAAGGAAGGCCATTTTCCCAATGGGGTTTATACTTTATTTGTGTTATCAACCCAAATTCCTTAGTAGTACATAAATTTTTACTTACTACTATAGATTATTACACTAGGTACACTGAAGCCATATCTAAAAAGAATTACAAAGCATAAGATGTGATTCATTTCTTGGAGGAACACATAACAACCAAATTTGGCATGCCTATTTCTATGGTTTGTGAAAATGGACCAAATTTCATATCAATAAAATTTATTGAGTGGGCACATGACAACCAAATCATTATTAGGTCAGCTTCTAACTTTACCCTCAGGGAAATGGGCTGGTAGAATCAATGAACAAGAACTTGATTAATGCAATTAAGAAATTAGCAAGGGACAAGCCCAGGGACTTGCATAATTTATTAAAGTATTCTCTTTGGGTAGACTAGACATAATCAAGCCTTTAAAAATTCACCATATCTATTAGTTAATGGATGCAAGCCTATATTCCTAATTATGTTTAATTTACCCACTTATCATTTGATGCAAGACTACATGGAACCAAGTGATAAAGTAAAATAAAGATTATTAGACATAATAGAAATGGAAGATTCAAGGTTTGAGGCCTTACAAAAATCTAAAAAACACTAGGATGTGGTCAAGAGGTGGTTTGACAAGAGAGAAAAAGTCAAAGCATTTAGGATTTCAGATCTAATGATACTTTGGGATAAATCTCATGAGAAGAAAGGATAACGTGACAATTTTTCCCCATTATGGATTAGATCATACTAGATTTTAGAGATCATGGGAAATAACACATTTCATTTGGAGGACCTATAAGGAAATGAGCTTACATATCCATTCAATGGATAGCTTTTGAAGCACTAATTTAGGGTTATACCATCTACTAATGTTACTAAGTAATGAGGGACAAATAAATGTATCTTTAGGATTAGATTAAATTTCATACTTCCTTAAAATATGTCCTTACTTTCATAAATTAGATATCTTGCTTTCATAGATTAGATTTCTTGATTTCATATAATAGTTCCCTTCTTCATAGATTAGGTTTCTTGCTTTCTAGATTAATATTTCCTACGTTCAGTATTTTTCTTTCATAGATTAGATTTTAGTGATTTCTTAGATTAGCCATTCTTTACTTTTTTTGATGATTGAAATTGTGATTTCTCTAACTATAAATAAGTTAAAATGCAAACCAACTAAGCTTATGACTTGTAGAAAAGGGGAAAATTAAAATCTTGAATTGTTTTGGGACTAGTTTACAAATTATGTGTATTTCTATGTTTTTGAGTCCTAAGGATGAAGGTAGGTAATCATGGATTATTCTGAGTGGTGTCAGAATTGAATAATTTTACTAAGCATGTGGAAGCTGCTCTTAGAGTACTTCATACAAATTTATAAATTTTTATTATTTTATTGGATCAAATAAACTTATCATATTAAATAATAGTTGGAAGTGATAATTTTGGGTATAGGTGTAGTTGGTAGGGACATTCTAGTAGTGACTTGTTTTATAATTATACTAGCTCACTGGGGTTCTAGCTCTTCTCTTTTCCATTCAAAAATGAAAAAAGTGTGAATGAAAAATAAAAGAATAAAGAACCAATGGATTAAAAAGAGAAAAATAAAATATAAAGAGAATCAAAAGGCTCATGTGATTAAATAAAGTCAATGTAGCACACATCAAGATTAGAATAAAATAATGGAATGAGAATAAAAGGATCCCAAGGTATCTCTATTGGGGCTATGGATACCTGGATGGAAGTAGAGCAATGCCTGAGCTTCCCTTATTTTTATTTAGATTTAATAGGTACTAAAATGAAACCTATAACCCCATCAAAGCCTTTGAAAAAATCATCATAGTAGGGGTTAAATGAACTACACATTTTGAGACGCACAGATCTAATAAACTAGAAGGCAAGTATGTTGTGTGAATGGACTTAGGATTCTATTTTATGTTTCTAATTTAGATTATTCTTCTATGGCACACTTCATTATTTATTTAAAGATTGTAAACCAATGTTCTGAGTTCTTGAATATTCAAGACTATTCCCCATGTAAGTCGATATTTTTTGTACCCAAAATCCCCCTTCTTTCCATACAAAATGGGGACCCACTTTTTTAAGAATAGTGTCTTGATTTTGAGCCCCCTCTACTATATGTTTATGAAAATTATAGGAAAGATCATGATTTGGCATTTTGTACTTTAACAAGATGACATTGGTATATTGTTTCCATAGACTAAATCTTTTATGTTATCAGGTTTGTTACTTCAAGATAATTGTTGTGCACTTATGTTTTCATGAAATTAATTTATATACTCTTGGGACTTATTCTTTTGGGATTTTTTTGGTTATCATTTGGGCCTTTTGAAAGTTCCCTTTACCCTATGGAATTAACCTTCAAGACATTCCTCTTGGATCATTTTTCCCTACAAAGTAGACCCTTTAGGAATTTTTACCATGAAGTAGACCCTTTAGACCTCTGAACCTATCCTTCAAGAATTTTGTCATGGATACTTTATACTCTAGGCCTTATCCTTTAGTATTTGTTCCAAGCCCCTTTCCTTTTGAAAATGGCACTTTGGACTTTTTATCGTTAGACATTTTGTCCAACACAAAAAGCCCAAAATAATTCCCCTAAAGGTACATGCCCTTTAGACTTTCTAAAGTGCCCTTCAACCATTTATAAAGTACCCTTCAAAATTTTGAAATGATCCTTTGTGACTTTTGTCCCAAACCTTTGCCTTTTTAAACCATTCCTTAGGATATTTTATACGTGACATTTTCTTCGAGTAAATGAACCTACCCTTCAGGATTTATGCGACACGCCCTTTAGGATTTTTGTATTGAACTTTTGCCCTAAGAACCTATCCTTTGAGACTTTTGAAATTATTTTCTACCTTCTAAACCTACCATTTGGGATTTTTATCTTGGTTTATTTGCCCTACAAAAATTTCCCTTTTAGAATTTTGTGTTGGGCCCCTTTACCTAAGTAACCTACCCTTCAACATTTTGTTACAACCATTTTGTCCCTTCATAATATTCCTTCAAACATTTTTTCCCTTTGGCCCTTCTAAAATTACCCTTTAGAAAATTTGAAAAAAGACATTTAAACCTTTTTTGAAGTGACCACAAGCCCTTCAGGACTTTTGACCTAGGCACTTTTCTCTTTGATCCTATCCTTCAAGAATTTTGTCTCAAACCTTTTCCCCTCCAATAATTACCATTCAGGACTTTTGTCCCAAGCAAGTGCCCTACCAAATGACCTTTTGGCCTTAGAATTATTACTTTGGACATTTTTTCCAATGAAAATAACCCTTTCAGCTATATGTTGTAGACATTTGATTTGATAAAAATTTCCTAAAACATTCTCCCACATAAAAAATCTGAAACAATTCCCCCAGAATAATTACCCCAAGACCAATGCCATACTACCAAGTGGCACCCTTGAGTAAATAATATTTTTATTATGTTTTAATCTTAATTTAAGATTATTTTAGCCCAGGTTCAAATTGTATTTTATTAATACTAAGACCTTAGGCTAGAATATTCATGCAGGGTTCTTTATACATATTTCTCAAAGTATTATGCTAAGTCTTCTTTTTGTTTATGTTTATAGGAGTAGGGCATCCTGAAGAAATGACACATGTCAAACTTAAGAGATTAATGTTGATATTCATATGGACATCAGTTGATATTCATGAAGATGTCATTTGATGGTCGCATCAACATCAAATTTAACCTCGATAATATCAAACTTATGAGATTAAATTTGATAGTCATATGGATGTTAGTTGATGTTCATGAGGAAATCATTTGATGATCACATTAACATCAAATTCTAAACTTGGAAATGGGTAATTAAAATAATTAAATTTGGTATTTTTATAGACATTATTGATAGTTAGTAAGATATTAGTTGACAGTCGTGTGAATGCCAAATTTAACCTTGTAAATTACCTATTTGGATTCAAATTTTAAGTGGACCTAGTGGATTGATAATTTACACTAATTTTTATAAGGATTAATGGTGAAATATTGATGGAGACTTTTTAAAGTTCCTATATTAAGCAGAGATTTTCCAAGTGGCATATATGTGTGATCAAAGTACAAGTCAAAATGCCTAAGCCAAGTTCCTATGGCATGTGACTGTGTGGGCCCATTTGATCAAATAACATGAGAGTGAGTTGAAATGTCAAAGCTCCATGAGAGTGACAAGTGTCACCATTATGGGATAACAATAAATAGATCTAAAAACTCATGAGAAGAAGCAAGGAGCCCAGTACATAGAGCTTAAGAGCCCCAAGTAGCTACCAATTGGCATACATATGAAGTAGGATAAAACAATGAATGACAAGTGTCAATAACATAGGATTAAATGAGCCAAAATCATTAAAATATGATGAAATACACTAAATAAATACAAAAATATTGACAATGTGAGATCAATATGGACTTTTTAAAGGTCTTGAGGTCTTATGGAGCTACCAAATGGCACACTTGTGTTCCATCATTCAATGGATTGATGGTGCAAGTCTTAGGTGGGATTTTCAAAGATCTTGGACTCAAATAGGTGTTAAAACATGTCACATTTTGAAAGCTACTAGGGCATTATGAAAAAAATACATAGACATTTTAACACTTGAGTTATATTTATCAATAGATATTGGGTCTCATAGTTAAGCTAGAGTATGAACATGTATATCTTAATCTGCATAGTGAATATAAAAGTGAAGATCCAGATTAAGTATGGGAAAGCAGGTAATGCAAAATTTAGATTATTCATGGGTAATAGTAGTGCCACTAGTTCTAAAACATTGGTAAAGTGATTTTGGTCCTTCATGCATATGTCAGAGTTCCATTTGTAGGTAGCTAATATGAAGTGTTAAAAGGAGGCATGCATAGTTTTGGTAAATGATGCATATTCTAAAATTTACATATAGTTTCAGCTATAATTGACAAAAATCCTATCTTTATACACATACACATGTTGCATGGCTTTGGTGAAGGATAATTTAAATTGATAACTATAATTAAACTCTTATATGGTTTTAGACTATGGTTAGAACTCATGTTCTGACAATCACATGTAATAACCTTGCATGAACTTGGAGGATGAGGTGACCCCTTCCCCAAGTCTATATAAACATTTGTAATCCAACTTGGATTTTGGGTCAAAGAATTTTTGAATACAAGAGCAACATCAATCTTGATCATCAGTTAATGTGTTAGTGTATGTAGACACCTAAATAGTGTCTAACCCTCGATCACTTTCCCCCTTAGTCCATTCCTAACCCATTCCTAACAATTACTAATATAAAATAATTAACTTATTTTGAATTAACCCCCCCTCCTTGGACACATCACCCATGACACCTCACCTAGGACACCTCGCCTTAGACTAATTCTCATCCTATGACTCACCCAAGACCTATTCCTACTTCTCTCTAACTGCCTAACAAACTCTCGTGCGTATTTAGCCCAACCCTCGACATTATCTAGTGGATAGTGCACTTGGCAGATGAAAAACGGGCTTAGTGGCTCTCTTTTCCCATTCTAACCCCACCAAAGTTGGTCAAGTGTCGGCTGACGCCGGTGGAATCACCGACGTCGGTTATACTTAACCAATTTTTTAGACTCTTTGAGGATCCCAATCAGAAATCAGTGAATCTCTGGAAGCAACTGACGAATCCTTCAATCTTTATTCTTCGACCATCCGTCAATCTGTGAAATCTCTCAGTCAAGCCTCTCACTCTCTCCCTTAGGTGCATCAATAGCTTCAAGTTCTCCATCAGCAACAGGTTCTCCACACAGGCTACATCAACAGCAGGTACGGGAATCATCAGTAGCACACCTTCCACAAGGCATAGGTAAGTATACTATCTGTGTTTTTATTCTCTTTTCAATTATTGCTTTCAAACAATATCTCCTTAGACCAGACTGTTAACCAAGCCAGACCCGAATCTTGACTTATCCACCTCCCTGTTTCCTCTGTCCTCTATCGGACCATACACTCTGTCCATTCAACCAAACTCTTAGACCCAGACCCTAGACCATTCAACCAAGCCCAAAACTTTGTCTCAACACTATTAACAAAACCTAGACCCTTCCTTGGCCTTGTCCACAGACCAAAACTCTTACCAGACTCTGTCTACAGACCACAGACCTACTCAGACCCCGTCCAAGCTAACTACCCCGACCGACGCCGGTCACTACCCCAACCGACGTCGGCATATTAACCGGCATCGGCACCTTTACCAACCGACGCCAGTAGAACCACCGACGCCGGTGACTGTGATTAGTTCGACAGCTTCTTTCAAGTAAGTCTTTGCTTCCCTTTTTCATTCCATCTTTTATCATTTCAGTTCTTCATCATTTAGCTATTTATCAGACATTTCTTTCTATTGATTAGTGGGTTTATATCCCTTAAGGAAGTTTTCATACTTCTGGGATCAAGCTTTCGGTTGAAAACCCACCATCTGTCCATTTAACGCCTTCTTTTGTCCAAGTTTCTTTTCTTTACAGGTGTCATTCCTCCACAGCCAAAGAGGAGTACTCACAGCGTCTGGATTATGGTGCACAGACTATATCCAGGTACACATCAAGCCTTGACCATTCCTTCTTAAGTTTCTCATTAATTCTTCCTTTGAAATTGAAAGCAAAATTTGAATAGAAACATTTTGGCACGCCCGGTGGGACCCCTTTAGGGCCTTCCTTGGGTTCCCTTTTCTTCTTTGTTCATTTAGGTGCATTAGGCTTCTTCCTCTTCGCCTCTCTTTCTTCTTTTCTAAAAAAAAAGACATCATAAGCAGGAAATAAAAATAACTCTTTCTTTCTTTTCTTGCATTTCTAGTCTAGTAAAAAAATCATTTTCTTCAACCCTTTCTCCAACTCGTCTTCATTCCAATTTAACATTTCGATTTGGGGATTTAAAACTTATTACATTAAATTTCTTGCTTTCTTGCATTCTCTTAGTCCACACTTAGTAATTAGTAAAATGCATATTGAATAAATCGTAGATCACTTGATGTTACACAACCAGACCACGTGCACTCAATTAAACATAAAACTCACTTGAGACAAGGCCCAACTGGGATTTCATCACCCAGCGGATACCTTACCCAACCCGGCAATCCTACTTGGATTTCACCACCAAGGGGAAAGCCAACTCTGTTCTCTGGCAGAATCTAAACTATAGTGAAAGTATATTTTGGCTAAGCGAAACCAGCTAACCACTGGAATCGTGAAGTGAGGGGAGCTTGCTCCTTAGCACCAGGCCTATACAAAAGCTAATACAGACTTTTGAGTGCCTTAACATACCTAAAACCATCTTTAGATTACCTATTCTAGGACCCTTCTTACAGCCAACTTCCTCAAACATCACATTAAGGCATAAGCCACACGATCTTAATAAAATTGTTTCTAGGGATTTAACGCTAGGCTCTGTCTGTCATCATCATATTTTCTATTTTTATCTGTCTTTTTTGAGTCGGTAAGGACGTCTTCTCCATTTCCAAAAACTTTTTTTCTGAGTTTCTGGAAAACACAGTAACCGATGTCAGTCCTGTAACCGACGTCAGCAACTCTTCTGTACCAGCATCAGTCATCTGACCGACATCGGCAGTCTTCTTCACCGACATCGGTTTTTATACCGACGTCGGTCTCTGTCTATTTTCTTTTTTACAAAAATAGCAAGCTTAAAATCAAACTTTTTGACTGTCTAAACATTCTATTCTGGTTTTCTGAGACTGATAGAACACAATTTTCTGAAACCTGATCCTTTCTTGCCTTGAATGGTTTTGACACGCAGTCAAACCAAAGCCCTTCTTGACCATGCTAGTCAACAACCGCGTCCACCTTCACCATCTATAACCAGTCCTATAATGAAGTTCAACTCGGAGACTGAAAGAACTCCTACTCGCGCAACCCCACCTCAAACTCCTATCGTCCCAGAAGGGGACCAAGATTTCGCACGATTCTTAGACCTAAATGTCAAAGCCTTACAACACTATCTCGTGAATAGGCAAACACGAGACTCCCTAGGCAACCCAATCAATGGGATGCTAACTTCTTTAGTTGACACAAGAATCACATCAACCGCACCTACAATTCAGCCACTAGACAACACCTCCACCAATAACCCAACCGTGTCTTACCTTCAAAATGTGACCTCTCCATCTAAACCTACCTCCATGGGGGTTCCGGTACTCCCTCAACCTCAAGTCACTCAACCAAACCCCAAACCTTTCCAAAACCTACTAGTCTCTATTCCCCCTACTATTTCACCTATAAACACAAGAGTAACCATTTACCCGTCAACAAGCGTAGCCACGCCTCAACCATCCTTGACGGCCCCTATCCAACTTGTGCCTACCAACCCCATAACACAAGTACCCTTGGCTCCAACTTTCGCTCCAATAACCAGCTATCCATATGTTGCGTCTATGCAACCATCCACATCATACGCCCCTCCCAATATCTTTCAAGCACCTTATAATCTAGGGGGTGCTCCACCCACCAATCCGTCAACAGATATCATCAAAATACTGATGGATAAGATGTCTAGCTTAGAGACCTCCATTTTTGGCTCATGCAATGCTCTCTCATATGAGCAAATTTGCAATGAGCCTATTCATCCTTCTGTTCTAATTAGACCATACCCCAACCAGTGGGAGCTTCCCAAATTTTCTCGCTTTCAAAGCAAGGAAGACCCACAGCAACACTTGTGGGCATTCAGACATGCCTGTTACCTTATTGCCCATGACGACACATTACTCTTGTGCACATTTCCTATGTCCCTTTCTGGCACTGTGCTCGACTGGTATAGCTCCATTGCCAGCCATTCCCTCTTCACATTTACACAACTAGCTCAGCTCTTTCTTGATCACTTCTCCATTAACATCACCAAAAAGGTCTCAATCACGGACCTTTACACTATCTGCCAATTCGAGGATGAATTAGTAGCTGACTTCGTTGCTCGCTGGAGAGGCCTTATCAATCAACTCTCCTTTTCCTTACCTCAAACTGAACTTATTGAACTATTCTCCCGAGCTTGCACCAAACATATTTCTTCCACTTTAAGGGTTCAGACCTTCCATACCTTTGATGAAGCCTTCACGATGGCCTGTAAACTTGAATTACGTGCCATCGAGGAGAATAAAGTCAAGTTGCAGAGCAAGAACCCCAACTCTAAGACTAATGACTCTTTTTCTTCTAAAACTTCATCATCCAATCCTAAGTCTAAAGCTTCAGCTAACGCTGTGGTCGTTAGACCTTCATCCTCTTCATCCAATCAGCCTGAGCCATCCACATCTCAGAGCGCCACCCGTCAATTCTAGCAGAGATATGTACAAAGACAATATACTCCTCTTGGAGAATCTTACGCGTCTATACTGGAAAAACTTGTTAAATAGGGGATACTCAACCTCCCCTAGATTCAACCACCACCACAATTTGATCCCTCACGCGCCATCCTTGCGTGGTATAGGGAAAATGACTTCTGCAATTTCCACCGTGTCAAAGGTCATGACACGAGAAACTGTAAAACCTTCAAAAACATAATCTAGGACATGCTTGAAAAGGGAGAGCTCATTCTAGATAATCCTAATGCACCTCCAAATCAGGGCATCAATATTTTCAAGCAACCATTCCCCAATCATCCACTGACCCAAAATAATGTCCAGACCTTAATTGAAAACATGCATGAACACGACATTCAAACGGTTAATACAGTCTCACCCTTCATCCCCAACCAACCTCAAGAGGTTAACCCATCTACCAGTCCATCACGTGTGGATGAACCTCTTTCCCCGGTTAGTTCTCCATCAACCTCTCTCATCTTGGAGGACGCCTCAACCTTACCGGCACCACCAGTCTCACCATCCTCCTTTCTTCTACCTATGGAGGACCTGACCTTACCCACTCCTCGACCGCAAGTGGAGGGCACCATAATCCCTACTCTTTACCCGCTTGAGGAGTCACACTCTCCAGTTCCTTCTCCACCAAGAGAAGAACTTGACTCTCCATCTTCCTCGACCAACGATAATCCATTTATAACTCCCACACACTTTGGGTCCGAAACTACTGCAACACCTAACACATCTTTTCAAGAATCCAAATCTCATCTAACATCCTCTCAACCATTTTCTCGACTAGTGGAGAAATTAGAACTTCTCCCTTCAAGGAAAGTGGAGCATCGTAGATTGTGGGAACATCTTAAAGTTCTTCAACATTCCTGTGCCCTTTCGTCTCATGCTGCCAATCCTCCCAAGGTAGAATCACCCAGGACTGTCAACAAAGACCAAACCCCCACTTCTAAACCTATATCTACCCAATCTAAACTGATCAAGTCACTTGGCATTCACCCTCTCTCTACTCTCACTCACCCACAAGTGAAGGTGGACTTAAACCAGACCCCGACCAAAAGTAGTCTTCCAACCAAGTCGAAGAAGACTGCCAGACCACAGCAGCGAACCCCTCCTCCACCCTCAACATTACCCTCCATCTTAGGTCCTCATCCTTCTACCCTACTTAGCGTGCTTCCTACTCTGACTCTTAACCAACACAAATTACCTCCATTACTTCCTTTGCCAACCACAAGTCAACCCCCTCTCAAAAATTTGGCACCTCTCACAAAGAAAGTGCCGTCTTCACCTATCACCGCACCACCAACCCAAAAGGTGGTACGAAAACCTTCTTCAACATCCCCCAAGTAGAAGTCACCAGCGCGTCATGCATCAACAAACACGGACCCCTTAGTAGGTTCATATGCTTTAATATTACGCCAACTTTTGCAGACTTCTAGCATTACCATTCCTTCTATCAAGTCATTCCAACTCCTCGAGTCAAAACATTCTTGGTTCAATGATACAAAGATTTGTTTATACCATCGTACGCCAAGACACGATACCGAGACTTGTTGTGCCCTCAAGGCAGTCGTTCGCCGCTATATGGAGAAAGACACTCTTCTCCTTGAGGACACTCTTGACCAACCCTCAACACCTTCCCATCCAACCTCATCAACCACATCAACATCTCACCAACAGACCATAACCCCTTCTTCACCTACTATATTTGAAATCAATGCTATTCATATAACCACTAGGTCACAAAAGGACAAGGCGAAAGAAAAAGCTGCTATTCCTTGGACCTATCCTTTTGTCCAGGCACCTCAACCACCGAAACCCAAGATTTCCATCTTAGGTGCGTCCCAACCCACTTCTTCAGAGGCAATCACAAAATCTATGATAAAACAACTTCACCAAACACCTGTGAAAATGACCCTATATGACCTTATCCAAAGCTCCCCCCAGCATCGCCAGGCTCTAATCAAAGCCCTATAGGTAGCTGAGGTCCAACCTGAAGACCCTCAACCACTTGCTGCCTTAGTCTATTCTTTATCCCCCGTCGCCTCCATCACTTTTAGTAATTCTGAGATTCCAACCTCTACCTTGGAAGATCAGGACGCCGCCCTTTTCATCACAGCCTACGTAGATCAAACCTGTATTAAACGAGTTATGATCGATGGGGGCGCTAGCATTAATATCATTTCCTCCCATGCCTTTGATCAATTGGCTCTTCCCAAGAATTGCGTATCGAAAACTAACGCAATCCTTAGATCCTTTAATGACACCACCGCTAACACTATTGGCACTGTTGTCCTACATATCCATGTTGGTCCATGCACAATCCCGGAGCTCTTCTACATCATTGAGGGAGAATTCCAATACAACATGCTCTTAGGGCGACCCTGGATCCGTGCCATGGCTTGCGTCCCTTCAACACTTCACCGTTGTGTCAAATTTGAACATGACAAACAAGTCCATGTCATTCTTGCCGACCCATCCCCTTTTAAGACTTGTAACACAACCTATAGCCCAAACGACGTTCTTATCTCGCTCAAGGCATCAACCCAAACATCATCTCCATCCGCAAAAGTGTCAACTAGTACACAAACAACGGTTGCCACCACATCATCTTCTCAATTAACAACCAAGGACCCCATGGACGATATCTTCCAAAGGCTTTCACTAGGGGAATATCACCTCCTTACTCTAGACATGTTCCAGACTCCTCAAGAGTATGGACAGCTTCATCAAAACCCAAACTATGACTGTCGGATCAGAATGGTCATTCCTTATGGTCCTCCTAGCCTTCGAACCAATCTTGTCTATGGGGGGCTGGACCAAGCTCCTACTGAATCAAATCCTTCCTCCTCACCTCAAATATTCACATCCGATTTCTCCTTTCTTAGCAACCCCACCTTTGCACATACCTACCTTTATAGGTGTGCATGGAAGGGTTTTGGCTTTGGACATTACGAACAAGGATCCCATCAGCCTATCGAAACACCCAATGATGATAATGCCAAGAAACGTTATGGATTGCGTTTCTAAGAACCCATTGAGGCTTCCACAAACCTTTCCCCCGAACTAACCATCGACCAATTTCTTCTAGACTCGCCTATTCCTCCATCCTCACCTACGGAGTCGGTGGTTTCCATCCCTCCTAGTTTTTTTTTTACATAAACACCATCCGATTGGAACCCCTAACCTATCAACTCAACGGGGTTCCCAAGTCTCTCCCTCTCATTTATCCTAGCATGATAGACAATGAATCGGCAACCATCAACACGGTCCACTGCATAGACGATGATGCCATTCTTACCTATATGGGAGCTGACGATTCTTTCATCTAGCACTCCCTCCCTTCTTAAACACAGGTTATGTTAAATGAATCAACCATTGACATTAACCTTTTATCTTCTGATGTTCCTCAAGTCTTAAATATTGGTCAATCTTTAGACACCCAGGAGCAGATCGACTATACCACATTTCTCTCAGACAATTACAAAGCCTTTGCCTGGACCTATGCTGACATGCCTAGCATCGACCCTAACATTGCCACTCATAACATTGTCACAAACCCAGAGGCTAATCTTGTTAGGCAAAAGCTTCACAAAATACATCCTCGTGTTGCACTTCTTGTCAAAGAAGAGCTTCAGCGCCTTCTTTCTGTCTCCTTCATCCAACCCATCGATTATCCGTAGTGGGTCTCTAACATTGTTCCTATCACCAAGGCGACTGGGGGGATCCGGATCTACACAGACTATCGTGACCTTAACCTAGCTTGTCCCAAGGATGAATTTCCTCTTCCAAACATTAACCAACTTGTTGATCTTACGACTGGCCATGAGATGTTATCACTCATGGACGGATTTTCAGGATATAACCAAATCCTGATTACACCGAAAGATCAACACAAAACCACCTTCATTACACCATGGGGAACTTTCTGCTATCGAGTCATGCCTTTTGGTCTGAAAAATGCAAGCGCCACATACCAGTGTGCCATGACTTACATCTTTCACGATCTCCTCCATAAAATCATGGAGGACTATGTCGATGACCTACTTGGCAAGTCTAAGCTTCGTCATGACCATTTGACTATCCTCAAAATCATCTTCTCTCGCCTTCTTCAGTACCAGGTCCATCTTAACCCCAAGAAATGTGTCTTTGGGGTCCTCTCAAGAAAGCTCCTGGGATTCATTGTCTCTTTTCGTGGCATTGAGATAGATCCTACCAAAATCCGTGCTATCCTCGAAATGCCACCTCTAACTAATCTCAAGCAACTTCGCAGTCTACAAGGGAAGCTCCAATCCATCCGCCGCTTCATTTCGTAGCTTTCTGACCGTTGCCAGCCTTTTCATCACCTCCTCAAGAAGGACGTCTCCTTTAAATGGGATAAAGATTGCCAAGAGGCTTTTGATGCCCTCAAATGCTATTTGGTCTCTCCACCAGTCCTTATTCCACCAAAAGATGACCAACCCTTCTACCTCTATATCTCAGCAACCAATCATTCGTTAGGTGCCATGATCGCGCATCGAGATGAGCAACACCGTGAGCAAGCAGTCTATTACGTAAGCTGAACACTTGTTGACTATGAAACTCAGTATACTCATACCAAGAAACTCTGTCTGGCATTAGTCTTTGCCACTACCAAACTCCGTCACTATCTTCTCAATCACAAAACCTTTGTCGTCACCCACACTGATCCCCTCAAATACATGCATTCCAAACCATATCAAAACCAGCGTATGGCTCGTTGGCTCATGCTTCTTGCTGAATTTGACTTAGAATTTGTCCAGCAAAAATCTATAAAAGGGCAAACAATCACTGACCAACTAGCAGATGCCCCTCTTCTCGACAATCAACCTTCTCAGTGTGAGTTTCCCGATGAATCTATCGCCACTCTCTCGACTGATGACACATTCTACCAAATGACGATGTTTTTTGATGGCTCTAAATGTCAACTCGGTGGGGGTGCGGGGGTCATCCTCATTCCCTATGAAGGTGAACCCATGCCCCTATCTTTTAAACTTGACTTTGAATGTACCAATATTATGGCCGAATACGAAGCCTTAATTTTGGGACTTCAAACTGCTCTTTCTTTAAACATCAAGTCCATCAGCATCTTTGGTGACTCACAACTTGTCGTCAATCAAATCAATGGTTCATATCTTTGTAAAAATTAAATTTTACAAAGGTACAAGCACCGTGTTGACACCCTTCTAGCATCTTTTGACCATCATTTATTGCAGACTGTTCCTCGATCGACGAATAAGTTTGCTGACACTATGGCTTCCCTCGCCTCTCATATTCCTTCTTCATCATCATCTTCATCAAGAATTTATGTCATGGTACATCGTGTGCCATTACCTTCATACATTTCCACTGACATCAATCTCGTCCACACAATAGACTCTAGTCCACAAGATGTATGGTATAAACAACTTGAGGATTACTTGGCTCATTCTCTCATTCCTCCCAACCTCTCTAGCAATGCGCGGCGAGCTTTTATCAAGCGCACCGCTCGCTATACCATGCTAGGGGGCCTTCTCTATAAAAGAGGTTTTGACGGTCTTCTTCTTTTCTATTTAAACTCCACTGAAGCTTCTCATGCTGTTAGACAAGCCCATGACGAGATTTTTGGCAGACACTTTAGTGGTAACTCGGTTGCCAAGCGCATCCTTCACCTGGGTTATTATTGGCCCACTCTTCATCAAGACTGTAGCAATTATGTTCGATGTTGCATCAAGTGTCAGAAGCATGCTAACTTGCTTCATCTCCCCAGTCACGCCTTACAAGTCGCTCAGGATTTCTGGCCTTTTTCACAATGGGGCTTAGATCTCATCGGCGAGATTAACCCTCATTCGGCTCTTCGTCATCAATCCATCATCACTGCCACTGAGTATTTCACTAAATGGGTGGAAGCTATTCCTCTTGTCTCCATAAAAGCTGACAAGATTGTCGACTTCATCAACACCCACATCATCTGTCATTTCGGTGTACCTCACAAAATTATCACCGATAATGGCAAGTCCTTTAAAAACAAGACCATCCAAAAACTCTGCGATTCATTTGGCATCAAACTTAGCTTTTCTTCGCCTTACTACCCACAAGCAAATGGGCAGGCCGAGGCTTCTAACAAAATCTTAACTAAAATTCTCATGAAGGTGGTCAACGACACTGGAAGGGATTGGCACATTCATATTCCCTTCGCTTTGTGGGCCTACCGCACTAGCATCCGAACCTCTACGGGTGCTACTCCCTTTTCTCTAGTGTACGGATCAGAGGCTGTCTTACCTCTCAAAGTACAAATCCCATCTCTTCGCATTTCACTCCATGACATTCTTTCTAATGATGACTTTCATCAAGATCGATTAGCTCAACTTGAGTTACTCGAAAAGCGTCGTCTTGCTGCCCTCAACCATCTCCATGTCTATCAAAATCGCATCAAGCGTGCCTATAATAAAACTCTAAGAGAACAAGATTTCAATATCAAAGATCTTGTCCTCAAAGAGAACCAACATGTGACCAATATGGAACGGAGTAAACGAGGCAAATTTGCTCCTAATTGGCTCGGACCTTATATCATCACGCACAAGTATGGATCAGGGACTTATCATCTGTCTTCTCTTGAAGGCCGACCAGAACCTGAGCCCCTTAATGCTTTGCATCTACGACCATTCTACTGTTAGTCGAGTACTCATCCACTTGGAATTTAACTTGAGCTCGTCCCTTGAGCAATCCTTGTCCTTTTAATCTTTAATCAATTTCACCCTTTTTCCCTTAACAAAATCCTCTACAACCCTTTTATGATGTACGGATGCTTCGTCCTAATAAAAGGGAGCTCTTGACCTTCTTTAAGTCTTGTCCATGACTCAATATTCTGTTAAAACTAAATCAAGATGTCAAAATATACAAGGTCACAAAACCAAATAAAAAAGCAGACTACTCCCTTGAAGGACAACTACACTATCATTGCTGTAGCTAATAGACTGCTCCCTCGAAGGACAGCTATTCAAAAGCCATTAAATCTATAAAGCAAAGTATAGACCACTCCCTCGAAGGATGGCTATGACTAAATCTTGCTACAAACAGCACTTTCTTAGAAGCTTCTTGCATCGATCAGCTTCACAAATGACCACCAAACAAGTGACATCTTTATGTGGACTTCCCACATTGATCAGTCCGCTCTAAAAAAAAAAAAAAAAGGGTCATGGACTTAACTTATAGTTGTCTCAAGGCCTCCTATAAAAAGGGTCAAAGTTCTCCATACTCTAAAACGGGTTACCCTTTTCCTCCTATCATATCACCTACTCAAGGGACTTCGAGCTCACTTTAATGTCAAAAGTGATTCGATTACCACTCTAACATAACTATGGTCAATAACGCAACGCATAAATGGGGCTCTTGGTTCTAACAACCCCTGTCTATGTTGTCTTTTTGGTCCTTGTCAATAAAAGGGCACTTATGCCTTTTACTTTCTGCCTACACTTTGGTCATATTCACCCACATCATTTGTCAAAATGACTTAATCTGACTCTTTTCAAACCATCCACATAGCCTAATCATTCTAGTTTCCATCGACATCAATACACATGGAAACTATCAACCACCCAATTTATGTTAAGCACAAACCAATACTTGCTGAAGCATAAATAGACCTCAATTCATTCTTAGTAAACATCCATCACGTATATGGATAGTTGCTAGGGATGAAAAACCCTGACCAATGTTACAGCTTACACCATTTGGAAAAGGCTGTAGCATCCTCTTTTCCTTATCATTTCAAGCATGTACCCTCAGACATATGGGAAATGCTATATCCTTATCATGACCAATAATCAACCACTTCGATATTTTTCCTCCCTTCTTGGGAGAACTACATTGGCCTGAGGCCCTAATGACAAGGGCTATGTAGGCAGCACTCAGTTGACATGGGGTCTTCTGGGGTTAGCTCAGCCATTTTCTTCATCACTTTCTTCCATCTCCTTCTCTCATCACCTGTCAATCACAGCACAGTCAATCACATATTCACATAATCATTAGTATACTCTCATTTTCATTATAACAACATAAGTCATTAGTCATAAATTTCATCCATCATAACTAATTAAACATTCACATCATATAATCCACAAGTTAATCATTAAATATTACATCTATCATCATCTAATCTAAAGTCATCATCATATAATCTATCATCCACAATCAATCAACATCATTATATAACCATTTCATAAACATTGTCATCATCACATTCATTTTCATCATAGCATCATAACGCATAACACATAATATCAACACATGCATCACATCAAAATGTCATAAACATCAAAACACATCCATACATTTTCTTATTACACATGTCACTAAATCAAAAATGCTCATCATATATATATATATATATATATATATATATATATATATATATATATCACAAATAGTTTTATACAATAAGACATAATCTGTGTTTGTCTCTCTCTCTCATCATACATCTCTCGTCTTCGACTCGCAGGCCGGTATATACATCAAAAATATATATATATATATACATTTCTAGCTCTGCCCTCAAGGCTGTGGTGGTGGTGGCAGTGGCTGGGAAGATGCTGTATCCTCTCCCCCCTCTGATCTGTGCCATCTGTGAGACCCAAAAGCCATCACTCGTGACATAGACCTCTGTCGGCTCTGCTTCACCCACATCTCTGAGTATCACTGTATCTGAGGGAACCCCCTCATGGCCCTCTCATAATACGCAATCTCATCCAGCGCATCACTGTATCTCACTAGAGATACAGTCTGCAATGGACCCATCTGCCCTGCTGCTGTGCCCTGTCCTGACCTCTGTCACTGTGGCTGGCCTAGGTGCACTGATGCCAATGGACCTGCCCCCTATGAAAATGCTGACTGCTGAGATGGTTGCTGCCATGGGCCCTACCATCCAAAGCTCTGACCTACCACTGCCTGTGCCTGGGCTACAGCCAGCTGTCCCTATAACAGTGTGACCTGTCCTGTCAATGCTGCCACCCGACCTGTCATCTCTGCCAGCTGCCCTATAACCCCTGCCAGCTGTCCTTGCAAAACTGAGACCTGGGCCTGAGCCACGTCTCTCTCCTACTGTGCAGTGTCCCTCTCCTCATAGGCTGTATCCCGCTCCCTCATGACAGCCTGTAGATCTGGCTGGGGACCCACCTGTATACCTCTATACTGCCCTACCCACCACACCGTGTAGGCCTCTATACACCTTGGGTTGGCTATCCCAAGTCTTGCAAGCAACTCCTCAAAATCGGGCTCCTCTGTCTCCTCTGGCAGTGGGAGCGGTGCCTCTATGTCATCCCGCCTGTACTGTGGAAATGTGGGAGGTACATCCTGTAGTAGCCCGTACTGGCGCCACACTTTCTCTATCGGGATCCTCTCGAGCTCACTGGCTCACCTCCCTCTGACCCATCGCCTGCTCTGCATCCCGACCATCTACTCACCCTGGTCTCTGAACGCTAGATATACCAAGTATGGTCTCTAGATGATATCTATTGGAATTAGGGCCTCCAGTATGCCTAGGTAGTGATCAATATCCCTGACCACTCCATCCACCTGCATCTGCGCCATCATCTCACGCCATCACCTGAACCCAACCCTAAAGCCAGCCTGGATCGCCATTGGGAGGCCGAGAGGTTGGGTAACCACAATGTGCTCGTATGCCCAACAGTGTAGAAGGTGGCCCACACAAAGACTGTACCGTCACCACCGACTGATGCCCCATAACTCTCTGTATACCTGGGCCAAAAAGATGGGTGCCCAGGTGAACACTATCTGTTGCTCCAGCATGTCCATCAAAACCCTGATCATGGCCACCAGGAACCTACCTCCCTCCGTATTTGGCAATGCATAGACTGTGATGCCGATCATCATCAAAATCGCCAGTTGATGTGCATCCTCATCCACCGCATACAAAGGCTCATATGCAAAATTGGCTGAATGGTAGCTCATCTTCGTGACGTGCTCCCCAAATAGTGTGACCATATGGATATCATGCACCTCTCTCGAGCACACATAGATATTAGCTCCATGTACCAGCAGCCACAAAATCTGGTACACGTCCTTGATCATGACCATCATCTCGCCTGTAGGTAGGTGGAAGGTGTTGGTGGCATGGTCCCATCGCTTGATCAATGCCACCATAAAGCTCACATCTCTCGCTACTCTGCAGTAGCATCTCAAACCACCTAGCCCCACTGCGCTCATCTGTGCCCACTCCTTGACTAACATGCCTCCGCGCATCTGCGTCAACAAGGTCGGGAGCCGATCCCGTAGTATCAAGGTCTGCCTCGCCTACATCCATCCACAGTCAATTTTATGTTAAAACTAATGTTACTTTTCCTATTTTACCAACTATTCTGACTATCTATGCCTAACCTGACACCTAAAAAGCCCTTGGCGTAGCTTTAACCTTTTGACTTGACCATTTTGTACCACCCTTTTTGACCAGGCAGCCACCAACATCGGTTATCATGCCAGTGACGGCACTCACCTGACCGACATCGGTAACCTAGTGACCGAAGTCGGTAGGTTAGCGACCGATGCCGGTCGCTGGTTGGCCAACGCCAGTGAACCCGCCGATGTCAGTGACTGGTTCGGCCCTAGGGCTGAATGGGGCAAGCCCTAAAAATTAGGGCTTCCCCATTTTAACCTCTAAACCCCCCCAAAACCCTCTAAAAAGACTCCTAAGCTATCCTAGACAACCTACCCACCTTCCTACCTACCCTCCCCCTTGGTTTCTACCTCAAACAACAAAAATTCAAAAACCTAAATACAAAACAAAAAGCATTCAAATAGGGTTCAGAGACCCTCTTACTCGTCCCGGCATCGCCGGCGTGGTGGCACGATGGGTGCTGCTGCTGGTGGACCTCCCGTGGGTCCTCTACTCCCCTCTACCATCTCTTTCGTACCAATGCCTCTGCACACTCCTGCTGGCTCAAACGCGTCCCTGTAGTGTCCAATCGACTCCTTCTCTCCACCAATGCCTCTCTGCCACCTCACGCTGCTGCACCGATCAACTTGGAGTCACTTTTAATCACTAAACTCTAGAGCTCACTTTTTCACTTGGATAAATAGCAAATGACTTTTGGTGGGCCGCCAATCCGGTTTTGTCAGATTTGGCAGACCATCGACGTTGGCATAGTCGTACCCTAGGCCGCCGACGTCGATAGATTTCTACCGATGTCGGCCTCTTTTGGCCACTGACATCGGTTCTATAACTGACGTCGGTGGCATTAAAACTTCATCCCTCTTCAAAATGACCAAAATCATGTCCCCAATCCGTCAGTTCGTCAGACCATGTCATTTTAGCCCCCTAGGGCACACTTAAGATCACTTTTGCATCCATCCGTCGACCACCAGACCTTGGAAAACTTGACCATCTCCTTTAACCGCGACCACTTCCAAAGCAATTTTGCCTTGGTTGTTTTTGCCTATATGCTACCTCATAATTGGTTAGCAAAATTGTGTGCACACTTTTTTGACCTTCACAAGTATAAGATCGCAAGCCGGTTGATTCGCACTACTTGTGACTTTTTCGTGTTTTCAGGAGCACTTCCTAAGCCTAGGATACCTGGAACACGATGACCATTAGAGCTTTAGCTTAGATTGAATAACCCAATTAGCAAATGACTAATGCTGGGGCCTGGTTATTTTAATTTTGGCACTCCTCAACCTTTGACCTGCAACAATTTAACCCGACCATCCTCGTGAAGTGGTGTACGCGCAATCACAACTTTTGCAGCGTTCTCTCTCTATCTTCCCCCCTTTTTTCATCCACTCTCTGTCAAATTCACACCTGATTCCAGGTTCCCTTCTCTCGACTCCTGCTTTGAGGGGGGATACCTCATCCATAATTGGGATAACCAACCCTTGCCTATTTTTGTTTTGCAGTTCACTTAAACAACCAACAAGATGAAATCAACCTTATCCCATACCTGGGGCAACCAACTCCTATTTTTGTCTTGCAGTTCGTTTAGAGCAACCAATAAGACAAAAAGGGGTAAATGTAGACACCTAAATAGTGTCTAACCCTCGGTCACTTTCCCCCTTAGTCCATTCTTAACCCATTCCTAAAAATTACTAATTTAAAATAATTAACTTATTTTGAATTAAGCCCCCCTCCTTGGACACATCACCCATGACACCTCACCTAGGACACCTCGCCTTAGACTAATTCTCATCCTATGACTCACCCAAGACCTATTCCTACTTCTCTCTAACCGCCTAACAAACTCTCGTGCGTATTTAGCCCAACCCTCGACATTCTCCAATGGATAGTGCACTTGGCGGATGAAAAATAGGCTTAGTGGCTCTTTTTTCCCGTTCTAACCCCACCGACGTCGGTCAAGTGTCGGCCGACATCAGCGGAATCGTCGATGTCAGTTATACTTAACCAATTTTTTAGACTCTTTGAGGATCCCAATCAGAAATCAGTGAATCTCTAGAAGCAACTGACGAATCCTTCAATCTTTAGTCTTCGACCATCTGTCAATCTGCAAAATCTCTCAGTCAAGCCTCTCACTCTCTCCCTCAAGTGTAGCAACAGCTTCAGGTTCTCCATCAGCAACAGATTCTCCACACAGGCTACATCAACAGCAGGTACGGGAATCATCAGTAGCACACCTTCCACAAGGCACATGTAAGTATATTGTCTGTGTTTTTATTCTCTTTTTAGTTATTGCTTTCAAACAATATCTCCTTAGACTAGACTGTTAACCAAGCCAAAACCGAATCTTGACTTATCCACCTCCCTATTTCCTCCGTCTTCTATCGGACCATACACTCTGCCCATTCAACCAAACTCTCAGACCCAGACCCTAGACCATTCAACCAAGCCCAAAACTTTGTCTCAAGACTGTTAACAAAACCTAGACCCTTCCTTGGCCTTGTCCATAGACCAAAAATCTGACCAGACTCTGTCTACAGACCACAGACCTGCTTAGACCCTGTCCAAGCTAACTACCCTGACCGATGCTGGTCACTACCCCAACTGACGTCGGCATATTAACTGACATCGGCACCTTTACCAACCGATGCCGGTAGAACCACCAACGCTGGTGACTGTGATCAGTTCGACAGCTTCTTTCAAGTAAGTCTTTGCTTCCCTTTTTCATTCCATCTTTTATCATTTCAGTTCTTCATCATTCAGCTATTTATCAGACATTTCTTTCTATTGATTAGTGGGTTTATATCCCTTAAGGAAGTTTTCATACTTCTGAGATCAAGCTTTCACTTGACAACCCACCATTTGTCCATTTAACACCTTCTTTTATCCAAGTTTCTTTTCTTTGCAGGTGTCATTCCTCCACAGCCAAAGAGGAGTACTCATAGTGTTTGGATTACGGTGCGCAGACTATATCCAGGTACACATCAAGCCTTGACCATTCCTTCTTAAGTTTCTCATTAATTCTTCCTTTAAAATTGAAAGCAAAATTTGAATAGAAATAGTGTATTTTCTTCCTAATTTATATGTAATCAGTTGTTACTTTCTTTAGTTGTATGTTTCAATAATCTTTAGAGTGCAAAAGATGTGAATGGAGTCTTGATTAATTTGATTGATGTAATGATCTGTAGATGTATAATAGCTACTAAAGGATTAGTAAATATGTTAATTAGGATAATTAAGTTTAAATTGATTCATAGTTTTTATTGTGCATGAGTGGTTTCTTGGATGTAGTTTTTTATATGTGTGCAACAACTGTAGACACCTAAATATAGCCAAAAATAAATTCCAATCAAGCTTTTGACCAATTTCCACCTAAAGCACACAATTTGGCCTAAAAACACTAAAACATGCTAAAAGATGTGAATCTAGCATATTCAAGTGCCAATTTTGGCTAGAGTATCACTAAAAGGGGCAATATAATTTATGGGCTAGCTAACTTTGATTAGATCATTTCAAGTCAAAATACCAATTTTACACCTAGGTGCTCTGGATTGCTCTTTTCTATCAAATTTATTATATGAGATGCATGTATTTGTTATTTGGTGTATGTAACATCCTAAATGGAATAATGGATCAAATGCATCTAACATTGACTTCCAATTCTAATCTAGTCAAATTTTGGACCAATAACAAGGCATTCTGATCAATTTAAGTAGTTTGTGCACAAAGCATTTAAACATGCTTAAGAGATAATTATTCAAAATTAAGGCCTAATTAATAATTACATGGAAACTTGTTGAAATCTTGTTTTTAGAAATGAATATCAAATATCTACATCATCAGGTGACCTCATTTCTTGGGAAGACATCCCTAGGCCATAAATGCCATAAATATCAAGACTCATGCCCTCCATGCCTCTTAATTGACCCTTTTTCCAATGTCATGATGAGGATAGTTATAAACTTAATTCCAAAAAATAAATTAACCCTCAACCACGCATCTTGATCTCAATATGGATGGTTTAAGTTGATTTTGATCAATCTCAAACTATAAATAAAGAGGCCACGAACATCATTTTTAAGCTTAATTTGTGTAAAGTTATAATGCAGGATTGGTTCCAAAAGCTTCATGAAAGCTAGTGTTACCATGCCAAATTGCTTCCAAGCCAATCCAAGCCAAAGGAAAATGTTCCAAGGAGAGATGGAAGTAGCCAAGCTTCCATTGATGAGGACTTCATGAGCACAAACTAGGCAAGTCAATCAAAGAATACTCTTGGAGCATCAAGGAAGGTAAGAAATGTGTGTTTTCTTGCATTTTAGTTGTGCTTTATTCATTTTTACTTCTTCGCTTAGCTCATCCTTGTAACTAGGCATAAAGATGTTAGTTTAGTGTGTTTTTTATTTAATTTCATTCACTAACACAATACTAATCTCCTCTTCTTTGTCAAATTCTTAGTTCACATAATAGCATGCCCGGTGGGACCTTCTTAGCTTCACAAGAATGGTCACAAAGCTATTTTAAGCAACTTACTGATCTTTTCCTTGTAGAATCTTGGAGTAAGGAGCCAACAAGAGTGAAAAATTAAAGTAAAAAAAAAAATTTAGAAGTCATGGGTTTGTTTTGACTCAGTCATGATATTGTCCTGTAAGTAGCAGGATTGTTATTTTGACTAGCTGTATTGTGATTAGCCATTTTTATTTTTAGACTAACTTTGTGTTTTTGTGTAGGGTCAAAAATACCACTACTGACTCAGTCATGAGATTTTTATACAACTCATGGGGTTGCCAAACTAAGTCATGGTATTATTCAACCGCTACTAGGTTAAAAGACAATACCGCTACTTTTAAAGTGGTAGGATTGTCTTACAAGTATCGGTATTGTCACTGTGAGTTGTGGTATTATAGTATGCAAAATAAGCAATTTTTTGGAGCTTCATTTAGGGTCATTAGGAGTCCATTTTTGATGATTTTTTTTTAAAACCATGTGTTTTTTTCTAAATTTTCATAATATGTTATGAGTTTACCATGAAATTTTATAATTTTTTCACTAAACCTCATTTTATCCCAAGTAGAGGGATTGTAACCCTGAGTAGTAGGATTATTGTTTGTAATATCGCAACTCACTAAGTAGTAGGATTGTCTTGCTATTAGTGATATTGTGAAATTGAGTCACAGTATTGTGACTAAACCACCTATGGTTAAGTTACAATACCACAACTCTTAAAGTTGTGAGATTGTCCTATAAGTGGTGGGATTGCTCTGTCAAGTAGACGTATTACACCACTATGACAATATGAGAACTCCTTTTTCTAACTTCAATGTTTCAAACTAATTTTAGCTTCAAATCTAAACCTCTTGCTAACATTTTTATTGTAAGAACAACTTATAAAATTACTAAAAACATGTTTTAGATCATCTTTTGCATGCTTTAAAATGGATTGGGAACCTTGTTTTGGTGTTTAACAAAAAAATTAAATGTTTATGGTGAATGTTCAATGTTTGTAATTAAGACCAAGGGGTCAAAATAACACCATCACACCTTTTCATTTGGGCTTAAAAATTAACTCACCTTTCCAAGATTTGTGTATTCACTTAGTTGTTTAAATTAGATTTTGTTTGACCAAAAGAGGGGTGTTGTGTGTATGCTCTTCTATTTGTCCCCTTTAGGGAACCTTTGGAATCAAAAGAACCATTCCTATTGTAAATTTCCTAGTTAAAGGCATAGAAATAAGGTCATATAAATCACTCCCCAAAAGGATTAAAAAAATTTATGCAAAGATTTATGAGGAAATAAGCTAGCATTAAGTATCTAATGCCTCACTGTTCACATAGAGATAAGCAAGTAAATGGACCAAAAATCAAAATGTCAAAATCTAAGGTTAAAGTGTTTCAAATTAGTCTAATCTAGGAAAATTAAAAATTGCTAGGTCTTTTGGCCAAACATGGCATTAAAAGCTAGGCTCAAACAAGTCATGTGTTAGGACTCTTGGCCAAACAGCATCAAAAGCTAGACTTTGAAAATAAAGATGATTTTTAATCTAACAGATTTGAAACACTTCTAAAAAATAATAGGAATTTGAGTTTTAGACATAAACTTGACCAACTAAGTACAAGGTATGAAACAAAAGACACTTTAGAGATAGTTTACTTTTCTCACAAATAATGGTATAAAACTTGGCTCTTTTAACAAATAAGTTAGACAAAAAGTGAATGACATAAATGTGTTATACATTTTACTTTTTAGAGCTTGTAGAAATCTCTTTCTATCACACAACATTGACTATGGATCCTAACATGTATTCCTAGACTTTTAGTGGACTCATGTACAATCTAAGGATTAGTAATGTGGTTATGTAGGAAGAAATGGTGCAAGACCCCTACGTGGATAATATTACTTATGACATGGATCTTTATCCTCTTATAATACTCAATTAGGGGCACAAATCCAAGATCCATTAGACAACTATTTGGTTAATACACCACCTTATTCAAAATAAGACCAAGAATAAATTGCACAATACCTAGCTACAATACTCCCAGCTGATGAACCAGTTCTTCAATAGTCATGCTCTATTAATATGCCTTCCACATATGATCCATTTTTGTTTGAGCATCATTTTTTGGAGAATAAATATGAGATTTTGATTTGATACATAGAGGTAGGGGCCAATTTTCTAGTAGACTTCCCTGATGAGAATTTACCAAGCCTAGTAAGAATGCCATAGAACATAATTTATGATCAATAGAGTTCTTCTAGAAATCGTTTGGCTCTAGTCCAAACAACATATACAAAGCCTAATATGCCTAATAAGGAAAAAAACTCATATAAGACCACTTTAACCAAATATAGACGGCATATCAAACCTACCTAAATCTCGCATGTAATTTCAATCAAATGACCATGGTGAGAAAACCTCTTATTGACTTAGTTCCTTCAATAAGAGTTTTGATAGAGTTAACTAATCAAGAGAATCAGAGTTTAGACCCATTCATACAAAACACTTCAGTAGATAACTTTTTACATATGCCCATTATTGAATAAGTGTCTTCTAGTTCTACGTGGAATACTGAGCAAAATATAGTGGAAAATGTACAAGCAACATCCAATCCCAATCAAAGTTGTAATAACACACAAAAAACTAGTCAAAAACATAGGCCTATAGTTAATACCATGAGTGGATCATCATACCAAGGAATAAGAGCCTCTATACCCCAACCTTCACCACCTATTTCCCAACCTCAATTGGCTTCTTCCTCAAGTGTGCAACCTATGGGATTAGGTAGTCAACCAACAAACAGTGTCACACCTCAACAATAGAATGTAACAAATCATACTCCTCCTCTACAAGTGATGATTAGTATTTCACAACATCAAGCACAATCTAGTGTATCAAAATAGCTATGGATGAATTTATTCCCACCTTTGCAAATGGAAACTAATGTTACACCTTGTTAAGTAATAACAAATGTACCTCTTTAGTTGTAGACTAGTGTACCAATCCAAAACCAAGTGATGACTAGTTAACAACATGTAAATATTGGTTAGTGACAAATGTTGAATCTTCAACCTTCTTTCACTTCCCCATAGAGATTCATCAAATAAGGAGGCTCCCATATTTCTCAAGTACCTACTAGATAACAATTGGTTCAAAATGTGCCACAAGTTCAAAGACAAGGTCTTGGTCCATAAGTTCCCACTCAACAACAAGGTTTGATTAGTTGGTAACATGTCCATTTTCAACCATAATAGGCATATTATAGTTATATCCCTCCATCCCAACCATAAAATCCTCCAAGTCAAACCTTTATCTCCAACCTAGACTAGAATATTACATAACCAAATATACAATTCCATGTACATCCTAATCCATGTATGTATATTCTTGGCCCATTTCCCAACCAAACCAATATACCTCAATAGGTATCTCCATCATAATTAAGGCAAAGTATCCTACTTATAACCTCCCAACCATCTACCCAAACCAATATTTTCCCTCAAACCAATGTTCCTTCTAGTTTCTTATCCCAAAGAATTTCAACAGATGAAGGATGCAATTACCACCATTCAAGTTTGGAAATATACTAAATTTTCTAAGTTGGATGATGTGTATTCTTATCTATTCAATATGGAATACTTGCAGATACCATTTCCTCCAAGATATGAACCACCAAAATTTAACAAATACAAAGGGAAAGGTGACTGTAAGGCTCATTTAATAGAGTTATTTATCGCATGTCAATTAGTGGCATATAGTGATATATACATTTTATTGTTGTTTCCAAGGAGCTTGGCTGGATAAGCCTTAGAGTGGTTCTTAAAGTTTCCCAAGAATTTAGTAACTAATTTTGATGATCTTTCTAATAAGTTTGTGCAAAATGTTTCCTATAATCTCGAACATGAGATTTCATTGATTGACTTAACACAAGCAAAGCAAAAAGCTAGTGAGAGTTTTTCAAGTTATCTATAGTGATGGAGAGTTCTTGCATGCTCAGTCACCTATAATTTACTAGATAAAAAATTAGCTACTGTGTTTACTAAAAATTTTCATAGTGAGATGGCTTATCATCTAGAACTACAATGTGCACATACTTTTAAAGAGATCATTGATAAAGTCTTATTGATTGATAAATCTCTTATTAATAAATGGATCATCAAGCTTACATTAATTAATCAAAATCAAAGTACCAATCAAGGAAGTGTCCAAAACAACATCCAATTCAAGCACAAGCATCGTAATCGACACAAGCTAATAACCAAGAAAGACCAAAGAAATTTAACTACAATAAGAATGTTATGGGTAATGAAATAGATAAATCACGTCATGTCCAAATGGTGAAAACATCATTTGCTCCACCTTTTTAGCTTAATCCTACCCAATAACCTCTCCCCCCAATGTTGAAATCACAACTAAGACACATGAAAAAAATACAACCTTTACCATTACAAACCCCTCCTCTAAGGAGAACTATGCCTATGCATCATGTCTTTATTAACCTAAGAGATCCTATTAAGTATGTATTTCATAAACTTGTCATTGCTAATCTAATTAGTTGGCATATACCAAAGCATCATCCATAAGGCATTCCTTATCTAGATTGGTACCATGTAAATGAATTCTATTAATATCATTAGTTCAACAAGCATAATATATGAAGATGTGTGCAAATCAAGTATTTAATTGAGAATATGTTAGAGAATGGGGAGATAACATTGGATAATGGTGCTTTCACTTCCAATCAAACTCCTCAAATTTATCAAAACCCCTTTCCTCAACATAACAATCAATAATAGTACAATATTTAGCAACAAAAACAATGCCAGCCAATGCAATAACAAAATCAAAGGTCAAAATATTAGAATTAGCAAAATCAATAACAAAACCCAAAATGTCAGAACAATGGACAAAACCAATGTCATAATGATAATAATCAATAAACCTACCATGCAATTTCTAAAGACTACAATAGGATTGTAGGTCATATTGTAGGGGGTATCATTAATACCATCTTCATTAATCCTAGATTGAGTGTTAATCAATCTAGACCATTGTTAAATAATAATACTCAACCACATCACATGGATAATCCTTCTTTGACTTGGGATAACACATAGGCAAACCAAAAAATTGGGACTTCCACTTTTCGACCTTAGACTGACAACTCACCCTTGCCACGTGACCACATAAAAGTGCATTGATAACCAAGACTTGTCTTATCTAGTCCCACACCATTCCCAAAATGTGTTAGCAATAATGGTCTAGTATCTAATCTTGATTATGCAATCACAACCTATAGGTCAAAGATTACTATCCCAGGCCCATAACCATCTGCCACTTTACCTATTATCCAATCAACCATTTAAACTTATAATAAACCATTCACTATTAACCAAGATAAGAAGTTTGATATTGTGGAACAATTGTAGAAGACACCAACATGATTTCTATTTTATATTTGATATGAACATCAACAATCCACAAGAACATCTTGAATGAGTTATTAACCCAATCCACTATTTCTAGTGACATATCCCCTAATAAATTTCAAGCTTTGGTTGGACACCTAGCTCTAGTCCAACAAGTCACATTCAACCAAAGTGATATGTCTTCCCTTGGCCCACTCCATAATAATCCATTGTACATATAAGTTTATATAAAGTGGCATAAAGTGAAATGTGTCCTCATAGACAATGGATCAAGCCTCAATATAGTGTCTCTAAATCTCATCAAGATTCTTGGGTACATAATTATAGATCTCTAGCCAGAAATGATAACTATCAAAGCCTATGATAATCAAGAAAGAGAATCACAAGGCGCCATTAGCTTACTAGTTATTATTGCACCTTTAATTCATGATACACTTTTCCATGTGCTTGATCTTGAGTTTTCATATAATATGATTCTAGGTAGGCCTTGGTTACATGATATTCATATAGTCTTATCAATGTTGCAACAATGTATCAATTTCTCCCACTCAAGGATGGAAGTGAATATTCTAAGAGATTTACACCCATATGAACACTACAAACATATTGAGGCTAAGTTTCAAAGATACAATTACCAATACAACATGAATATGAGTTCCAAGAAAGATAAAAGAAAGGCCATACTTATTGATCCACCATAGGATAATTGTATAGATCCTAATACCTTGGATTCCCTTTCCCACATGCCACCTCCTGAAGCTTCCAATCATTTCACCATTTTAGATAATGGACTAGGGGATTATGTGACCCATCATAACTTCCATATTGCCAATCTTCCTTAGAATTTGAAGACCTTTGGGAAACCTAAATTCACCCCACACATGCATTAGAAATAAAAGAAAAAAGATAAGAGACTTGTCATATTTGTACTAGCATCTAGCCTAGACACAGATCCTCTTGAAGGGGATTAATCATGGCTATATAATGATAACCAAGCTGATTGTTATAAAAGTATAAAGTATCCTATTCCCAATAAGATCATGGAGCATCAAGATTATGAAGGAAGAGGCCTTAGACCAAATCAATAAGGAACCATCAAGCCAATTTCCATGACTAAGTACAAAAGACCCTATGGACTTGGATTTAAACCACCTGAGGGTGATCCCACATATCTTATTCAAATTCCATCATGAATGGCTAGTGATGATGATGTTGACAATGAAGCAGAGTCTAATCATAGACTCATTTTTGATGATCCAGCTGAGACTAACCTATTTGATAACAATGCTATTTGTACCCTTACCCCAGTCATTCATCAAAACCCATTACCATTATACTATCCCCAATTGATAGATTGGGACCAAAAAGAATCCATTTTGTTGATTAATGAGTTTTAGAATGATGAAGCATTCTGTGAATTTTTAGGCCTTAGAGACAACATTCCATTGGGAGATCATAAATCAAGATTCTCAATCACATCGTATCTTGAATCCTAGAGACAACATTGAGGTCCCCATGTGAAAACATATTTGAGGCAATTTATAAATATAGAAAAAGTAAAGATAAAGTCTAGTCTAGTGATGAAAACCTATTTTAGGTGCCGTTAGATGGGGGTGTTCATTATTCTTTGAATTTAGACTAGGAGATAACTAATGATGAACTTACCTATGTATCTTAGTTTAATTTTTCATAAAAACAAGTATTTGATTAAATTATTCAATAATTTTTGACTATTTTTGTCACATGGCTAGATATCCCATTAGGGGACTCAGATTCATCATGCCTAAGAGAATTTGAATATCAATTTCTAGAAAATGACCTTGATATAGTCCAATAGTTCAAGTATTTACCTGCTATCCTAGAAGATGGTTCAACCATTCTAGTCAAAGATACAACAAAGATAAACATTAGGATTCCATTAGACCTAAAATGGATAAAATTAGGTACATACCTCATTAAGGAGGAACGTGAAGTGTTTACAACTCTGTTGAGAGAATTTGTATATATCTTTGCACGGGATTATTCTGACATGCCAAGTTTAGACCCTACCTTGGTTCTGTATAACCTTATGGTCAATCTTGATGCCAAACCAGTAAAAAAAAAGATAAGTAAGATGCATCCTCACATTGTTGTCTTAGTAAAGAAAAAGTTGGAAAAACTCTTAGAAGCAGGATGTATCTGATCCATTGACTACTTAGAATAGATATGTAATGTTGTATCTATTCGTAAAAATCCTAAAGGAATCAGAATCTATACTAATTTTTGAGACATCAACAAATCTTATCCTAAGGATGACTTTATATTGCCTAATATTAACATGATCATCAACTCTATGGCAAGTTATGAAATGTTTTCACTCATGGATGGATTTTCAGGATATAACCAAATTAGAATAGCACTAGGAGACCAACATAAAACAACATTCACCACTCCATGGGAAACATTTTGTTATTAGGTAATGCTATTTGGTCTTAATAATGCTGAAGCTACATATCAAAGGGCCATGACTATCATATTCCATGATATGATGCATGATATTGTTAAAGACTATGTCAATGACATATTAGGAAAATCCAAAACTAGGGCTGACCATCCAACAGTGCTACATAAGATATTTAAAATATTTTGAGAGTATAAAGATAGACTCAACCCAAAGACATGTGTGTTTGGTGTAACCTCAGGAAAATTACTTGGATTCATCATGTCTCACAAAGGTATTGAAGTTGATATGGTTAAATTCCATACTATAACCAAGATGCCACCAATAACTAATTTGAAGCAAATCCATAGTTTGCAGGGTAAGATCTAATAAATCTGATGCTTCATCTCTTAGTTATCAGACAAGTATCATCTATTTATACATCTTATGAAGAAGGGAGTTGAATTTCACTAGGATGATCACTACCAAATAGCTTATCAATAACTCAAGGACTATTTAGTTAATTTACCAATTTTATTACCTCCTATGCTAGGAAGGTCATTCTTGTTGTATATATTAGCTACCAATAATGCCTTGGGGGCAATTTTGGCTCAATATGATAACAATGGAAAATATCATGTAGTATACTACCTAAGCTATACCTTGGTTGCATATGAACATAACTATACACCTATTGAAAAAGCTTATCTAGCCATGGTCTTCACAACTTAGAAACTACACCATTACATGTTGAATAATAAAACCATGGTCATTTAAAAATTAGATCCACTCAAGCATCTACTATCTAAAATATATTTACAAAGTAGAATTACCAAATGGATCATGATTTTTAGTGAGTTTGACATAGAGTATGTCAATTAAAAGTCAATTAAGGGATAATTTCTTGTAGATCAACTTGTTGAAGCACCTCTTGTAGACCCAAAGCCAATCACATTTCATTTCCTTGATGAATCCATAATGATCATCATTGACACACCTCTTGAGGAGTAGCACTGGAATCTATATTTTGATAGTTCATTTATTGCACATAGATCAAGGGCAGGCCTCTTATTTATTACACCATAGGGGGATCTAATCCCTAAATCATTTAAAATTAGCTTTCCTTATACAAACAACATGGCTGAGTATGAAGCATTTGTTGTAGGACTTTGACAAGTAGTACATTAGAACATATCTCATCTCCAAGTTTATGGTGATTCTTAGTTAATCATCAATCATGTCATAGATCATTTTTAGACCAAAGATGACAAGCTAGTTCCATATAAAGCCATGGTTGACACTCTTAAGCAACAAATTACCAATATTCAGTTTGAGCACATACCAAGGGATAGTAATAGAACTATAGATGTCATAGTTACTATTGGCTCTCTAATTTAATAAATAGATAAAGCTAAAGAGTATCAATTCTTTGTCAAGAATTTGTCAACACCAGCTAATGAACCTTCAACCATTGAAATGATTTATGATATTGTTGGTCCTAATTCTATCTGATACTCAAACCTTTACAACTACCTTCATGATTAAGTTCTACCACCTATCCTATCTCAAAAACAAACCAAATTATTTATTCATCATTCCAGTTGTTATACTCTACTTGGATCCACCCTTTGCCAATAGTTTTGATGGAACTCTACTTCGTTGTTTGACTTTAGTAGAGTCTAATCTAGTGTTAAGATAAGTTCATGAAGGAGTATGTGGATCTCATTATATTAGGATATTCCTATCCAAGAAGCTCTTGTGTACTAGTTATTATTGGCCCATTATGGATGTAGATGTAACTGCATATGTAAATAAGTGTGACAAATGTCAATGATATGTTAATCTGATTCATGCCCTAGTCCAAACTTTGAAATCAATGTTGACACCATGGCCATTTTCTACATAGGGACTTGACCTCATTGGGAAGATCAACCCCACTTCATCTAATGACCATAAACATATCCTTACCACCATCGAGTATTTCACTAAGTGGGTTGAATCTATACCCCTCACTTACATGACTATAAAGCAAATTTACAAATTCATCTTTAGCCATCTTATTTTTTGATATGGTATTCCCTCTAACATTATACTAATAATGGAGGATCAGTCAAGAACAAGGATGTAGACTAGCTATGTCTAGAATATAACATCACACAAATTTTTTTTACAACATATTATCCTCAAGGTAATGGCCAGGCTGAAGCATCGAATAAAACCATTATCAATATTTTCAAAAATAATTTCATTGATTCCAATCATGATTGGCACCTAAAAATATTCCCTACCCTTTGGGCATACCATACCAATCATCGTATCCCCATAGGAGCCACTCCATACTCACTTGTTTATAATACTGAAGTCATTCTTTCCATTGAGGTCAAATTGCCTTCACTACACATCTCTTTCAAGCATGTCTTGGATGATCATGACTATCAAGTATCTCACTTACAAGAGCTAGACCTACTTGATTATAAATGCACAAATACACTCAAAAATCTCTAGGCATATTGAAACTAACTCAAAGGCCATTACGATTGGCATGTCAAGTATATAACATTTGAACTTGGTGATCTTGTTCTTAAAGAAAACCAAAAGAATACCATGACTGAGAAGAAGCATAAAGGTAAATTCAAACTAAATTGGATAGTGACTTTCATCATTACTATAGATTATGGATCAGGGGCATACATGCTTGCCACACCAGATGGAGATGAACTTCCTGAGCCAATGAATATTATTCATATTAAGTGGTACTATGCTTGAGTGCTAAGGTGTATTATCTGTATGGACCATTTTAGTTATACCATTTTATCATTATTATTATTTATTCAAATATCATACTTATTTTCCCTCTTAGCCATATGCACTATACATTTTTGACCTATTGACCTAGTGTGTTCTATAGCCTAGCCCATTTGACCTTAGTTTTTACCATTTATTACGCATTTTTAGCATTGAGGAATCGGATCAGTTTCATCAGTTGGTTTAAGTACTTTAGATAGAGATCATATTTTAGAGTAGTGTGATAGACATTTTAGTAGCTGCATCCTTTGTTTGTTATTCCTTTCTTATCACTGGTCTTGCTACTAATTATAACCATCTTTGGAAAAATTATTACCATTGATCTATGATGTTGTGTCCTAGTTATAACTGCTTATGGGGAAACTAGGGGAAACATTTGTTTATTAAGCCTTGATGTACCAACTTTCCACTTCCTATGCCATGTTGTGCCTTTTTACCAACTGTGTTTTTTTTGTTTGAATTGACTGCTACACTAGTAAAATTTCTCTGCTATAGGGTGGAACTATAGTGACTTGAGGTCCTACTCTAGGACTATATAGGTATCACTTGATACTTGTTAAGGTTAACTCAGTCACCTCCTTGCCATGCTCTCACCATTTTGTGAGTAACCTAATTTTGAATGCTCTAACCATTTTTCAAATAACCTAGGCTTAAACGCTCTCACCATTTTATGAGCAACTTAAGTTTGAACACTCTCTCCATTTTGTGAGTAACCTAAGTTTGAACGGTCTTGCCATTTTATGATCAACCTAATGTTGAATGCTCTCACTATTTTATGAGAAACCTAATATTGAATGCTCTCACTATTTTGTGGCATTAAAACATTTAGTGTCTCATCATTCTTGATTGAGTTGAGATACTCCAAAACAATTCCAAAAACATTTATAAAACTACTATAAAAGAATTAAAAAAAGATAAACCACTTCTTTGCCTTCAGGATTCTGGGAACTCTTACTAAGTTTGAAGTAACCCATTCATCACTTAGTTTCCCCGTCCTATTTGGCCTTTTCTCTCATGCACTTTCCATTTTTCAAGATTATTCCTATTATTCTATCACATCCATTTTGTTTATTTTCACTAGTTATTATTTTTCTTCCCATTCCTTGGGAGAACTACATTTGGCCTAAAGTTTTTGTTGGATATTACATCCATGGAACTATGTAGGTAGCATCCACTTGTCTAGTGCATATGGAGACAAATTAGCTACCCCCTTCCTTTTCATTTATTCCACCATTTTGTTCATTTGTTAAGTTGTCACCTATTTTCTAGGGGCAATGGTTGTATGTTTTCTTTTGAGTGTTTCTTTATTGTTTTGTTTGTGTGCCTATTTTTTTGATTTCAGCATTATTGCTTTGATTTAGCTTATGTGTGTTCATTGGGTGATTCCTTGCCCACACTTACACTTGAATCTATCCATATTCATATTATTGCATTTCCATAATAGTTTTTATCATTGGTGCATTATTTTTAATTGAGTATTGGATTATTGGAGTCAGTCCTTATGCATATTTTAGCTAAGTCTTCATGATGTTATACCATGATGCCTACCGACACGTGCTACAACAAACCTCAGCTTCAAGAATTCTATTTAGCAATGGTGGCATCAACATCCTGATTCAATCCCAATCATATCCCAAATAGAGTAATTAACCATGAAAGAATTTTAACCTTTATTGGTTCAAATGAACATCTCCCTATAAGTAGGTTGTTTCAATTCATCATTACCCTCTATGTTAAGCTATCATCATCATTGACCAATTTTATCTGATTTACATAATTGAGGTATAATTATTATAACCACCTATGGGAAAACCATTGCACACCATCCCACCTGCATTGCTCATTGATTATAACCACCTTTGGGTAAATCATTGTGTTGTCACCACTTATCTTTTTTGCCCATACAAGGGCATGTTATTATCTTGTTTGTTTATCCTAACTATGGAAGCTCCATCTTCTCAATGATTATAACCTCTTTTGGGCAAATCATTATGTTATCATACCACATTACCACTATCAGGGTAAAATGCTTATAATCACCTTTGAGAAAACCATTGTACACTGTCCCACTTACATTGTTAGTGATTTTGGTTAATTTTTTAATATCATTATGTTTTCACCCCATAATATTTCCTTTCTTTGGTCCCCTCATTTTGATTTTTATCAAGGGACCATTTGTCAACCTATTTGTGTCAACCATTCCCTCAAGGGGGCATCATATAGTTAGTTTATCATCATTATAGTTGTAGGCATATATGACATTTTCATTCTTTGAGAAGATGTTACTGTGCTTATAGCTTGTGATGCCTTTCCAAATAGGGGAAAACTATAGACACCTAAATCTAGCCACCAATAACCTCCACTCAAGCTTTTGACCAATTTTCACCTAAAGTGCATAATTTGGCCTAAAAAAACTAAAACACACTAAAAGATGTGAAACTAACATATTCAAATGCCAATTTTGGCTAGAGTATCACTAAATGGGGCAATGAAATTTATGGGCTAGATAACTTTGATTAGATCATTTCAAGTCTAAATGCCAATTTTACACTTGGGTGCTCTGGATTGCTCTTTTCTATCAAATTTCTTATATGAGATGTGTGTCTTTATTATTTATTATTGGCAACATCCTAAATGGGATAATGGATCCAACACATCTAACATTGAATTCCAATTCCAATCTAGTCAAATTTTGGACCAATAATAAGGCATTCTGATCAATTTGAGTAATTTGTGCATAAAGTGCTTAAACATGCTTAAGAGCTAATTAATCCAAATCAAGGCCTAATTAATAATTCCATGGAAACTTGATAGTTTTTTTTAGAAATGAATATTGAATATATACATCATCAAGTGACCTCATTTCTTGAGAAGACATCCATAGGCCATAAATGCAACAAATATCAGGATTCATGCCCTTCATGCCTCATCAATGCCCTCCATGCCTCTTAATTTCCCCTTTTTCCAATGTCATGATGAGGATAATTATAATAATTCCAAAAAATTGAATTAATCCTCAACCACACATCTTCATCTCAGGAAGGATGGTTTAAGCTGATTCTGATCAATCTTTAAAATCTATAAATAGAGAGTCCATGAACATCATTTTAAGCTTAATTTGTGTAAAGTTATAATGTAGGATTGGTTCCAAAAGCTTCATGAAAACTAGTTTTACCATGCCAAATTGATTCCAAGCCAAGCCAATCCAAAACCAAAGATGCCAAGGAGAGATGGAGGTAGCCAAGCTTCCATTGATGAGGACTTCATGAGCACAAACCAAGAAAACCAATTAAAGAATACTCTTAGAACATCAAGGGAGGTAAGAAATGTGTGTTTTCTTGCATTTTATTTGTGTTTTGTTCATTTATATTTCTTCACTAAGATCACCCTAGTAACTAGGCATGAAGATGTTAGTTTAGTGTGTTTTTTATTTGATTTCATTCACTAACACAATACTGATCTCCTCTTCTTATTAAAATTACTAGTTCACAATAACTACCTTAGATACTTCACTAGCCCAATCCATAATCTCCTGATTAAGGGTGTGCAACAACTTCCCTAAAAGGAGCAACCTTTATTTGAGGCTTGTGAATTTATATATTTTTATCTCCTTAGATTTCTTAGTCATGTCTGGTTATGTGTGCAATTGTTTCTAGAAACAAGCATAGGTTCCAAGAGCATTTATCCATTTAGAAACCAACCAAGGAAGTAGTTCTTGAAAACCATAAAAGCTTTATTTTTTGCCTTACCTATCCTTCCTTTCTTGAGTTTATTTTGAGATCTACCCACTCTAGATTAACAACCATCTACCCATCTAAATCATATAGAGATTCACTACTCTTATTATGAACCACACATCCCTCCAAAAAACTTGCTAATAACCTACATGACCTATTTGTTATTCTATCAATCAGCTATAACAGACTGAATACCTAAAAATTATGCCTTGAAGTGGAGTTTACCTCCATTAAGATCTTAAAATGTTAGAGTCTACTTTATTAAGGTTATGGTGTGCATAAAATCTACATCAATAGTGGTGAACTACTTTATTACTTACATTGGTTCAATTCACACCTATTCCTACAACATATGTGACCACATCCATGGCACTTTACACCAATATAATGGAAAAATCATTGGATGTGACTCAGTTACCACTATCAAAATAGATTAAAGGAGTAGTCAACTTTTAAGAATCAATTGCACAAAAGGCCTCATATTTAGAGAAGGAAATCCTAAGGCTATGACAAGAAAATGCTAGAGTAGAAGAGAAACTATAAAATGCATGAAAACTAATCAATAACACTTGTCACACCTTAGTTATGTAAGTACTATGTGATCAAGTAATGTCAGAAGATAAGTATTTCACTACTCTACTGATAGAGCTTACAAAGAATTAAAGAGTTGCATAGAAATTTTTGGTATCGCATACATAAGGGAAAGATCTCAGGATCAAAACAAAAGTCATATGTGAACTCCTTGATAAATATGATGAGGTCCTAAACACCATTATAAGGTCAACTAAGTGGATATCCCAACATATGTTAAATTGGTGAAAACATCTCAATAAATTATTGGCAACTATCAAACCATAATTTACGATTACAGATAAAGCCAAAGTTGTATTAGAGGTTTAAATGGTAACTATATAGAAAATGAGAAATGCACTAATATAATTTTTAAATTCTAGGGATGTTTCCATACAAAATCTATAAGTATGGCATAATGAAATAATACACAATGAATTTTAAAGCCATCCAAGCCCAAAGGACAATAGACAAATTGGATGAGCTCATTTTGGATATTCAACTGAAGTTATCTAATTCCATGGCATTTTTCACAATCATATATGATGATGATCTACAAAATATGATGATGATCTAGGTGCCACTACACATTCTACTTTCCATGGTATGTGAAGTTCTCACAAATTGAAAATTTTTCAAGTAAGATCTATCTCAAGTTGATCTAGATATTTTACATATAATTAGATGATCCCCAATTCATTTATCCATAATAGATTTTAAAAGTAATAAAAGAGAGGAAGTTGGACACAAAGGCTTAGTTCACACAACTACCTCTGATAGTGGGTACATTATAAGCTAGTGAGTTTGTAGCTAACCAAACACAACAACCTCCATAACCACTAAGTCAAACATTTCCTAAGCTATAACAGTAAGTTTTATGCAATTTTTTATGAATTCAAGAATCTTTAATTTTTTTTATAAGATAGTCTAAACATTATGAGTGGGGATAAAATGGTTAAAAACTCTTAAATGGTGGCCACCTAGTTATGTTATCCTATTAAAACTTGAAAGGGTAGTAGGCTAGTATTCTACTTAGTTAAAAACCTAAAATGGTGGAAAAGCAGTGTGTAAAGGGTGAAAAATGGTAAATGATACCTAGAGTGATAACTATGACTTCTATTTATGGCTTAACTTTTTAGCTCGGTTCAGATCAACTTGTGACTTTGTCTTGAGATGAGATAAATATTTAAGCTTGATAAAGTGTTGGATGAAGAATGGAGCATGGTAAAATTGTGAAGTATAATAGAAGGACACATGTGTGAAGTATATGATTTTGTATTTTGTATAATTTTTTTATGCATTCGGCCTTGTAAGCCTAATCAGTCAATAGATTAATGTGAAGTCTTTCCTTATGTATCTTGAAAGGCTAGGATGTGAAGAGACAACAAATTGTAAATTATTATATATAACACTTTGTTATAATAAAATATGGTTCTAATTTGTTGATAGAGATTAATAGAATCATTTTTTTATGGTTTTCCATATATATATATATATATATATATATATATGGTTAGAGCATAATGAATACTCTATTTTACTTTAATATATTATTGAATGCTATGCTGGTTATGTTCCATCTACTGTTAGCATATATTTTCTTCTTGCTCTTAGGTGCATCTTTATATATCATAGATGCTAGGTAATATTGTATTCTCTTATATACTTGTTTATACTCTCCACTATACAAGATATCCCTATAATTAACATGTTTTAGAGTATTTACATGAACCTCTACAAACACACTTCCAAGTCCACTAAGCCATAAAACTATTTTTTTTTACTATTCTATACTATCTCAACAAATACCCCCTTTCCCATCGTGGTAATTAAGCTAACCCATCTCTAACCCAACCCATTCTAAGTTATCCCATCACACCTTCTATGGACTTTAACATCATGGGGAGGTATGATGAATACTTGAAGGAAATATTTGATCAAATTTTACAAGGATTTATGCTACCCTGTCCCTTACTAGAACTTCCCAAGTTTAAAGGGGAGGAAGATCCCAATGCATATGTTAAGGATTATCCCACAACCATTAGATAAATCTTAATTTGGGATTGGGTTGTTGAAAATATTTTTCCCAAAACCATGGAGGTAATTTCTCTTGATTGGTATTATCATCTCCATTATGATTATATCCACTCTTTTTGACAATTTATGGCTAAATTTGTACATGTCTTCGATATGAACAAGCTTCTAAAAACTAGCATTCAAGAGTTCCTTCATATCAAACAAGAAAATAATTAATAAACTTCCTATTCCACCATCAAATGGTATCAAGTAATATATTTATCTACCATCATGATAAATATGGATTAGAAATAATTATGTGATATCTGCCTTCACTCTATTAATAAATAGATGAAGGAATATATACAAAAATTACACTGCCAATCTTATGAAGAAGATCTTGAGAGTTCTTTGTGAATTTATTAGGTAGTTATTGATAGTGGTTGCCTAACTTATGGGACCAATGGATATATTATTACCCCTAACCAAAATAATGGGGGATTACAAAGTGAAAACCACAAAAATTTTAACAACCAAGGTCTTAGTATCCTTAACCAATATAGGAATGCCACCATAGATGACATGAGTGACCATAAAAATAAACTAAACCTTGATAGTAATAAGTAACAACCCATGAAAAAATGGCACCAACAACAATAATAATAATGATATGAGGAATCAAAATCATCCTCCTATAGTTCATGAAAATAATTTTAATCACCCATAACCCCAAATTATGTAGTACCAAAACTAGTTATTGGGAATTTAACATTTCCTACAATTTCAAAACAAACCATTTTATCAACAAAATAACCAACAAAAATTTGATCAACAAGGACAAAACCAGAGGCTTGGGGACTATGACCCCAACATCTACTACCTCTTCCATATTATAGTTGGGAAAAAAACTTGATCATGTTAACAGTACAAAAAATCCATCCAAAGACTCTTGGAGGAATAAATATAGACTTTTGTTGCAATGTTCTTATAGAATTTGAATGTAAACTTGCAAGCCTAGTTCAATGACCTTGTGACCCCCAAAACCAAAACTTCTAAATATATTAAAAATGATTCCCAAACCATAAAAATTGAGTTACCCAAAACCAACTATAAGGTATCATATAAAACCAACCCACACAACACAACCAAACAATACCAACATGCATTCATGATGTTGAGGCCTCTACTTATGGTGCAACTAACCTAGATTTTACATCATAATTAGGGGTAAAATGGAAGTTTAGAATGGTAATATTAGTAAAGTTAGATATATAGGAAGAAGAAAACATTATAACTCATACAAGTAAATATAAACATATAAATCTCTACCCTTCTAACCTTTTTGAGGGTGATGTTACTCCTAAACCTATGGGAAACTATGATTTAGTTGTAGACCTTACAAAGATGTTTTCCCATGTCTTATTTATTGATTTACTCAAAAAATCACCCACCCACAATTTAAAATTTCTTGATGACCTAAGGTTGGGATATTTATCTAGTGTTAATCCCCCACCTCAAGCCTAGATCAACCACATTGAGTTTGAGATGTTTCCACTTGGGCATAATTTAAGGGATGTTGACTATTTATTCAATCTTGAAAATCTCCCTCTTAGTTTTGAGATGGCTCAGAGAGGGTATGCATAATTATTTATAAAATTATGGATATATCATAATTCATTATGAGATCCATGGTTGATGTTGACAAGTTTGACCTCCCAGGTCAAATTGTGACCCCTACAATTTGAAACTTTGATTGTCATGTTGTATGTGATCTTTAAATGGTCTTTCAAAAGTCTTGTTAGCATTGTTTAAGGTAGTGTCTTTATGAATATTTTGAATGTTTCAAGGTTAGTTTAGTGGGTCCTAGGGGTATGTCATGATGTGTCAAGGTGGTGTATAGTATATCAAGTTAAGCCATTTCACTTTTTTAATTGGTCTAAAGTTCATTCAACTTGTTTGAAGAAATTAAGGTATTTTAGCATTTTTTAAGGTTTTTGGAGAAACCTAGGTTTTATTGTCACCAAAATAAGTCCTCTCAAGGTGATATTCTTGCATGAAACATTAAATAAAATGGTGAAGATATCATTTACAGTAAAATTTGGCTTTCCAAAGCTCTATAAGTCATCTAACCATGCATTAGTCTTCTACCATGCTTATCATGCACTCTAAAGTCATTTAAGTCATTTTTGGGTATACATTAAGGAGTTGTATGGGATTTTTAAAATGAAAAACATTTAAAAATGATTTCTTATGATAATGTGTTAGGATAGAGTAAAATTAATAGTTTGCATGACAAGTCATGGTTAGTTACTTCAATTTCAACTCTAAACAAGCAATTTAAAGCATTTGTATGGACTTCAAGAGCCCAATTCTAGGTGAAAATGGTCTTAGATAATATATTAAACTTACATAGGTCAAATTAAAACTTTTAATGAAGTTTTAGGTTTCATAGATATTAAATATGCTTCCTTTTCTCTATCACCCTCTTCACAAGCTAGTAAAGGTTAACTTCATTGAGGATGTTATGGCTAAGAGAGAGAGAAGTTAGGCTATAATATTTTTTACATAGGAGGGGGTCCTAGTAAGATTAAAAATTATGGAATTGGTTTGTAGATTCATCCCCTCTCATTTATGAAGAACCACTAATAAGGTAAGGTAGGTTGAAAGAGATAGTCAACCCCACAGGCTCACTATTTCTCCTCAAAATGGTAATTTCAAGCATAATGAAGGCATAAGATTAGTTTAATAATATTTTTAGGGGTTTTATAGGAATATTTCATGTTTATCCAAGTCCTATTTGTAATTTTTCATCTAGTTTGTCAAGAATATCTCTTCTTTTACATAGTTTTCAAAATGACTATAATGGTCTTTTATTATTTCAAGGCTTTCAATGCTTGAGGTGATGAATGAAGGTTTCATATCATGATTTCACTATGTATAAAAATAATATTTTCAAACTTTTATTGATTACTGACACTTTGTATCTTGTAGGAGCCCATTGTGTTTTAATTTGTCTAAGTGCATGCCTTAAAGGGTACACTAGGAAAGGGGTGGGTAGACCATTGGTGCTTCATAAGATTGTTGTCCCTTTTCCCACTTTATATCTAAAATTTTTTCCTCCTAAAACCATTTACTCTAAGCTTATTATTTTTAGTTGTACCAATTCTAAACATTTGTCATGATTTATCCTTCTTGTTCTTGCATTGGCCCCTTTAACTAGTTGACTATACTAGGTCGACTTGGTTGACCTTATACATTTTTTAGCCTATGATTACTATATAAGGTTAACAGGGTCGAACTTGTACTATTTTTGGGTATTTTCACATGAGACTTTTGCTAGCCATTCAGTTGACCTAGCTTGAGACCTAGTGATTTATCTCCTAAAAACATACAAGGTCGATTGGGTCGATCTTGTACAACTAACATATTTGGAAGTTAAGGCAAGATATACCTATATATTCAGGTTCATTTCTAACCATTTGAGAATAGAGAAGTGATTAAGAATAAGTGTGAATGAACATCTACTTATTGACCATTTTACTTGAGGAATAAATAGCTTAGGGTTTCATACTTTCTTTGGAGATACGAATCTTGTCTTATGGAGAAATATTTTGGATGCATAGCTGGTTGTATATCCTAGAGCTGATTTATCTTTGTTATCCTTACATACCACAATAATCTCTTGCGAATCACCTTGGCCAAAGGAGAGATTTAGGCTTAGCGGGTTCATCTTCAAAGGTAACTATTCCTAAATTTATTTCTCCTTTATAAGAGTAGATAGATAATGCAATTTTGATTCTCTCCCATACATTAGGATTTTGTATACATTGATGTGAGTATATGTCTTCTATGTATGTTTAATTTAGTTTGTTTTGTTTCTAACCCCCACTTTGTGCCACAAGCTTTGGTGTGCACTAGATTATATTTACTTTCTTGTTTATTAGAACATAGTGAACATTAAACATAGGACTCTTTTAGGGTTGTTGCATGATTGTGTTAGACTTTAGGTTTTTAAACCCTTCCTAAAATGGTGTATTGTGATAAGTGATCCCATAATTGGGTCTATAGGATCCCCATATTGGTCATGATCTCACTTAATAAATGTATTCCCAATCAGAAGTATAGGTATGCTCTATCTTCTCTGAGTTAGGATTGATTTATTTCTAATTGCATTGTAGTGAACCTAATGTGAATCAAATATTTTCAAACCTTTATTGATTACTGACACTTTGTATCTTGTTGAAACCCATCGAGTCTCAATATTTTTAAGTACATGCCTTAAGGGGCGCATCAGGAAAGGGGTGAGAAGACTAATGATGCTTTATAATATTTTTGTCCCTTTCACCACTTGCCATCTACACACTTGTCTCCTAAAACCATTTATCCTAATATTATTCTTCTCAGTTGTACCCATTCCAAACATTTGTCATGTTTTATCTTCCTTATTCTTGCCTTTCACCAACTAACTATATTAGGTCTACTGGGTTGACCCTATATAGTTTTTAGCCTTTGATTACTGTACAGGAAATGTTGACCCTATACTATTTATTGGTATTTTCACCTGAGATTTTTTGTAGCCGTTCAGCAGACCTAGCTCAAGAACTAGTGATTTATCTCCCAAAAACATACAGGTTTCACTAGTTCAAACTTGTATAACTGACATATTTTATAGGATTTAGGGAAAAATATACCTATATATTGAGAATAGATAATCAAAGAAGAATAAGTGCAAATGAACATCTTCTTATTGACCATTCTACTTGAGGAATAAATCTTAGGGTTCCATACTTTCTTTGGAGATACAAATCTTGTCTTGTGGAGAAGTTTTTTAGATGCATAGATAGGTTGTGTATCCTAGATTTGATTTGTATTTATTACCTTACATACCACAACAATCTCTTGTGATACACCTTGGCGAAGGGAGATATTGAGGCTTGGTGGGTTCATCTTCAAAGGTAAGTATTCCTAGATTTATTTGTCCTTTGTAAGAATAGATAAATAATGCAATTGTGCTTCTCTCCCATGCATTATGATTATGTATACATTGACATGAGTATATGTATTCTATGCATGTTTATTTTAGTTTTATTTGTTTCTAACCCCCATTTTATGCCACAAGCTTTGGTGTGAATTAGATTAGATTTACTTTCTTGTTTATTAGAATAGAGTGAACATTAAACCTATGACTCTTTTAGGGTTATCACATGATTGTTTTAGATCATAGGATTTGAAACCCTTCCTATCATGGTGTATTATGGAAAGTGATCCCCTAATTGGGTCTAATGAATCCCCATATTGGTCATGCTCTTGATTAACAAATGTATTCCCAATCAGAAGTGTAGGTATGCTCTATCTTCTCTGAGCTAGGATTGATTTATAGACATGATGAATTTTTGAATGCATACATTCTAATGAACTCAACATGAACTAACCCTTGTAGGATTGATATAACTTATTTCATTCTTTCATCATTGTTTTTATCATATATATTCCATATTAGATTGACTCTATCGACCCAATATCTAACTTTTGTGCACAAGATTTTAGGTACAAGCTATTATATCAACCATGTCGACCTAGTATAGTTTTTTAGCTTTTTAGACATCCCATCCAAACTACTAGGTTAACCCAGTTGACCTTGTACATTTTTAATTACTTAGCAATATGTTTCTAAAAATCTTGATCAACCTAGTTGACCCAGTTAGCAAAATTATAGTCATATATCAAGGTTTTTAAACAACAATATTCATTCTATACATCTTGAATCCACCAAGGTTCCTTTATATCTCTCTATCTCTTTATTTATATTATTTACTTTCATAGTTTATATTCTTTAAAATTTCCCTTAGTCAAATGGATCGACCCTACCAACCCAAGTTTGTGTTCTATGTGATGTCTGGATAAGTAGGTCAACTTTGTCGACCCTATTCATTTTTAGGACTTACTTCTGTAGTATAGGTTCAACTATGTTGAACTTGTTCTATATTTTATGAATACACCATTGACTATATCAATGTTGTACCTTGTTTCAAAGTTGAAATTAACCTTATATGCTAGTAATTAGTTCACACTTTATTTTCTTGTTGCTTGCATGCTTAGAATAGATCACATAGCTTAATTAAGTGGTTTTTAAATAAATAATTTAGTTTCACTATATTTTTATTTTATGCACACATGACCAAATAAAAAAATATAAACAAGAATTTTAACATTTGTCTAGTGAAGGCCAACCTACTTAGATTTTATCACCAAAGGGAAAGATGACTTAATACTCTGGTCAAGTATAAAGAAATGGTATATTTTGGCTAATCACCTAACACTGTTATCACTATGATGTGTGAAGTGAGGGGATATGCCCAAATACCAAGCTTGTATCATTACCACTATAGATCCCTTTCAGCCCAAACTACCTAAAACCATCCTTAGATTGCCTTCTAGTTCCTTGCTTATAGCCAATTTCCCATCACATTTAAAACCATATCCTAATACTATAATTAATATTTAGGTTGACAAATTATTTATCTCTTTACTTTCCAAGTTAATTATTTGCTTTTTACTCAGTTGCATTTTATATTGTAAAAACTTGCATTAGCCAATGTTGGTGCAAGGTTTTGTGTTGTTTGCTTCAATTAGATTGGCCAACATTAATCCAATTGATTGTTTGTTTCCTTTCAGTTATTTATTTCCAAATTACTTAAAAAATTTATCTTATTTCAATTCATAATATGTTATAGGAGTCTTAATTTTCCCTATATATTATACTAGATCAACCCAGTCAACTTTGTACCTTTTTCTAGCCTCTATTCACTATGTTGGATTGACCTAGTCGATCCTATACTATTTACAAACCCTATTTTCTCCTTTTCTATCCTCTATTCACTATACTGGATCAACCCAATCAACCTTGTACTATTTTTAGACCCTATTTTTGTGCTAGGTTGACCTAGTTAAGCCTATACTATTTCTATCATTTTTTGTTTCCTTACTTTCTCATCTCTTTCCTTCCCTTCATCATGGACTTTTTACTTGATAATAACACTGAGTTGAAGTCAATAGACTATAATGAATCTTACCAACCCTCATAGGGTTTCCCTTATACATAGTAAGACTCCTCTCTTAGATGCTAGTAATGTTCATATGTCCACTTGAATAATGAAGTATGGAACCCCTCCTAATACCTCTTCATAGCCTAATCCTCTCTTCTCATTAGAATATCCACCTGAATTAGAGTATACCCTTTAAATTCTCTTCTTTATCTCTAAATTTTCTCAACCTCAAGGAGAACATCCTTCTACCATTTACAATCTTATGATTAGTGGTCAATTCAAAGAGTCTCATTCACCTACTCCTATATTCTCAACTAGATTGGGGGGTACCACTTTCTTTTATTCTTTAATTATGACCCCTTCTCATATCATGACCTCTTCTTCCCTAACTTCTTCCATCTTTATTGCTAGTATATCCACTAACATGGTAGGTTCTACATCTAGTGAGCCTCTCATAAGATCCACCATCCTTGATCCTTCCACTAGTGCTTCATTTGCGACCCAAGATAATCATGCTATTAGTGCTTCTTCTTCTCTACCATTCACTAGTCCATCTTTTAATACACAATACAAATTTTTCACTAGTGCTTTATATTCTCATAATTCCTCTCAAGCTCCTATCAACACCATCAATGGTATCCAAGACACTCATACCACCTCTAATGCTTATAATAATGCTAATAAAACACATCAAATATTTTTACAAACACTCAATCAAATTAATACCTTTAAAGATCATACCACAAATCAAATTATGAGAATGCAAAACCACCTTCTTCATCTTCAATCTCATATTAAACCAATGGCTTGGGGCACACATAACTAAAACATTCCCCCTCCTCCTCTTTTATATTCTCAAGGAAATCTCATTCATAAACCTCCTTCGGTCAACAAAACCATTAAACATCTCCAAAATTAACCTCTCCCTACTCAAATTTCTAACATTGATATAGGATGTATCACACCTATAATTTCATATAATGGATCAACCAATCCCACCCTTCATATTAAAACAATTGGAAATCTTTATAAATATTGGGTCAAATTCAACACCTTTTCCACTACCAAAATCTTAGCCAAAACTCTCATAGGTGATGCCTTGGATTGGTACAACCAAAATAGAACTCATTCCATTACTAGTTTAGAGGATTTAGTGAATGTTTTAGTTCAAGAATTCCAAACTAGTGATCTTCCCAAAAATACTTTGGCCCACTTCATAAATTGCAAAATAATTGAAAACTAAACTATTCAAGCCTTTGTTAAAAGATGGAAAACTTTTTCAAAAAAATGTGAACATAAAATGGCTTATGATAATATTTTCCATCTCTTTACAATGACCTTTTTCCCAAACTTTAATATCATGTCTACACTCTCTCTCCACATACATTAGAGGAGGCTATTAGCCAAGATAAATGACAAGATTTACTTATGCATTAGATTAATCCACCCCAACATTTTGTAGCTCCTCATCTCTTACTTAAGAACAAAAATCACAATATTATGAATGATGGTCTTATATATTCTTATGAAACCATTCAAAATTCTCAATTTTTCATTCCTACCCCTTCATTAGAACCAGCTCCCCCTTATTAACAATATACCAATCCTCATTTATCTTCACCAAACAAAATTAATATTCACAAACCTCTATCTTAGCTAAATAGCTTAAGCATCTACCTAGGCTTCTTACACAAGAAATTGACCCTACCCATCCTATGAAGTCTTGATATGATCACAACAAGCTTTGTTGGTTTCACGCTATTTGGGGTTATTCTCATGAGACCTGTAGACAACTTTGTAATTTATCTATGGAATTTCTTCTTGGTCTTAATTTTTATCACTATTCCATCATTCAAAAGCATCAAGAAACTTATGAAATTGATTTTAAGGATTATAAGTCACATAATAGATCTCAATCTTTGAACCAAGCTAATGATCATTTAGTTATCTATAAATATCCTCTTCCTAATCATCAACCTATCCAAGATAATTGAGACAAAGCCACCCCTTCCACCAATAATGTAGAAAGTATTTTTGAATCCACTTTTGAAGATAATGTGGTTAACATGACTAATATGTAGAGGGTGGTTTCTTTTATCTATTTACAACCTATCTACACTCCTCCTTCATCTATAACATATCATGTTATCCAAGATTCATTTCCAACTCATTTAAATGAGTTGGGGAAAGATGAACTTATTAATTTTGATGATTTAATTTATGATTATCCCTTGGATAACACTTCTTTTTCTATTTATACCACTCTTCCATCATATTCTAACACTAATGATAATAAAATATCTACTAACACTTATTATACCAATTCTCAAAATTAACTTGAATCAACTACTTCATCATCACTACATGATTTACATCCTTGTTCTAAACCTTCTTCTTCTTCTTCTTCTTCTTCTTCTTCTTCTTCTTCTTATTCTCAACAAAAAATCTAATGCACTTTTTCTCCTCCTTTTGAGGACATCCTTAATCATTATGCACCTATATCTAATAACCTTCTTATGGGTTATGATGAGTGGGATAAAATCATGGAACTCACTAATCTCCCATCCCAAATTCCATTCCTTGAGCTTATGAGGACTTCTCCACATCATATAAATCATCTTATGAAACTATTGTTTGAAATGAATGTCCCTCATCCTCCTCTAGTAGGATGGGAAGCATCCTTATTTGAATCCAGGGATAGTATATTAAAAAAATATGAAGAGATGTCTATCAACATTGATGAAACTATAGACACTTCTCTTTCCTTAAAATTTCCTATAACTTCTATGATTCTTGGTGAGATTATGCTTCATACAGATGATCCTCCCTTATTATTAGTATCCAAATAAGTGATATCCAAGTTAAGAGTTCATTGATTGATGAGGCTTTTGGCACTTGTGTTACCTCTCTCAACTTTATCAAAACCCTTGGATATTTAGGATGCAATCTCAAGTCTACATGTAACACCTACCAAGGATATGATAGAATTTAAATTCCCCCTCTAGGTTTTGTGTGGCTTTTCATTACCATCACACATGTCACCACCCATATAAAGGTGATGAACTTTAACTTTCCCCTTTCTTATAACATCTTACTTGGTAGGCCATGGACTCACTGTATAAGATTCATTATTTCTTCCACCTGCCAATGCATCAAATTCCCTCATGATGGATCCATTTATAAGATTCAAGGTGACACTAACCCTTAGAATTTTGAAAAATTTCAAGACCATGGTATCTTCAAGATTCTTACTCTTGAACCTTTACCTAATGTTCCATTTTATGAATCTCAACATCTCAACTTTCCCATTAATTCAACTTGAGGTTACAAGAGGCATCCAAAACTCATTGGGAACATTCTCCCTAACCTCTTAAATTTTGATGATGATGAGCCTGATGAGATTAACCTAAAGATTAAAAATTCTAATCTCTCACCTCACCTCACCTCATCTCATAGCTTCCTACTTCCTTACAATCTCATTCTCACAAGCCTCCTTATGATGATATTTATGTAGTCTTGACCAAGACTCAACATTCTATTCACCACACTTCCTTAGATGACAAGGTCATTCCTACTTGTGTCATTGATCTTCACAACTTGAATTATGATGATGGTTATTACTTAGATGATTCATTCTTAGGTATTCTTGTCTATGCACGCGATGTTGAGATTGTCTATTATCATTCTTATTTACTTGATTATTTTCATGTATCTTCCCATCTTCCTTCATTTATAGTTCATAATTTTAGTATTTTTCCTCTTTATCATAAGGTAACAATAGTTTCAAAACCTTCAATTTATGAGGATCCTCATAGGAGTATACTCATAGATCATGATATGATCGAGCCTTAATTTTTTGATAGGTACCCTAATCACCATAGTTGGTTTACTCCTAACATTAGTCTGACCCTCCTTAGACCTTTTGTAGATCCTGATTCTTCCTTAGTAGAGTCTTTATTAGAGCCCATTACCACTCCTGCTATAGTTGAGCCCATTCTTACTGCTACTGTATTTAAGCATGTTATTTATCTTGTTATTGCTAATATTATCCCTGATTCTCATCTCATTGATCTTTTTATTGAGTCTAATTCCATTCCTCTTCTATCACCACCTTCTCTTGGTGATGGTTTTCTTCTCTTGCCTTAGATATCTTCATTTCCTACCAAATGGGCTAGCGAGTCTTCTCTATCTTCTTTCACTTTTGTTACACCTCCTTATGTGAGTGATTCTCCTAAGACCACTCATAATCATATCTATTGCTTCCATGGGATAGATAATCATTCTTCTACCCATTATTGCAAACTACAATAATATATTGACACTTTTCATCCTTCCTCTTCTTTTTTAGATAAAACCATACCTCCCTTGAAGGTTCTACTTGAATATATACCTAAGTATGGTGAGGTATATTGTCTATGGCACCAATGTGGCACTCATCACACTGATCATTATTTCATCCTTAAACAACACCTTAAGGATCACCTTATAGTTATTCTTAAACCTTCTTCCATTCCTCCCACAAGTCATCCCCCTAAGAAGGCTTCTCTTTCTTTTCCCATGGATCCACCTTTAGTGGTTTCATACCCTCCTATGGTCCCTTCATCACATTTTATACCTCCACCCATGATTCTTTCACCTATAGACCTTCCCTCACCTATGGATCCTTCTCCACCCGTAAGTCCTTCACCCATCAATCCTTCTCCACAAGTGATTCCTACATCTCTCAGAGAGCTTGTTCCTATGCATTATCCTAAGCATACCTTGCCTAATTTCTTTCCTCAGCATGATCCCTTGAGCAAACCTATTTTTTCAGTTAAGGATATTAGAAGAGAAGTATTTCCTAGTTTTCATTGAAGATTGATGATACATTAGTAGCAATTCATATCCATATTTATAAATATTTATCTAATGTCTTAGATAATATGTGTGGGTAGATTTATTAGTACTTATGAGAACATGCATAGTGCCTTTACATTTACATTTTTATTAAATATGTGCTCCAATTTTATTTTTATCTATCTATCTATTATATCATTTGACACTATGTCAAATTCATATTTTTCTTATATAGTGATTCTTTACCTTTTATACTATATCCTACTTATATTTTCATTTATATTTTCATACGATTGTCTTTCCTTATCACTGTATTCTCTTTATTTCTTGATTTTTTCTCAAAACTCTCTTCTTATATCTTCATGATTGTTTGCTTTCTTATCTCTATTTTTCATAGATAATTATCATTGTGACTTGGTTATACAAACCCTATTCCCTTTTGTCCTTATCTTCTATTACCATGTGATTAGTTAGAAAATAATGTATCTCATTATACTTTTCTTATACCAGTCCACCTTTGGATCTCTTTTTTCCCTTCTTCCTTTTTTCACAAACTAAGCATATACACTGTTAAGACTTGAGATCACATGCTAGTTCATTGTTATGCCTAAGTGTCTTAGTCAGTCTTTGTCTTTGGTTACTTAGCTTCCTTTAGCCCTAGCTTAAATATCATTCATGTGTATCACTACATATCTCATGATTGGTCATTTGAAATCTGTATGGAGGAGGAATCTTCAAAATCCATAAAAATTTTAAAATCCAAATAATTTTACAAAATAAAATGATATAAAAGGTAAAAACATTATTAAAAGTCAAATCAAAATTTAAGATATGATTCAAAGTACATCTCTTTATTATATTCAAAGCTCAAACTCCATAGTTAGCCTTAAAATAGATCCTAGGTCCTTTGGGGTGTGGTAGGATAGTAGATTAGAAAAGGAGAATAAAAAATCTTTTAGTGCTACCTACTTTCTCACGTAAGTACCCAATCTTCATAGTAGACTAATGACTTTTTAAGAAATCCTAAAGAATGTGGAACACATCATAGGAAGGTAGGTTCATTTTAATTTTCCTTTTACCTATCTACCTTCATGATTTAATCTTAGTATCACACTTATTTGCCTACAAAGTTTTATGTCTATAGCAAATAGGTTTCCTTTGTACATTGATGGTCACCGGTCACTTAGTGTCTTCTCATGTCCTTAGTATGCCTCTTGCCTCCTAAGTAATTATCATAATATGCCTAAGTCTTAATTTTACACTCCCTTTTTCATTACTTATATCCCTCATATTTCTTCTTGATAAATATTATCTTGTTTACTGATCACTCCCCTTGGGATTTTATTTATGAGTTGCTTTGTAAGACCGTGGATAGGACCCAATGTTCCTTAGGACCCAATGTTCCTTAAAAATTACCACCTTTTTCCTTAATATTACCCACATATTTTTTTACCCAATTATCCTAATTTTTTGACCTCAGTTGTTTTCTCTTTGTGAGTTGCAGTGTAAGACCATGGATAGGACCCAACATTCCTCACAAAATTTTCCAATAATACAAGTCACAAACAAAATTACATGTGTCAAATATGAGATAATATGTGCTCGATTATGAAGTCACACATCATTGACTTGCTTTCCATCTTGATTTATTGTGTTTTATGATTACTTCATTTTTATATTTCTCTTATTTTCTTAATTTTCAAGTACATGTAAGAATACAACCATTTCTTGAATTTTTCATACTACCCATCTTGAATTAGTGTGATAAATTTTAATACCAATCCTTTTCCAATTTATTTATTTATTTTATACTTCCCAACATGATTTAGTATAATTAATTGACTTAATTATTTTTTTTATACTATTTGTACCCTTTTACACACATTCCATTTTATTACATTGTTTTAATACTTCCCAACGTGATTTAGTATGATTTTAATTGCTTTAATTTATTGTAGAAATATTTCACTTTGGTTTAAAAACAAACTAATTTTTTTCACCATCTTATTTTACCATCCCTTGGTTCTTTATACTTAGTCATTTTCTTTTTATTACACATTTTCTAGATTGAAATAGTGTGTAGTACATTTTTGGTTGATTATATTTTACCAAGTCCTTTTTGCCTATTTATTTTTAACCATGAATGGGTTTAAATAATGATAGAAAAGAAACCAAATATCATATATTTCCTATAACATATACAACAAATAGCTAAAATACATGTGCTAAAAATAAATATATCCAAAGCATCCACAACCACAACCATAATGATGATAACATACACAAAAAACATCAATATGTCATAATGATACATCATATATATATATATATATATATATATATATATATATATATATATATATAATGAGTTTTGATATAATAAGTACAACCATATAAAATGATCTAGCTCTAAGGATGGGATCCTTCATGTCTATCTCATGGCCTAGCCATGCCACCTGCTGAGGCATCAGTCTATCTCTTTTAAATATTATTCTATAAGGAGGCCATCCAAGATCTTAGTCCCTCTACTTGTCCCTATAGGTGTACTACCTATGCCTGTGCCTGAGCCAATTGGGTCAGGGTCATTGTATGTGCCTATGTCATCTATGCCAATATATCTAGATGTGAAGCTCTCTCCTTTGCCAAGGCTTACCATGCTCATATTTTTTCTACACCCATCCCTACTAGTGGATGCATCCTCTCTCTTTATGCTCATATCTACCTCGTTGCCTCTCCAACTAATCTAAACTAGCTCACCTAAGCTATGTTAGATGGTGAATTGGGGTCTTCCAATGCATTAGGTTTATATGGCTATAGAGTCTCATCTAGGACATCATAAACTACTCCCCTCACAAGGGACCCCATATCTCTTCCTCATCCTCTGTTATGCCTATAAAATTACACCTAAATAGATATTAGATAATTTTTATATCTCACAATATCTATCTATCTCTATTCTCTATTTCAAAATAAAAACTTAAACAATAATTTAATCACCCTTATTACCTATTTGTGTCTCAACCATTGTGGTCTCGCCATCTACATAACCACCTAGCATAGTATCTCCATTAATGCAGCCTCCTATCACCTCTTTTATAAGTCACCTCCATATATCAAATTTGGCTATCATGGATTGCATCCACATCAACCTAGGCCTGAGTGGCCTCTCTATCATCCACCTCTCTTCTGGATCACTTGTTAGGTTATCAGGGATAAAAATAGTCTCCACTCTCTCATGATCCTCCTACCTCCATTGATGTCATGTCCTCAATAGTCGTAGCTCATATAATTATAGATCTAGTAGTGGTATCTTTAATGCCACTACCTCCACATCCCTCTCTTTTTTCTCTCTTCTCTATCATGATCAACTAGTCCATGGCTGTGCATGATGTGGTCTAAGCATTAGCCTCATCATTAGTGGCCCTAGTCCCCTCCTCTCCCATAGATCTCTCACATGCCAAGCCCACTTCTTGAGAATAAATATCAATTTCATTAGATGAGGTAAGACCATCTATCCTAGTACCCATGCCACTAGATGTGCCTCTCTCTACCAGGTGTAGTGTCTGACCACCTCTATCCTTATTGTAGGTGATGCAACTATGTCCCAAATTAGCCATGTAGTATTTATATGTCTATATGGATACCATATTATGTTTACATGTTTCACTATCTATAGTACTATAATGTGGGCCATAGCTCACACTACCTAGTACTCTCTCCATCTTTGTACTCAAGGTGACCTATCATTAACTACATGGGGAAACCTAGCCAATTGATATATAGGAAACCTCTCATATATCCAAGCCATCAATAATATTATTAGTCTTATTGACTTTTTACCTCTAACCAACACCCCATACAAATAATGCATGAGTTAGACCTAGATGATAGAGCTAAAATCATATAGTACTCCCTCATTTAGGATCATCCTATTCAAGGCTACCACGAATAGCGGTACCTTGCCATCTAACTTGTGATATTGTACTTGATGTATCATAAGTCCTATCAAAACCTTCTAGATATCTAAAATATTTGATGCATATACATTGAACATACTAAATATCCTACCTACAAATATCATCTCCAAGACTATAACCCACATGGCTAAGGCTCTTCTCTCTTCTATACTATCTAGTATACCTATAGTCACTGATGCTCTTACTAATGGCAGCCATAAGATGGTATTCACATCCTCTAGAGTGATATATACCTCTATCACATCCCAATATACCTCCCATTTGAAGGTGTTATTCAATCATTCCCAGGATATCAAGAATATGACTAATAGATTCATGATTAGGATAATCCTATACATATCTATTAAGGTATAGTGTGTTCACATTATTAATTATAAATAACATAATTATTAATATTACATTATTATAGTCTTGTTAAGTATATTATTATTATACATAAAAATAATATATGAGTTAGTTTTTTTTAGTTAGTTGAATATATTATGAGTCATAATATATTCAAATATAGTGGGTTATTTTTTAGTTTATTTGTATGATATTTTGATGGAGATTTGATCTCCCCAAATATAGGAAATAACTTTCTTATATATATATATATATATATATATATATATATATATATATATATATATATATATATATATATATATATATATATATATATATATATATATATATATATATATATATATAATCATTAATATGAAATAAAATAAAGTAGATTGTTATTGTAATTAAAATTCTCTGTGTGTGTTTAGCTCTTTAAATTGACAATAGTGCTATTAGAGTAGGGATTTATCATAGAAGAATATATTTTCAATTTTTTATGAGAGGGGCATTTGATCTATTATATTTCCCCAATTTATGATATCTCTGAGAGGTTGTGAGAAAATTAGAGTGGGTCTTCTGGTAAACTTGGAAAGGCTTAAATATTATATCATCACCAAAGACTATCAATCTATAATAAAAAAAGTCACAACTATTAAGAGCATCAAATATGCATCATTCAAAGAGATTTACAACATTGAATCCATTACTCACCTCACTAAATCTAGATCTAACACATCCCAAATGAAATTGGCTCACTCAATCCTATATGTTGGTGACTTGATAACCAATTCACCATTCCAAATGTAGATATTAGACACATCTCTATTATATCAGATTCTTATTAGTAAAGAGCATGAGTTATAGATGTGTAGCCTGTTATCTCCATGTTGTGCATCACCACTTTTCTACTAAGTATCCATTATATTCCATGCATTTGACTAGACACCTCACCTGATCTCTCATTTATTCTATCGATACAACATGGGTAGTCAACAAGATTTAAGTTTAGAACTATTTATTTCTTATTTTTGATAAGATGTTATTAGGTTGATTAAGTCTTTTGGTGATTTAGTTTGAAATCTTATTACACAGTTTTAAAATCTTAGTAATTTGGTATTGAGTTTAGAATTTTATTAGGATTTATAAGCCTTGTATCATGTTTTCATATTATTTTCTTATTATTTTATTAAACTATAAATATTTTAAAAAATTACAAAGTGTCAAAGTCATTTTAGGTCATAAGGAATAGTCAAAGTGTTTGATGTCAAAATAAAGCCATTATGAGTTGTCATAATTAATTCAATCTTATTTTTGTAAAGGATGCATTATCAGTGGAAAATTGACAACATATTTTGGTCATTATGGATAAAATGAGTAAAAAAGAAAACAAAAATAAGGTATAAAAACATGAAAATAACTTCAAAATCTACATATTTAAGGTACTAAAGTAGGTGTACCCAGATGTTGACATTTCTAGCAAAGGTATGCATATAATGAATTCATTGATTAACAATATATTTAATAAATTATATCAAGAGGAATCTATGATCTCTCATAATAAAAAGAAGCCAAACATTACATCAAAGGAAATGTAGATATTAGTACATTGTGTTTTTCCACAAGAACTTGCTAAACATGCCATTTTTTAGGGCACTAAGGTTGTCACTAGTTTTTCCAACTCTTGAGTAAGTAACTTCAACAACTAGAGAAAGGAGGAAATGGAAGCTATAGGTTTCATAGCCTCTCATTATCCAATATAAATAGGGACACTTTCTAATTTGGTGGAATTTTTATTTTAGTTGTATGGTGTGTTTGTTTTCAACATAGTGTGCTGTGAATAATAATAGATGTTGTATGCCTATTCATGTTTTTAATAAATGATCTATATATTCTTATGTAACCTTTATAAAATGTGAAAATGATGATATCTATAATATATACTTCACATCATTATGTGGTTTATAGTAATTCACTTTTTAAAACATTACTTTATGGTTTTTGGTTAGGAACTTTTAAAACTATTGTTTTGGTTGTTGGTTAGACATTTGTAAAACCATCAAGTAATGTTTGTGGTTTCTAGTTAGCCACTTGTAAACTAATATTTTGGTTGTTGGTCAACCATTTTTAAAACCATCTTGTGAGGTTTGTGATTATCCTCTAAGATTCACCAAGTCATGAGTCTAGGTGCAGATATGGGAGAGTTGTTTTACCCATGTTCACATTAAGGGGGTGTAGATAGGATTAATAATGTTCACAACGGGATTAATGTTAAGGTATAGTGTGTTCACATTATTAATTATAAATAATTTAATTATTAATATTAAATTATTATATTCTTGTTAAGTATATTATTGTTATACATAACAATAATATATGAGTTGGTTTTTTCTAGTTAGTAGAATATATCGTGAGTCACAATATATTCAAATATAGTGGGTTATTGTTTAGTTTAGTTGTATGAGATTTTTATGGATATTTGATCTCCTCAAATATAGGAAATAAATTTCCTATATATATGTAATCATTACTCTTAAATAAAATAGAGCAGATTATTATTATAATTAAAATTCTCTCTATGTGTTCATCTCTTTGAATTCATAACAATATCAGCTATCCCTCTTAGGCCTATAGATACTAGTCTAGATCTATCTCCTATCATTAGATGCTCCAGTATATTTGGTAGCCAATAAACATCTACCAATCACCAAAATCTGGGCCATGCCTATAATCTAGAAACAACAAAAGATATATTAGATCCTCCATGTCATGTATAATCACAATATATTCTTTTTATAGTTTTTAATTAAAAACAAGATTAAATTGATTTAATTCATTCATTTTTACCTTTTTTAATCCTATTTTGTCCTTTTTACCATTGTGTGTTCATTTTGGGCCATTTTATCCTTCTTTCAACCTTTTGCGTGTATTTTTGTACCATTTTGGTTCTTTGGTCAACCTAGTTTGACCAAAATTTCCCTATTTTTGACCTAGTTGACTTAAAAATATAAGTAAACCCTCTTATTTTCCCCTCCTTAGTACTTTGTTGTCGTTTAAAACTTTTCATATTAGTTGGCAAAATTTTACTAGGTCAATAGTCTACAAAACATATAGGGTCAACACATACCTACTGGGTCGATAATGTGGATTTTTCTCCTTTTCAACCTACTAGGTTAGCTGGGTCAACCCAATTGTTTTTCATTGTTAAATTCTTGCATTTTCATCAAAATTTTCCTTTTTTAAGTTTTCTCACTAATTCCTTCAAACCCATTTCATGTCTTGGTTTTTCCTACCTATAGAATCTAATTTGGCTTCATTTTGACATCTAATTATTTTTTTTCTAAAAATACACTTAATTCATTAAATTACTCCAAAACTAACTTAAGATTCATAGTTACATACTTATAGTGCACCCATTGCTACTCCTGGAGCTCCTCCTTATCTAACTTGTCGTCTCCCCACCATCCTAGCTCATTTAGTCTCCAGATCTCTTTTTCTCTCCTTCACAAGTCAAAATAACCAAATGACTTGTCTTTCCCCTATTTAAAAACACTTTTCAACATTCAAATTCTTCAATTATTTTCTAGTTGATTCCTTATGTTTCCTATATCTTTATTTCTACTCATCTATTTTCAAAACTATAAAATGCATTGGATTCGTGATGATGTAGAGAAAATTTTATACTATTATATGCCTATTTTCCAAAAAATTCAATTTTTGGCTATTTTTTTCACTAACTTTTACAATTTATCCTAGTTTTATTCACATTAAATGCATTCACTCTTTTATTCTAGTATACTTATTTATCTATATCACTAACGTAAGTAAAGGTATGTGTATTTTCAATTTTTTCCTTTGATTTATTTTATTTGTTGCTTACTGCACTTTATTTAGCATTAGTGTTGTGTGTTATCATGTTCTATTTCTTGAAGCATCATCCTGTGTTTCACTTATGTGACACATGATGATATTCAATTGGGGCATATTTGTACTCATAATATTTTAAAATTTTTATTTATTACTGATACTTTGTATCTTGTAAGAACCCGTCGAGTCTCAATTTCTCTAAGTGCATGCCTTAAGGGGTGCATCAGGAAAGGGGTGGGTAGACCATTGGTGCTTTGTAATATTTTTCTCTCTTTTACTACTTTCCATATACACACTTGTCTACTAAAATAATTTACCCTAAGATTATTCTTCTTAATTTTACCCATTCCAAACATTTACCATGCTTTATCCTCCTTGTTCTTTCCTTGACCCCCTTTTACCACTTGACTTTACTAGGTCAACTTAGTTGACTTTGTATATTTTCAGCCTCTAATTACTATACAGGGTTGATAGGGTTGACCTTGTACTATTTTTGGTATTTTCACTTGATATTTTTGTTATCCTTTTGGCTGACCTAGCTTAGGACCTAGTGATTTTCTCCCAAAAACATACAAGGTCGACTCTATATAGTCAACATATTTGGAAGGATCTAGGGTAAGAACTGAATATATATACAAGTTCATTTCCAACCATTTGAGAATAGATAAGTGAAGAATAATAACTATGAACACACATTTGCTTATTGACCATTCTACTTGAGGAATAAAGCTTAGGGTTCCATAATTTATTTGGAGATATGAATCTTGTCTTGTGGAGAAGTTTTTTGGATGTATAAATATGTTGTGTAAGCTAGAGCTGATTTGTCTTTGTTATCCTTACATGCCACAATAGTCTCTTATGAAGCACTTTGGCCAAGTAAGAGATTGAGGCTCGGTGGGTTCCACTTCAAAGGTAAGTATTCCTAACTTTATTTTTCCTTTATAAGAATAGATAGATAATGTAGTTGTGCTTTTCTCCATGCATTAGGATTTTATATACATTGATGTGAGTATATGTATTCTATACATGTTTAGTTTAGTTTGTTTTGTTCCTAACCCCCACTTTGGGCTACAAGCTTTGGTGTGCACTAGATTAGATTTACTTTCTTGTTTATTAGAATAGAGTAAACATTAAAACTAGGACTCTTTTAGGGTTGTTACATGATTGTGTTAGACTATAATTTTTCAAACCCTTCATAGAATTTTATATTATGATAAGTGATCCCTTAATTGGGTCTAGCAGATCCTCATATTTGTCATGCTCTCATTTAACAAATGTATTCCCAATCAGAAGTGTAGGTATGCTCTATCTTCTTTGAGATATGATTGATTTATAGATATGATTCATTTTTGATTGCATAAACACTCTTTAAAATGATCTATAACTCCATCATGTCTCTATTATTTAAATTTAGCCATATCATCTCCAAGTAGTATATAATACCTTGGTTTGATACTTTGAGAAGTTTTTTTACATGAAAGTGGTGTTATCTACCCAAGTTGTACCCTATTGAAAAGGACTGCTCATAACCTCCTCAAACTTAGACTAACATTGGATTGACCTATATGTTGTGACCTACCTACAGTTTAGGTCAAAATTCTAGTACTTTTAGGATATATATCCTAAATTACCACTTTAATTCTCTCTCTAAGACCTAATTCTATTGGGATGAAAAGGGAAAAGATATGAAAAGTTATAAAGGAAACTATACTAAAGTCATGATGCAACCATACTTGAATATCCTCTGTTGGTTTATCCCTTAACACACTAATGAACTTGATGAAAATAACTAGTCAGACCTCTTTAGAAAATCATAAGCATGAATATTTAATTTGAATATCAAATAAACATTTTTTAACTTGAAGGCAAAGAGCCTAGGTTTGCACAAGACACTATTAGCCCATCAACACTTCAAGAACACTCCTACCTATCAATACTTCACATAACTTGCATAGACTAATAACATGAAATTAGTTTCATGAAAGGACATACAAAATACATTTAAACTCATATATTATACAAATCAACTCTCATAAGGCATACTAACATTTAAATGAGAAGTCTACAACTATTATTTTATTGATTCAAAGGTACAAGGTACAATTTTGGCAAACATTTGCTACATGTAGTCAAGGGATGATAATAAATATCTCAAATCCTCCTTATATATAATGTTCATGTGATAAGAGAGAAGGATCTAGGTAGAATAGAGGCCATGAATGAGGACAATGTGACCATATGGTAGTTACAACAATCATAGTCACTCATTCCATGCATTGGCATTCCTTTAATGACTCTATTTTGGCATTGAGGTGAGGGGTTAAAGCAATAAATTCCTTATTTGACTTAATTAATATCATGAACATGCCAAAAATATCCCTTTATTACATCTAATGATAGTTATAATGAGCACCTGGGGTATGAATAGGCCTTTAAAATGTGTTGAGTAGCCTCCTCTTCAATGTGCATGTTGATATGGATTTGAAATTGTCTCCTTTACTTAATAATTATATTCAAAATTAATTCTACTCACCTAAATTAAAGTTATAAATTACTCAAGGTGGCCCATTAATGTCATAATGACATTCTACACCTTCTAGGCCCTTCTACCTACAAGTTAAGTAGGCCTTGTCTGCAAGTTCCTAATCTTTATGTTCATCTACTTCTTAGGTGATTAATATAGTTAAATAAAACTCTCAATTCATATAATAAGAATTCAAATCTTATTTTATTAATCTTATGTATTAGCATTCATACCCTTTAATCATTATCCATCTGCAACTAGATTAGCTCTATAAACTAAGAGGAGCTAGTAGAGATACTTATAGGAAAATCCATGAACAATTCTAGTTTTAGAGGAGTGAAACAATTCTTGGACTAACCTTTCCCATATTTTATAACTCTTGATTTGGTTTTATATCCCATTTTATACTCAAAACCATGCATATTTGCACTTTTTGGAGGTTTCCATATAGCCTTCATATAATCAGGTAGCATGGACATGGCCTCCTTTGAGTTGATAACATGTTCCAAGGGTTAGTTAAGTATTTTTTACCTATTTAGATGTATTTTTTACTAAATATTTATAGTTTAGTCCTCATTAGCATTTAAGAGTGTTTGGGATTCTTAGTGATGGTCCATAGAGATCAAGGCCTAAATCTCTAAACTAATTACAGTAGATGCATGTTGATAGACCCCTCTACCTCTCCTAAAGTGCTTGTCTCTCCATGAAAAGTATCCATATAGTTATGAGAATTTAAAAATGCTCCTCAAGTGAAAAACATGTCTCTTGAGTAGTGTGAGGGTGTCTGTAGACCAAAAGGGCTAATTTTTAAACTCTCCTAGCATCCAAATTGACCAAAATGATTATAAATATAATGATGAACTAATTTAAGAAAGTCTGAGGCATTCTTGATTCTAAAATTTCTCTCTGCTCCACCTTTTAGTGACATTGTTCTAGTGGAGGTGATAAATCAATCCATCTGCACACATAAATCTTGAGCTTTGAACTTAAACAAGGTGTTGCGAGGTACTTATAACTTATTTTCATCATAAAAATAGGTCTCATGTAATATCAACATTTTCTTGATTAGGCCATTTGGCTCTTTTTGAATGTACACATCCCCTAGTTTTAATATTTATGTCTATCTACAAACATAACAAGGCATGAAGGTCTCTATATATGCCTTATAGAGAGATATTTAGAAACTTTAGGAGCCATTATCCCTCCTTAACCTCATTATGCAATCAAACACTTCCCATTTCTTTGCTTCTAGGCTTAGACTAGTCTTCTTAGGATTGTTTTATATAGTCTGACTCTTGTACATGCTAACTAGTGAGTTGTCATGATGCTTAGAATAATTGAGGAGACCTTAAAGATCATTTTAGGGTTAAAAAACTTCATATACATGTGTTTGGGATCAAGAATTCACCATTTAGTAGTTTCTAGGGTTTAGGCAAAGTTTAGGACATCCACCATATTAAATATGGTTCATAGTGTATAGATGTCCAAACTATAACCAATTGCCATGAACCTATATTAAATTGACCCCTTCATCTACCCTCCATATATTAGGGTCCCATACATAAGGTGTATGGAGAGAGGAGCATTCAAAGGTGACATTTGAGTTATCTACTAGCCAATTTCAATAGGTTATTTTCTTAAGGATCATTAATAAGATTTATCCCTCCAATTTATACCATTATTTCATGTATTTTTATTCCATATGGGTACTTAAATTTACCCAAAGGCCCTATTCATAAGCCTCTCAATGGTAAAGTTTATGAACACTTGAAGTTGTATCTTGAACTAACTATGTTGGGGTTGCATGGCTCGAGTAGGGTTTTAATACCATTCAAATGTTTTCATTGCTTAATTTGAATTTAAACCATATTATTAGGTTCTAAAACACCCCTCCACATCCCTAATTCCCATTAACCTTATTTTAATAGTTTATAGATGCTTTAATGTGGCAATAAGGTGTATGACCAAGCTTGAGGTCTGTGTTCTTTAACTTACCCTCAAAGGCATATAATTATAACCTAAGATGTTGCTTCACTTGGAGAGCTTATGGATACCTTTAAAATAATATCATATTGTTTCAAAACCACCTATGGAGCCCAATATTATTGTAAGCCTTTAAAAATAAGAATTCACTCACCTAGCCCCATAATTAATTACCATAGACTAGGCTAGGTCTGAGACAAAACAATGGGTATGGCCATTATTTATCTGACCTAAATGAAATCGAGGCTATTTAAAACTCAAAATTACCATTATTACTAAGTATGAATCCTTGGCCATGCCTACAGAGACCTTAAAAAACCATTTTGTTTTCACCAATTGTAGGTTGATTGTAAACCCGAGTGGTTAGTAGCATGAGGGTTCTGAGGGCCATTATACTTTGTGTATTTATATTTTCATGGTTATATGATGTAAATTTTATGTCAAAATGATATATAAACTCTCATATATTCATTACCAACACCCTCCCCCTTTGTATATCTTCCCCTTCTTAAGCTTAAGGTTTATGAGATTAGGCCTATTTATCATTAAGTTTGATGTCTAATGTTCTTTTCCTTTTATATGGAGTGACCAATGATATTTTCCCCCTACCTTATTATAATCCTAACCTCTCATTTTATGATTGTTTCCTCTTACCAAAAACAAGGTGTGGTTATCCATATTTATCAATAATGTTGTAGGCATTCACTCGCATAGTTGACTATCTATAGGGGCCTATGAAATAAGTTTCGAAGGGATTAAAGTGTTTGGATCCATTTAAAACCTCTTTCAATATTCTCTCATATCCTCCTTCATCCATTATAGGCATCCATTCTCCTTGTCACACCATTTCCTATGCCTATGAATGGTTCACATAGTGATCTTGTTGGTCTTTACATAATATGCTCAAAATAGTTTCTTGTAGGTAACCATTGGCTCCTCAATAGGGTATATGACCTATACGTATCCAAAATTCCATGGTATTATTAGTTTTAAGGGTTAAAATGGGTGTATATTTACATATTACATAGTTCAAACTTAGTGGGAAGGGTGGATGAGGATGAATGTGGAGTGATCTAGGGTTAGAATAAGAAAGATAAGGTTAAAACATAGTGTAATGGCAGTGAAAATAATATGAAAAGACATAGGTATGAATATGTCATGAATTTAAGTATGGGAACCATTATAAGACACCCCATAAGCACATTAAATACCCTAATACACATAACTATGCAAACATAGCAATTTGGAGGTAGAAAAAGAGCACATACAATCAAAAATTGAAACCTAGGAATCTCTAAGAAACCTTAATACTAGTTAAGAAACCTTAATCTTTGCTAAAATGATTGTGTGAGATTTGGAAGAAAGGAGGCTAGTTTTTAAGGCATGTGAGGCCATCATGGAGTTTAAGGGACCTACTTCCAAGGATATGATGATGACTTATTACCACCTCAACACTCCATTTCAAGTCTTTAACTATGTTTGAAGGCTTTGAAGGCAACATTAAATAACATATAGTGATCCCACATAGTGAAATTTAGATGAATATGTATACTACTTTCTTGGAGACACCTTGAGGAGATAAGACACTGATAGAACTCAAAATTGATCAAAGAGGTGTGAGAAATCTAAATCATTAAACCAATCTTTCAACATTTTCAACTCCTCATAAGATCACTTAACACATTATTCACTACCCAAATATACCTACAAACTATAGACTATACCACTTTGAATGTTTCATAGTTACACAAGCTCACACGTGTAGAACATACACTAAAAAATTCATGAGAGGTTTCTTCAAGACCCAAGGAAATAGGATCAATTATTGGTTTGACCAAATAATTTAGAGACCCATGAAAACCATTTTATTCTACTTGGCTTTTGCAAACATGGATGATGCTCAGATCCTTTAAGTTATTAAGGAATGTTCATAAAGCTCGAAAGATGAATATAGAATCCAATGCCCATGAATGAAATATGACTCTATCTACTTAATCTAGATAATATCTTGGGTCTCCATTATCTCTCCTTCATATGATCTAAGAATAAACCTACAGTTCTTTACAAGCTTGCCAATGATCTCAAGGGAAAACTAGGTCAATTTTTATATCTCTAAGAACTGAAACACTAGTTTTTTCTCCACTTACCATTAATAACCTCCCTCTATAGATCCCTGACTCCACCTAATTTAGTCTATACCATATGGATCCATACCATTTGGAAAACCTCTAAAACCTACAATTTTTCTACATTTTTTCTTATTTCAGACCAGAAGACATTATTAGCAAGTATGATGGAGGGAAAGTAGGAGTCATGTGATGTTTTTAAGTCCATTGTACAAATTAGGGAAGTTTAAAAGTCATAAATTGGCCTATGTGGGGTCTATTAGAGAGGATTTAAGCATTGAACATGGTGGGAATGAGTTTAATGGGGTATTATAGGCTTTAGTAATGGATTGATGAAGCTCATGAGGTCTATTTAGGGTGTGAAATGTGACTTTGTGTCCCATCAAGGTCAAACTAGGTCTCATTATGACCAAAAATATGGCTTTTAAGACACATTCATATTCTTAAAGAGACATTAACACATGGATATCATACCAACATATATGAGAGACCTTTATATCCTATTAAAGACCTCAATTAGACCTCAAAACACTCTCATGATGTCCTTGATATTTTGAGAATGAACATACCTTATGTGATTAGGTAGAACGAAGGTATTCATGATTCTTCATTAGACTGCCTTGTCAACTTAGCTCTACCATAGCATTTTTGGATGTTTAATCTTCATCAAAATGACCAATGACCTTTATGCATGTTCAAACATCATGAAAACCCTTGATACAAGCTGAAACAAAGGTAGGCAGGTTCATCAAGAAATTTTATATCATGACAATACAATGAAATATTTGAAAAACCCAACCTCATAAGATGAATAACAACCATGAGGACTAATGATTTTGGATCAAGACTCAAGGACTTGAGGTTGACCCCTTTTTAGGTCTGAGATTAGAAAGTGGTCATCAAGTGGTTTGAAAGATCTTGTTTTACATTGTTTAAAGTTTTTTGAGGGTCTTAACTCATAAATAATACATGAAACATTAATGAAGAATGATCTTAGAGTCTAAAAAGGTCAATATGGACCTTATAAAGGGATTCTTACATTACTATGCAAACCTATAGGTCTACCTAGACTTGTATGTATATTTTACACACAAGATGAAATAATTCTTATTTGAAATTATGTATTAAGGGATGAATAAGGTGTGGAAACTATGTAATCAACTTGGATAAGTTCATGACCAATGAATAGATATGGTTAAAATACTAATTCTCAAGACATCCTGATGGATACCTACAACCATACAAACTTTAACAAAATCTACAAGCCTACAAGAAAGAATGAAGATGCAATGGTATAATGGAGTTGGGTTTTAAATGGGTGAGGAAGGTGTATAGAGACATTAAATATCAAAAAAATGTATAACATTATTAGAGATAATGGTTAAAACATATTCATCTCAAACACCTACCATTACATAGTCAACTCAACACACCTATAGGCTTAGACAAATAATGAGAAAGAAATGCATAGACAAAAAGGTGCTAACAAACTTAAAAATGAGATAAGTTTCAATGTGACAGAGTCTTGAATGGATTTCAAGTGATATAAATTCTCAATATCCTAGTTGAATAAGGTTGAATTCATAGCCTAATACCTAATAAATTTGAATTGTAAACCTCCAAATAAAATGGTAACACTTAGGCTTGCTTGGGGTTTCAAGTGGGTTTACAAGTTTGAGGGAAGATGGGAAATACAATTTATTGGAAAATTAGGTTGTCATGATTATTGAAATGCATGATATCCTTAAGGACTAAAATAGTATAATCACATAGCCAAATGATCACCTACATGTCCATCTTAGGCTTGAGAGAAGTGAGGGCTAGTAGGTAGTGTTTGAGAGTTTCAAAGGAGCAAGGAATATGCTCAAGTTTGATGATAATTTAATGGTTATCAAAAATTTCAAATAAGTGTCAATAAATATGTTGAAAATACTTCCCTTAAACATCTAATACTTACCTAAAATCAAGATTATCCTAGTAGATACCTATCATATAGGCATGCATGCCAAATGTGGAGAAAGGATATAATGTTTATTGAAAATGATGACAAATGATGATTTATAAATATGGTTAGGACACACCTTTATAAAACAAGTTATGGATAGTATATTTTTATTTCAATGATATAATTGGTCCTAAGTGTAGGTTCAAAAGGCCTAAAATGATAAAAGGATAGACCTACAGGTCTGCCTAGACCTATAGCTCTATTTTGCACTTAAAATGAAATACTATTGTATTAGAATTGAGGTTCAAGGCATTGAGTGAAGCATAAAATATATGGGTATACTCCTAATATTATCTTCAAAGGTTATTAATATGCCAACTATTCTATTCAATATCGTAAACCTTGAAAATTGAAGTCAAGGCACCAAATAAGAACCTACATACTTGTTTGGGAAATTCAAATTACCTTCAAGCATGGAGAAAGATGATGTAATATTTTGTATGGGATACTTGGTGTAGATGCTAGTTTTATATACCTTTGTGTATTAACATGGTACATCATCATGTTATCCTTCATCTCTAACATAATGGCCCCATTCATAATTATTTGAAATAATTATCCATTTACCTTTACCACATGAGTTAATTAAGTTAATTACTATAGTCAAATAGTAATTAACCATATTTTACTATCTATGAACATAAAATCATAAAAATAAATAAAAAACAAAAACATTCTCAACCTCCTAACAAACCCATCCCATGGTTTAAACAACCTAACAACTTAGACATCGATTAAACCTATCTTTACCCCATAAACAACCCTTTTGAATAGTCTAAATATAACTTCCGCCCATTTTGGGCAAATTAACATCATTACTTTGAGATTGATGTCGATCGGCCCAGAATGACATCTATCCATAACTATACAATGAGCCTCCTCAGTTCAAGGGATAGGTACAACACTTTTTAACTATGAATCTCTACTAGATTTTTCTTGGAACCTACATATGGACATTGTCAACACTTTGCCACCTTGTAGAACCTTTGTTCATGTAACTATCAAGGGATTTCAAAGGTTTTTGAGCATAATTTTATAGTCTTATTTATTTATGTGTTTCAATCCATTAAAGGTTATAATTTTAGGTTAATTATTTCATATTTAAATCTTAATATCCTTTGCACCTTTGTGTCAACATTTCCATTCAGTTTTCATCATTTTATTAATTTTATAAGTCGTTATTATCACCTATTTTTATAGTTTAGAATTTTACTCAGAATTGATGTTGATTCATCTAAATTGATGTCAATCCTATAGGATCATCATCAATCCTTGATAAACTATTAAAATATACTTAAATTTTATTTTCATAATATTCACAATCCTAAAAACCCATTAAATCTTGCATGCTATTTTTTGACAACATGTCTTTCACATGTAAATGACTCTGCCTAGATTAGTGTATGATATTGTTAGCATATTTTATCTCCCCATTATCCCACAATATTTATTCAATAATAAAATCAACATTTCATTCAAGTTAGGTCTTTGTACTATGGTTTTCACACCTAATTAGGAAAGCATTAATGAACAATTGGTTGTAATTCAAGAGGATGTTGATATAGCTACTAAATTTTGGGATGATTACTATGATCACATTAATATTATTATAGATTAGATATCTTTATTGTTATCTATTTTGAATCCTATCCTTATATATCTTTGTAATTTCATGTTTATTTATAAACTTGAGTGTTAAATGTGGGCTTATATCCGCCTAAGGAAGGAGATCGCTTCTTGGGAATAGTTTCTTACTAGGCATCCCATTCATCTTTCTATTAATCAATTTTTTTTGAGTTAGTGTGATTTGTAGGTCATTCCTCCCCAGCCAAAGAGGAGTTCCCATAAGCTTGATCAATAGTGCATAACCAATATCTATCTCTAGGTAATTTTTAAAACCCTACATTTACTTGGTTTTTATTAGCTAGTTAGATCATATTGAAAAAAGCAGAAAAAATACTAAAACATTCTGGCATGCTTGATGGGACCGTCAGGTCTCATTTTTCTTATTACAATTCAAAATTATTGAATTTTCTCTCTTTCCCTTTCTTTGTGTTAATCCATCCAAAGAACATCATGTTTGCATTTTAATTCCTTGTCAAGGTTAAAATAAATTGCATTTATTTTTATCTGCTTAAGTAATTCACATAGAATAATCTAAATGCTAAATTCATTGTAGTCATCACTCTTTCACACACAAGCCAAATCATAGTCACAATAGACTCATTTAAATACTTGACATAAGGAAACCAATAGGGATTTAATCACCTCATGGTAACTTTTTTTTTATGATCCCACTTGGATTTCACCAACAAGGGGAGGACCAACTCAATTATCTAGCTAAGTATAATCTATGGAAAATCGGTATATCTTGGCTAAGCACCTGCACTAGCTGTGAGATTATGACATGAGGGGAGCAAGCCACAAGTATCAAGCCATGTACCAATACCAATACTAATTTCATTTGAGTGCCAAAACAAAATACCTAAAACCATCCTTAGATAATCATTTCTTAGGACCCTCATTATCCTTTTTTGTTTATTTCTTTTCACATCTTAAAATTAAAAAGAGATAAAAAATTTTGGGATGACTTTAGTTTATGAATATTTCATCCATAATTAAAAGAAAAATAATTTAGAAAGAAGTTGTTTTGTTTTTTATTTTAAACTCATTTAAATACTTGACATAAGGAAACTGATAGGGATTTCATCACCTCATGGTAACCTTTTTTTTTATGATCCCACTTGGCTTTGACCAATAAAGGAAGGACCAACTCAATTCTCTAGCTGAGTATAATCTCTAGAATATTGGTATATCTTGGCTAATCACTCACATTGGTTGTGAGATTGTGACATGATGGGAGCAAGCCCAAAGTATCAAGCCATGTACTAGTACCAATATAGATTTCCTTTGAGTGCCAAAACAAAATACCCAAAACCATCCTTAGATAACCATTTATTAGGACCTTCATTATCATTATTTATTTATTTATTTTCACATCTTAAAATTAAAAAGAGATAAAAACTTTTTGGAATGACTTTAGTTTATGAATATTTCATCCATAATTAAAAGCAAGATAATTTAGAAATAAATTGTTTTGTTTTTACTTTTCTATCTCGAGGTTTTGACTAGGCATCAATCAAAGAAAGAATATGAAGTGGGTGTCACATCCTCTCCTATAGAACATACTCCTAGATCCTCCTCTACCCATAAGTCATTTGAAAATAATATGTTCCTATACTTTTATTCTCAAGGAGATTCTTCCTTTGCAAAAATATTAGACAATAACCCTATTTCTCTCAATTACTACCTTAGTAATTGAGCAATACACATTCCTCCTTCCCCCCATACCTAGGATTCTTGATATTTATATGAGATTACTTTTGAGGGAACTAAGAAAACTAAAGGATTTACAATGGCCATGGTATCCTTTTCTATCTACTCTCTTCCATCTATATCTAATACTTAGATGATGTAACCTTTAGAAAGCTAACCACCTATAGTATCTACCAATTCTGTAACCCCCAATACTTATGTTCAAAGTGCTTATACCACTCAACCTATATCCACTATTCCTACCTAAATGTTAGTAGTATCAATCCCTATAAGTCTCCCACCTATCAAAATGAGTCTAGCATATAGTTCAGAAGCTCTACAACATACACAAAAAATCTCTCTAACGTAATCCCCCCAATAGTATGTCTCCATGGATACTCAATATATGGCTAAATCATAGTCATTGGGGACTACTTATTTCCATTCTTCCACATATAAAAATATTCTACTACAAGTCCCATAGTATGTGGCAGCATCCCAACCCATTATGTCCACTTTAGTTGGATACCCTTCCTCACAACCCCTATCTACTCTTTAGCAAGGTGTCTTAGGGAATGTACCTCAGAATAACCCCCAATCAGACCTTGTAAACATCCTTATGAATAGGATGGCTAAATTGAAAGCCTCCACCTTTGAACATAAAACTATGCCCACATATGAGCAAATTTGTAAGGAGCCTATCCACCCATCTATTCCTATCTGATTGTATCCCGTATAATGGGAACTTCCCAAGTTTACTAAGTTTCAAAACAAAGAAGATCCCCAATAGTATCTTAGAGCCTTTTAACATGCTTGCTACCTTATAACACATGATGATGCATTATTGCTTAGGACATTTCCCTTTTTTCTAATAAGAGTTACATTAGATTGGTACAGCTCCATCCCTCACCATTCATTCTTTTCCTTTAGGCAATTGGCTGAAATTTTCTTAGAACACTTCTCGATCAATATTGCTCAAAAAGCGAGTATCACAAATTTATACACCATTTGAAATTTTGAAGATGAATCAATATCTCATCCATGTTACAAATTTAAACCTTTAAAACTTTTGATGAAGCCTTTACCATGGCACGTAAACTCAAAATTTGGGGTATTAAAGAGGTAAAAATTAAGTTAATAAAAACTTCAAACCTAACCCCACAAAAATCAATAACAATAATCCTAAACCAAAAGAGGTAGAAAATTCTATTATTCTAAAAAAAATTCACCTCCAACACCCAATCAATCAGGATGATCCACTTCATAAACACAACCACCTAGGGATCTTACTCATTTCCCCCCTAAGAAATATACCCCTTTAGGAGAACCTTACACTTCTATATTGGATAAACTCCTAAAATAAAACTTTATTGAATTCCCTCTAATTAGATTAGTTGATGATATGCATCCTAAACCCACTTGGTATAAAGAGGATGAATTTTGTGTCTATCACAGGGTAGTAAGACATGACATAGAATGATGCTAGTCCTTTAAATGATTGGTACAAAACCTCATCGACAAGGGAGACCTTCATTTGGACAATATAAATTATCCTCCTAACCAATCTTTAGATATTTTAAGCAATAGTTTCTAAACCATTCATCCACATCAAACACAGGCCAAGTTAATCCTATAGAAACACAAAATTAGGATACACATATGATTGATACAATCTATGACCAATTATTTCCTAAATAAACTCTAGATAAATTTCTAGTCTTAGATCTCCTCATGAGAGATGATTTTGATGTAAGTCAACCTAAAATTATCAAGATAACTACCAAAACCTCTATAAATCTCCTAGATCTCATTACATGGGATCATTCACATGAGACATCCCCTTCATCTTTTTAAACTAAGTCTCTTAAAAAGGAAAATGAAACCCCTCCTTGGGATGTCATAGATAAACATCTTGATACTTTTATAGTCAAACATTCTACCCCTTTGGTCCCTGGTGAACCTATTAATAATATGCACCAAGATCATAGTATAGTAAGATCCTATTAATTCAATTGATACCAAGACCCTTTGAAATCATCCTCTATCACAAAACCTCCTTACCCCAAAACTACTAAAGGAAAGGGTAAATCTCTTATCATCGATAGCTAGGATAATTGTCTTGGTATTCCATCAAAGAAAGCCTTAGCCCATCCTCATGTCAAGATTGATCTTTTTTAGATGTCAAAAGACAAAAACTTTAATCTGAATACCCCCTTTGTTCTCAACACACAAAAGAGTAAAGGGTAAACCCCTTTTTATCATCTCCAATATCTATTTTAGGTCTTCATCCATCTTCCAAAATTACTATCCTTGTCATAGGTTCTTCCATTCAAACACATGGGAAAATACAAAGTCTCCCTCCAATATTAAACACACCTCCATGCCAATATCCACTGTCTTTTATGAAAGGACCATTAGATAAAACTAAATAAAAGGTGCCTAAAGTTATCCTTATCATAAAAGCTAAATGTCAAAACCAAATGATAAATACTTTGCTAAGATAGATTGTACAACCTTTTATAAGACCAAAAAATGACCCTTTGAAAGGATCTTACACTATAATCTTTAAAAAACTATTAGATGCATCCCTCATAGAGTTACCACCTATATGGCCCATTAACATTCACACCCAAAGACTGACTTGGTATAGGAGCTAGGAGATATGTGCATATCACAAAGTACTTAGACATGATACAAAAAATTATAATGCCCTTAAGGACATAATCCAACAACTAGTCCAAGATGATAATATATTAATTGATGATCTAAATGATAAAAATCCTAAGAAAAAAGTCACCATCAAAAATATTCCACTTATCCATAATCTTACTAATCATATAAGTGATAAAGATTTCGTGGCTTCTTGAGAGCCTCCATTATTACACAATGAGGTTATTCATGTATCCACCTGCTCTCAAAATTAGAATCCTAATAAAGCCAAAGTTTTAATTATAAGTGCCTTTACCCATAATATGCCTAAACCATCTAGAGAACATTCTAAAGTATCTATTATAGGAAGTACCCCAACTAAAGCCAAGGAGTTGGTATAAATCTCCATATTAAAACAACTTCTCCAAATTCTTGTAAAAATGTCATTGTATGAACTTATCAAAAAATATCCACACCATTAACAAGCAATGATAGAAGCACTTCAGGCTATTGAGGTTTGGCTAAAGGATCCTCAACCATTGTTAGCATTTATAGGGGCCCTCTAAATGGTGTTAGATGTTAGTTTCACTAGTTTTTAGGTCATTCCTTTATTACCTAAAGACCAAGATCCCACACTTTTCATCACAACTCAAATAAATCAAACTTATATTAAGATAATTATTATTGATAATGGGGCTAGTATCAATATTATTTCTTCCCATGCTTTCCAATAGTTATAGTTATAATTATTAAAAACCATTGTTTCCCAATCCCTAATAATTCTCTGTGCATTCAATGACATGGTAGCATCCATAGTAGGAATAGTTGTCCTTCCCATTTACATAGGTCCTCATACCCTCCATGAAATCTTTTATGTCATAGAAGGGACATTCTAATATAAAGTTTTATTAAGACATCCATGGATTCATGCAATGCGATGTATCCCCTCTACCATCCATAAGTGCATTAATTTTGAACATGAAATCTAGGTCCACATCATCCCACTGATCCTTATCCCTTAAAATCATGCAACTTCACTTTTTGAACAAGCAATGTCATAATACCCTTGCCTAACACAATCCCATCTTCATCCTCTAACCAAGTCTCAACTAGCATGACTATTCCTACTTTTAATTACTAGCTCATGAGTTCATTGATTCCATGATGTAGTATCTTTCAATAGGGGAATACCAAATATTGACCCTTAAAACATTACCTACTCCTAGGGAATATGACTGTCCTAACAAGTAACCCATGTATTTATCCAACTTAGGTGAGTTCATCCCATTTGGGCCACCTTTCTTATGTACCCACTTTATATACGATAGAATCAATCAAACCCCCCAGGACCTAACAACATCACCCATGCTAAACCCTTTACATCTAATTTATCATTTCTTAATAAACCTTAGTTCACACAAACCTACCTTTATCATTGTGCCTAGAAGGGCTTCAACATGGGTAAGTATGAGTAGGGCCCTAATGACATCACATTAGAATATTTTAGAAAACCACAAAAAAATTATGACTTAAGCTTTGAAAAATATTCTAAATCCTCTATTAAACCCATTCTTCTACCATTTTTTAAAGAACAAGATCAATATCTATCATCTGATACCTCTTCCTTGACCAATGACACTATATTGATCCCTTATGACTTCTTTTTAGTCAATTCAATCTCCATATAACCCCTCATCTTTCACCATGGTGGTGATACCTAAATTATCCCTTTAGTATATCCTATGTTAATAGGACATGATATGCTAACCATTCTTGTTCTTCAGTTTTAGGATGATGAGTCAATCTTGACTCATTTAGGTGCTAAAAACTCTTATCTATGCAATTCTCTTCCATCCAAAACATTTATCTTATTAAACAAGTCCACTTTTGATATTAATATCAGGTCTCAAGAAACCCCAAGGATTGTTAAAGTTAGAAAAGCCTTAGATCCTTAAGAAAACCAAGATTTTACCACTAATTTATTAGACTGTAGTGAGGTATTTTCCTGGTCTTATAGACATATGCATGTTAGTGACCCTACAATAGTTATCCATAATATCAACACCTTTCTTGATAGTAAACTAGTAAAATAAAAGCTTCATAAAATGCATCCTTGTGTCACACTCATGGTAAAAGAGGAACTACAACACCTCTTATCTACTAACTTCATTCAACCCATCGATTATCCTTAATATATGTCCAACTTCATTCCAGTCACTAAGCCTATAGGGGGACTTCACATTTTTACTAACTTTCATGATTTAAATCTTGCTTGTCCAAAAAATGATTTCCCTCTCCCTAACACCGACCAATTAGTGGACTTAACAGCTGGCCATGAAATGTTATCCCTTATGGATGGTTTTTCTAGTTACAATAAAATACTTATTGCACTATAATATCAACATAAAACTACATTTATTACTCCTTGGGGGACCGTATACTATCGTGTTATGCCCTTTAGCCTAAAAAACATAAGATCCACCTATTAGCAGGCCATGAGTTATATATTTCATGACATAATCCAAAAAATTGTCAAAGACTATGTCGATGATCTCCTTGGGAAGTCAAATTTTTGTAAAGATCATTTATCCATACTTAAGGTTATCTTTGATCATTTTCTCCATTCTCATGTGCATCTAAATTTAAAAAAGTGCATTTTTAGTGTCTTGATAGGTAAACTTCTAGGCTTCATTGTTTCCATTCAAGGAATAGAAGTGGATCATGCTAAAATCAAAGCCTATAGAAATTCCTCCTCCATCCAACCTTAAGCAACTTCATAGTTTACAAGGCAAGCTCTAGTCTATCCATCATTTTATATCCTAGCTCTCTGATCAATGTCAACCTTTACACCATTTATTAAATAAGGATAGTCACTTTGTATGGGATTCTAATTGTCAAGAAGCCTTTAATGCACTTAAAGACTATCTTCTATCATCTCCATTCCTCAGTCCACTTAAGGAGGGGAAAACTTTCTTCCTTTATATCTTAAGACCATGCTCTAGGTGTTATGCTTTCCCATTGAGATGAACATGACAAGGAATAAGCTATTTATTATATAATTCATACCCTCATAGAATATGAAACATGTTATCCACATACCAAAAACCTATGCCTAGCATTGGTCCTTGTAATCTCTAACTTCATCATTACCTACATAACCACGAGACATACGTAATTCTGACTATCGACCCCCTTAAGTTCATGCATTTTAAGCCTTACTAAAATCAATGAACAACCAGATGGATCCTACTTCTAGCTAAATTTGATTTGGAATTTCACTATCAAAAGTCTGTTAAAGGACAAATTATTGCTAATCAATTGGTTAAATCACCTCTTAGTGACAATAAACTAATGAATTATGAATTTCCTAATGAATCTATTGTATCCACTTCCTAAGTAGTCCTAGAATATCAAATCACTCTATTCTTTGATGGGTCCAAATGTGAGCATGGAGGTAGCATAGGAATTGTATTAATCCCTCCTCAAGGTATTCCCATGACTTTATCTTTTAAAAAAGACTTTTATTTCACCAATAACATGGTTGAATATGAAGCATTGATTATAGGCTTCCAAACTACCCTTACACTAGGGGTTAGATCCCTTAATATTTATGGTGATTCTTAGCTAGTGGTCAATCAAATTAATGGTATATATCAATGAAAATATGATATCCTCTAAAGATTTAAGACCTTATCCAATCATCTCTTATCTACTTTTGAGCGTTAGTCCATCTAAACTACTCCTAGACCAACCAATAAGTTTGTTGATACTATGGCATCTCTTGCCTCTTTTATCCCATCCTCATCTCAAGAGTCCAAGATATTTATCCTTATCTATCAATTTAACCAACCTTCCTACATAAGAATTGATCTTCCGTCTATCAATAATATCAAGGAAAACTCGAAGGAGCCATGGTATGCACAAATATTTACTTGTTTTTCTATAGGACTATCTTCTCCCCATCTATCTAAAAGTGTCAGGTGTGTCTTTCAACAAAAATCCACCTGATATACTATACTAGGGGTTTTCTCTATAAGCATGGTTTTGATGGAATTATTTTTTGTTGTTTCCAAAACTATAAAGCTACCTTAGCTATCCAAGAAGTACATAATGGGTCATACATTGGACACTTTAGTGGCTGCACAATCACTGAAAAAGCTTATGTCTAGGCTATTATTGGCACACTCTGAATCAAGATTATTGAACATATGTTAAGAAGTGTGTACAATGTCAACATCATGCAAACTTATCTCATGTCCTTAGTAAATCCTTTTATGCAGCAAGAGACTTCTAGCCATTCTCCCATTGGGGGCTTGATCTTATAAGGAAAATCAACCCTAAGTCCTCTCAATGTCATGCCATCATTACCACTATAGAATACTTCACAAAGTGGGTGGAAGTTGTGTCACTTATCTCAACCAAGGTATAAAATATTGTGGAGTTTATCCACCATCACATTATTTTTCATTTTGGAATTCCATATAAAATAATAATAGATAATGTAAAATCTTTCAAGAATAAGAAATTCTAGGCACTATGTGATGCATTTAAAATCAAATTAAGTTTTTCCTCACCTTATTATCCTAAGGCCAATGGTCAATCATAATCATATAATAAAACCCTAGTCAAAATCCTAACCAAAGTCTTCAATGAAGTTGGGAAAAATTGGTATCTTCGTATCCCTTTCACCTTGTGGGGATATCGAACTAGTATTTGAACCCCTATGTGTGCTACTCCTTTTTCCCTAGTCTATGGTATGAAAGTTTTACTACCTTTGGAAGTAAAAATTCCATTTCTTCATGTCTCCCTTAAAGACAACATTTCTAGTGAGGATTTTCATTAGGAGCATTTAACCCATCTTGAATTAATAGATGAGCATTGTATGATAGCCCTCGATCACCTTCATACATATCAAGAATGACTAAATTGAGCATATAATTAACATGTAAGAGAACAAGAATTTAACATTGGAGACCTTGTGATTGGATAAAATCAACATGTCGCTAATATGGAATGAAGTAAAAGGAGAAAAATTGCTCCTAATTGGCTTGGACCATACATCATAACCCATAAATATGGATCTAGGGCATATCATTTGGCTTCTCTTGATGGTAAACCAAGATGATAACCTCTTAATGCATTACATATGTATCCTTTATATAGTTAATACATCTTATCTCATCTTGGTTAGCTTATCTTAAATATTATCATATCCTCCTATCCTAAAATACCAAATAATGGTATGAGAGTTATGTAGTTATCCAATAGTCAATATAACTTCAACCTTAAATATGAATACCCTAGCTCTATTCATAACATTCTCTCATGGATACGTTTCACCTATAATAAGATAAAACCCATATCATTATTTCCCTTATTTCTTAAAGGCCATTAATCTTCAAATATAACACAATCACCTCATGTAATGAACTCATGGAAACTATCCTAAGGTATCTTTTTATGCCAACTTGTATTTCTATCTTTGGGATCCAAAATCAAGTGAGTAGTGAAAATCAAAAGTATTAAAATGGGATAAATAAATAGACTGATCCCTCAAAGTAAAATTATAATAAAATATAAAGGCAAATAATAGACGGATCCCTTGAAGGATAACTATGCAAAAACATCTGAATGTATACCACTCCCTTGAAGGATGTCTACCAAGCAGAAAAATTCTTACATTCATCAATTTTCAAAATATGCCACTTAAAAGCCTTAAAAAAATAACAAAGAAATAAATTATCAAAATCAATATCCCAATAAAGCTTCTCATATTGATTAGCTTTTTAATTTTAGACTTCTTGTATTGATTAGTTTACCCATTGGCATAAAAATGATCCCTATAAGATAAATCTTGATTTTGATATATGGTGTAAGGAAGGTTATCTCTAAAGCAATCCATCCCCCATCCCACCAAAAGCATCTAATCTTAATAAATGACCAAGGTCAAAGCTCTAGCTAACCTAGGTTGTGTCAACATCTATTATCATCTAGTTAAGGATGCATAGGCCATGTGTATGAGAGATTATCTTTTGTTTATGGTTCAAGTCAATGCCAAGAAAATACATAATATATAATAAATAAAGACCATAAAATCATAACCATTAAACATTAAAAGCTATCTTTATAATCCATTCATTAAAAACATATCTCATGATATAGCATCCATAATTCATAACATGTAAAATCCATAACTAATAATCCATAAACATCCACAACATCTATAATAAAAATGATCAAAATTAAAATACATAAAATCTAATCTATAATCCATCACATCGCATCATCAATAAAAACATAACTTATCGAGACATAAATAAATCCATAAAAAACACACATGATCCATCCATAAACATAAGAAATATCCACACACACACACACATCAAGTGTCTATAAAAATGTCATAACATAAAATAAATGGGGCTCTTAGCCCAAACAATGTGATCTACTCAATAAAATTAGTCTTGATAAGGTGAATGCTATCACCTCCCTCATCATCTCCTCCTTGACTCATTATACTCCCTCTACTAGTATACCCCCCAAGAGTCCTTCATGATCTACTGTAGCTAGCCACATATGAAGCAAAATGAGCTACATTTGGTAGCCATCTTTGTAATATCCTCTCATAATAAGACATGTAAACAAGCAAATCCCTATACCTCTGAAGTGGTACCATATATGTAGGAATAGCACTATGTCTTGCAATATCTAGAGTTGGTCTCTCTACCAAAGTAGACCTCATTTTCTCTAGCTCTACTTAGTATCTATCTCACTTTTATATAGCCTAGTCACACTACCCTATCATGATATCAAGATCACCCTGTAATGTGGTAATTTGATCTTTTAATGGATCATGGGCTATCCATACATCCTATAGCTCGGTCCTTAATGTATCCCTCTTTAAAATAACTCCAACTATATCTATTTACTCATGGGTGGGGGCATCCTTTAGTATTAAATCCTCCATGTGTGCATCAAGGGCATCCTTCTCCTCCATGTGTGCATTTGGGGTATCTTGCTCCTCCATGTGTGCATCTAGGGCATCCTACTCAGCCTCCTTGATCTCCTTAATAACCACTTCCTACTGAGGTCTCATTTCTCTATCATGTCTCTTCCCCATCTCTATTATACACCACACTACATAATAATCTATATAACTAATATCATTTAGGTTGATAGCTATGAGCTCCTTTTGTGGCCCCATCAAGACCATTGTAGTATCTAGAGTAGGTCAATTGAGCTTTGTATCATCCGATCTATACACATACAGGGCTAATAATATATCTTGAATCAACCCAAATTGATGATGGAACTTATCAAAATAAAATAGCTTGGTATGCTCCAACCATCATCCATGTACCCATGTCTCCCAGGCAACATCCCCTCTCTCCATAGCTAAACTAGGCCACATTGAGAAGTGTACATATGACCTCTAGATAATGTCTCCTATTTGTAAGTCATTGAAAACCTATCTATAATATGTTAGTTCATGTACTACCCTATCTATATATGGATCCACTAGGTCTTCCTTCCACCAAAGGAAGCCTACATTGTAAACCATGTCTCTAAAATTGATCTATGGGGTCCTTATGAGTTGAATCACATGAATGTACTCATATGCCTAGCACTGTAATATAAAAGTGATGTCAAGTCCTACTCTATGCTCAGTGCACCAACCCCACAACTCCTTGTAGATCTACCCCAATAGTGTGGGTGCCCAAGCAAAAATAACCTTAAACTCTACCATATCTACTATGACACTAGTGAAGCTCCATGGTAGTTTCCCTTTCATAGAATCAGGTAGCACATAGTGGTCAGTGTTAGCATTATCATAATTGACACTAGTCTCTCGATAGGGTCCTAGTCATACAATGGCTAGAATGAGAACCCCCTAGCAATTAATCTCATGTATAATGCATCCTTTACATATAATAATGCTAGAACCATCACTCACCTAGCCTCATCAATATTATAAATAGGGGCTACCTAGATCAACACTCATAAAATCTAATGGATGTCCTCTGTGGTGATGGTCATCTCACCGGTCAGTAGCCATAACATGTTGGTGGTATAATCCCACCACTCTAGAAAAGCCACCATCATGCCAATATCCTAATGGATACAATGATAATGGTGGATCCCTACAAATCCAATTGCATTTAGATGGGTCTAGTCCCCATCACTCATAAAATCTCATAACTGTATCAATAGTGGTATGATCCTATCCTTCATTATCATAAGCTCCCATGCCTATCAAAAACAACTTTATGGTGAATCAAGATCCCATCTTTCCTAATTTTTATCAATCATATCGAGATTGATGTTGATTTACCCAATTGCTATTGATACTTTTGGATCATAATCGATCCAAATGGGGAATGACAATCCATACAGATTGATGTCGATTTCCTCCCCCCAAAAATCTTACCCCTAGACTATATGTTCCTAAAAAAACCTCACCTAAAAAATATAATACCTTACACAAACATAAAAATAATAAATTTTACCAAAAATATATCTTGTCTACCTCATAGTGAAGTCATCATCATCGTTGTCCACTCCCACTTGCCTCCATCATCTCTCACATAAGCTTAAAAGGTGGAAAAATGTCAATTTTTTCTCTCAAAAACTTGTTCACATTAACAACTGAATGAGCCTTATGACACTTTAGATGCTTATTTATAGCCTTTCCCATAATCAACATCAATTACTCTAATTGATGTTGATCTCCTAAATCGACATTGATCTTTTTTGGATTGATGTTGATTATCTTGACTTGTTTAAATTTTTTACACTTATGGACCATTTCACATGCTCCTAGTTTGGATCCCAAGCCCCATATTATTCTCTTTGCCATATCTATCCCATTTTTATGTTATATTACTCTTTGGATTTGAGGATTTTCACCCTTTGTTAATTTCCTAGTCTCCTTTAAGTGTACTCCTTTTTTTTAGCATCTTGCCATTATAAGATCCCAAGGGTATATTTTGTCCTAAGAAAATTCATCTATAGGTAACACATACACCATATGCACATCATCTGTAATGGTCCACCATTCTTATCTTTTGTCCTCTTGATGGCCTTTTATTAAGCCTACCTAGTTTAGCTCTAGCATTTTGTTACTTGATTAGGTCTTTAGGGCATTACTACCTACATCACTTTTTATCTCGTTAAGTGCAACCTTGGAACTTCCTTGATCTATCTACACTTCTATTTGTCTATTAATATCTTCCACTTGTCCATTACCACTCATCCCCATTTTTTTTACCTACCATATTTTTCAAACCCATCATCTGTTCCACCTCACTTCTTAACACTCAGTTTGAGGGGTGATACCTCCTCATAATAAACTTTGGTCCTTAGGCACCTTATAGTTTTTATCTCATGGCATGCTATTGCATACTACTCCACAAAAAGGGGAAAATGTAGATGATAGTTTTATACAACTTTGTGTATTAACATGGTGTGTCATTACGTTATCTTTCATCTCTAACATAATGGCCCCATTCATAATTATTTGAAATAATTACCCATTTACCTTTACCACATGAGTTAATTAAGTTAATTACTATAGTCAAATAGTAATTAACCCTATTTTACTATCCTTAACCATAAAATCATTAAAAAAAAACCCCTCAACCTCCTAATAAACCCATCCTATGCTTTAAACAACCTAACAACTTAGACATCAATTAAACCTATCTTTACCCCATAAACAACCCTTTTAAATAACCTAAATATCACATCCACCCATTTTGGGAAAATTAATGTTGATTCTCTGAGATCGACGTCAATCGTCCTAGAATGACATCGATCCATAAATATACAGGGAGCCTCCTTAGCTCAGGGGACAAGCACATCACTTTTTGACTCTGGACCTTTGCTCTATTTTTCTTAGAACTGATGTACAAACATTGTCAACACTTTTCCACCTTGTGGAACCTTTGTTCATGCAACTATCAAGGGATTTTGAAGGTTTTTGAGCATACTTTTATAGTCTTATTTATTCACATGTTTCAATCTATTCAAGTTTAGTGTTTTACATTAATTAATTCATATTTAAATCTTACTATCCTTTACACCTTTGTGACACTATTTCCATTTAGTTTTCATCATTTTATAAATTTTACAAGTCATTATTATTGCATATTTTCATAGTTTAGAATTTTACTCAAAATTGATGTTGATTCATCTGAATCAATGTTGATCTTATAGGATCATCATCAATCCCTGATAAACTATTAAAACAACATTGAAGTCTATTTTTATAACATTTATAGTACTAAAAACCTGTTAAATCTTACTTGTTTTCTAAAAATATGTCTTTCACATGTAGATAACTCTACCTAGATTAACACATGATATTGTTAGCATATTTGATCGCCCCATTGTCCCACAATGTTTATTCGCTAATAAAATTGACATTTCATTTTAATTAGGTCTTTGTACTATGGTTTTCACACCTAATTAGGAAAGCGTTAATGAATAATTGATTATAATTCAAGAGGACATTGATATAGCTACTAAATTTTGAGATGATTACTATGATCACATTAATCTTATTATAGATTAGACATATTTATTGTTATTTATTTTGCATCCTATCTTTATATATCTTTGTAATTTCATGTTTATTTATAAACTTGAGTTTTAAGCATGGGTTGATATCCACCTAAGGAAGTAGTTCGCTTCTTGGGACTGGTTTCTTACCAAGTAGCCCATTCATCTTTATATTAATCAATTTTTTTTGATTTAGTGTGATTTATAGGTCATTCCTCCCCAAATAAAGAGGATTTCCCAAAATATTGATCAATGGTGCATAACCAATCTCCATCTCTAGGTAATTTTTAAAACCCTGCATTTTCTTTGTTTTTGGTAGCTAATTAGATCACACTGAAAAAAACAAAAAAAATACTAAAAAACATAGGTATAAATGATTAATCAGGAACATGGAACCCCTAAAAACTAATAAAGTCTTTAAAAATGTCTTAAGAGTGCTATAAGGAGAAATCATTCAAAGATTAGCAAACTCAAGCTTTCACCTATAGTCAGGTCTGTTTCTAGGAAATTAAATATGAAAAGCGTAAATGATGGGTATAAGACCAAATGAATCCATAAGAATATTTTGTGAGAATGGGTTCAAGATTGAATAAAGAGAGAAATGAGTTGAAAACTCATTTTGAATTCCAACAAACCAATTTTGATGGCAACAATCATACATGCCTTTATAAGCACATGAAGATAAGGTATAATATATGCATTAGAGTTTGGATTCCAAATAGACAAGCCATGAGACTAGATAATATATTTAATACATCATAAAGTGACACAAAGAGGAATCATATCTTCAATTTATAGTCAAAGAGTCTCATAGACTTAGTCAAGCCTCTTATGAGGATAATGACATGGAGGTCATGAGGTATGAAGAGTGAATATTCAATGGTATTGAGAAACCAAGGAAATAAGAGTTATAAGAAGATTTCAGTTTAGGTTATATCTATTTAAAGCATAAATTGAATAATAAACCAATTCAAAGATGATTAGTTAGAGATTTTATAGCCAAGTGATCTATTTAGACCAAATAGGTCTAAACCTACACATATAAGCCTGTGTGTGGACTTATGATGTAGGTTTGTTTGATTGAAGGTAAGATGAAACATAGAAACATTGATAATGATACTTAGTATTCAATGAAACACCTCATTAAATTTTTAACTCTCTAAAAGTGAGGAAAAGGGACTTTTCAGCCCATTGAGGCCTATGGGCCTAATGAAGACCCTTCAGGCTTGTTCATGAAGATTGAGTATTTTATACATATAGTGAGTTTGAGATGAAGAGTAAAGAGGAATATGAAATTTATATTAATTAAATAGAGTCTATCATGGAGTTTAGAATTTTTGGAAGAAAAGGAAATGGCTCCAACATAGTTGTTAGGGTCAAGAACACTAGTACACTTATAAACCCTAAGTATAATCTAAGAGAGGTTAAAGGAGTTCTAATCAAGTAAAATGGTAATAAAACCATTTTAAATGGTAAATATTAATACATTTAAAAGGTTTTTAAGGCTCAAACCAAACATCAAAAATTGCACTTTCAAGCCTGCATTCGTTTAGACCTCAAATAATGCATATTCAACCACCTAAGAAGATCAAACTTTTGCTTATATATATCATGAGAAGATCCATTGTGTCTAAATATATTATTGTTGATTATAAAGTTTTATTACCTCAAAAATTCAATAATTATTTCTCAGGTTAGGGTCTTTTACTTTATAAATCATTGTTAAGATGATAAGTGTGTTTTTGGCTACCTAGAAGACTAGTTTTGAATAGTTGAGAGAGATTGTTCTCTTAATCACCTAAAATGAGTTTAAGTGAAATTTAAACCACATAAATATAATTAATAACTCAAATTATGTCCCTATAATTACCTTTATTTGTATTTGTACTTGTACATAGTCAATAAATGTTATACTTTTTTTGTCAGGATTAGGAGCACAATTGATTACCTTGTATAAGCAACGAAACACGGAATTTAACCAGAAGTAACAAGTAACTAGAAATCAAAAACAACATAGAATTTGAGAGACAATACCATATTGTATTCAACTCATCCAAAAGGAAATAAAATAAAGAGATTACACTCTTCCAAAACCTCTTGGGCATACCAGTAACTCTCCCTCAAGATTTCTTTCTCTCACAACCAATTACAACCACAACTCAAACATAGAGTTGTACCCTCCACCAGTCAGTAACAATACTTGCCAGTCAAACAAGTACTCAAAGTACTCCAAGTAGATCTCCCTTGATCTTGAAACAACCTACAAATAAAATGATCTTACTTACCATGTAGATCTCCCCTGATCTTGCTATACCACAGATCAACCTGGTTTTACACGCCTGCAAACCTAGATCTTACAATCGAAAGGATCTCTTCCTTATCCTTGATTACAATATAGCCCCATGGGTCTATTATATAGATCCCATGCAAACAATAATTAGACTTCTAATTAAAATAATTAGAAATGTAGACTCAAGACTAAAATTAGTCTTTTACATTCAAACAAACTGTCTGTCTAAAATAAGACCAGTTCTAGAAGTGCATGCAAACACATGCACACACAGGCTACCGATGTCAGTGCCTATCTGAATGATGTCAACTGACCAATAACTGACATCAGTTGCACTACTGATGTTAGTTTATCTGTAACTTAGCAACCTCCTCCATGTTTACATTAGTGAAGCTTTTAGCTCCACAACCTAACAATCTCCCACTTGGAGATAAATAGTTGCATCTGTACCTATACCTATACATCATCTAATTTTGTTTCCTAGTTTGCATCCCTCTTCAAGTTCAATCTTGAAGACCAACCAACACACATCTTATGGTGCTATGCCTATCATCTAAGTCCCGTGCCACATCTAAATCTACATACCCATGTAGAGAAGTGCTTGACCCTGCATCGCATGTATACCTAAGATACTTGAGAATCCACTGAACTGCTTTCCAGTGCTTCTTTCCTAGATTGGCCACAAATTTGCTGATAGTTCCCACTGCTTGGGAAAAATCAGGTCTAATACACATGTACTTAACCTCATCATGTGAATTGGGACACTATTCTATGAACTATCCATCCATAGGTGTGCTAACCGGTTCTGCATCCTGCATAATGAACCTCGCCACTACCTTATTCACACAATCATCCTGAGATAACATCAACCTATGATCATCCCTATCTCTAGGATACTCATGCCAAAGAATTTTTCTACTCCCAAATTCTTCATGACATACCTCTGAACTAACTTTACCTTTAGCTTAGCAACTCCCTGCATGTGTAACCCTAAAACAAGCATACACACAATATACAGTAACATGATAATGTAGATAATATTATCCAGCCTAGTAAAGGAAACACAACAGTTACATTGACATTGACTAAAGCCATTCTTTGCCATACACCTATCAAACCTCCATTGTCCTATAGCCTACTCAAGACCATATACCCTGGCCTTCCATCTCATGTGTCCATTCTCTCTCTTCTTTAACCTAGGAATCTGTTCATGTTTCAGTGCTTTCTTTTTGGCTGGAAACTCTACCAAATCTCTTATTTGGTTCTCATCCAAGGAATCAACTTCCTCATTCATGCCATGCTCCCACTGTTTCCTAGATTATACCTACTCTACTTCTTTAAAACTTCCTAGTTCTTGACCATCAGTGAGCAACAAGTAGTGTAAAGAAAGGGAATAACAAATTTGAGGCTTACTTACCCTTTCAGTCCTCCATATGGGCATTTGAGACTCCTTGATAGCTTACTATCTGCCCAAAATCCATTCTTTGGTTGACCCTAGTCTGCACCCGACCAATGTCGATTCCACCTGATCGCCGACACCGGTTCCCTGACCGATGTCAGTGTCCACCTGGTCATCGATGTCAGTTCCTTGACCGATGTCAGTTGCCACCTGCCTGACACCATTGAGACTAGGCTACACATGACTGACATTAGTACCTACCTGTTTGATGTCAGTTCCACTTGACTGATGTCAGTAACTATGTTTTCCTATGAGTGATGACTTTTTACCCGTGAGCTCACCTTGGATCAAAACCCTATCTAAACTACCATGCTCAAAATTATTTAGCCCCTTGAGCTGATCTCTATTTATCATCTCTTCCATGAACACTAAGGCTTTCCAGTTCTTAAATTTATCAAAAACATTAGACTTCCTCTTAAGAACATGCATCTCCTTCTTATTCATGTGACCAAGCCTACGGAGCCACATATTCACATCTACATCTGGAGTAGATAAACTAGAAGGAGAATCAATAATACAAGTAGATAGATAAAGAGTACCTACTTTCTTACCTCTTTCTAAAATAAGTGCACCCTTGGAAACCTTCTAAGAATCTACTGTGAGAGTTACTGTGCATCCCTCATCACCCAACTTTCCAACAGAAATCAAGTTCTGCTTTATGACTAGGACATGCATGACCTCCTTCAACACCCATGTGTTGCCCATCTACAATTTTAGCTACACTTTCCCTTTGCCAACCATTTGACAAGGCTTACCATCCCCTAAATAAATCTCTCCAAAGTCTCCTTGGACATATTCATGAAAAAAATCTCTATTTGGGATTGCATGGAAAGAGGTAACATAATCTATAAACCAAGATTCTACTTTATCCAAGGAACATATAAGAGCAACCCGTGCAACAATACCTGCAACATATGCTTCTTTATTTCCTACATGCTGATCTTCTACCGACCAAAAATCTTTCTTTACCTTCTCTTTCTTTCCATAATTCCATAATTGAGAATTCTTGCCATTGAATTCCTCCATTTTTAGTGTACTTTCTTCTGCCATTTCTATACTCCCACTCAATTAGAAACCCCTGAGAATGACCTGTAATCAACAAACACTTAACACACTCTGAAACCAAGGTGTTAGTGAACCTTGCTCTGATACCACTTGATAGGACCTAGGCTCACAAAGCTCTGACACCAATTGTCAGGATTAAGAGCATAATTGATTACCTTGTATAAGCAACTATACACATAATTTAACTAGAAGTAACAAGTAACTAGAAATCAGAAACAACACAAAATTTGAGAGACAATACAATCTTGTATTCAACTCACCCAGAAGGAAATAAAATAAAGAGATTACACTCTTTCAACACCTCTTGGGCAACTAGTAACTCTCCCTCAAGAATTCTTTCTCTCACAACCAATTACAACCACAACTTAAACATAGAGTTGTACCCTCCACCAGTCAGTAAAAATACTGCCAGTCAAACAAGTACTCAAAGTACTCCAAGTAGATCTCCCTTGATCTTACAACAACATACAAATAAAATGATCTTACTTACCATGTAGATCTCCCCTGATCTTGCTATACCATAGATCAACCTGGTTTTGCACACCTGCAAACCTAGATCTTACAATCGGAAGGATCTCTTCCTTATCCATGATTATAATACAGCCCCATGGGTCTATTATATAGATCCCATGAAAACAATAATTAGACTTCTAATTACAATAATTAGAAATGCATACTCAAGACTAAAATTAGTCTTTTACATGCAAACAAACTATCCATCTAAAATAAGACCAGTTCTGGAAGCGCATGCACACACAAGCTATCAACGTCGGTGCCTGTCTGACTTATGTCAGCCAACCAATAACTAATGTTAGTTATTGTGAGCACTAAATATGACTAACATCAGTTTCACTATTGACATCAGTTTCTCTGTAACTCAACAACCTCCTCCATGCTTGCATCAGTGAAGCTTTTAACTCCACAACCTAACATTTTTGAAGTTTTAGGCTCAAAACAAGGTTCCTGAGTAGATGAATGAATACAAATTATTGGAGAGGATGAATTGGGCTGTATTATAAATATTAAAGTAAAAAAATATGTACAATACACCCTGGAAGTGCTCAAATAAGTCTAATTTTTCAAGACAATTTGAAACATGCTTGAGAAAGGGTTAGTTTTTTGGCCATTTATTGGTTTGCCTACCTAGACAAGGTTCTAGAAGCACACAATTGGAATGGAATATGTTTATATAATTTTTAAATTTGATCACACACTTCCTAGAGGTTTCACACTTATGGGATAAGTCTAGATCAAAAACATAATTTCTAGGCCTATAGGGCTAATGGAGACCTAATTAGAGAGAGAAAATTAGTTAATAAGTGTACTTACACTCAGATTTAGGTATTTAAAATTGTAATGGATCTACAAGGGGATATTGGGTCCTAAATTATTTTCTCAATTTATCAATATCCTCTATAAATTATTTTACACAAGGAGGTTTACCTATTTTAAGGGTTATAAGGAATGAGGCCAAATGAGACCTTTTAATGGAAAATGGAGTCTTGGAGAGAGTTGGATGACTCAAAATGTCATTTTTAAGGTATTATATCATGTATAAATTCCATCCATGGAGTTAAATTTATTTCTTCAAGGCAAAACCTAGTTTTCACCTTTCTACACCATATTGCATAAGGAGTTCAACTGATCAAATTACCAAATAAATATATAGAAGGTATTCAATAAGATTTTCAAGGTTAATTATCACCTTATACAACACTTGGAGGAAAATATAAGGTCAATATTTAGTTTAAATAAAGACTAAAATGGTTTAAGGAGTTATCAACTATCCTGCAAAGACCTTTTCCCTCTCTTATGCTAAGTCAAGTTGAAAAGGCCAAAGAGACATTAAGAGCATTCTAATAGCCCCAAAAAAATGGAGATACATCATAAGTAGATGAGGATAAGTTTTAAATTGAGGAATTTATGAATACTATATGACTTATTTTCATGTAAGAAGTCTTATTCATCAAGGAACACATGTAAGCTAGTATACAAGGTATGTAGGCAAAGATATAGACACATGAATGGTTCAAACCCCAAGAAACAAGCCTAATAATTATTAAATCATTTTAAACAAGATAATCTCTACTTATATTTCATTTTTCAAAGATAATAAAAATAAAATCTAAGAATTACTATCTAAGAGTTGAAGGATGGCCAAATGGTGACTCATCCCTAGTTTTTAGGTTTCTCTCTCTCTCTCTATCTCTCTCTCTCTCTCTCTCTCTCTCTCTCTCTCACACACACACACACACACACACACACACACACACACACACACACACACACACACACACACACACACACACACACACACACACACACTTTCTATTTAATTATGTCTATTTTTGGCATTTGTAAGCATATTTAACCTGAGTTGTGGAAGATACCTACCAAGAAAAACACTTGTACTTGGATGTTTAAATTTAATAAGACCAAATTTTGGCCTCCTCAATGATTGTGATTAGTGTATGCATATGGTTTATAGATGAATTTTAGTGATAGTGAATTATTCCTTACATTTTTCCTCTCTTATGTACCTATTTACAAATGGTTAATCATCCTTATAAGTTACATAGTGTGATTGAATAGACTTGTATGTATGGAAAGTGTGATCCTTCATTAGTGTCTTTGAGAGACCTATTGATCATCTACCTTCGATCATGCATCAAGATAATATCATCTATGTGAAACATTTATATTTATATACCCTTTATTTTAGTAGTGTAATCAATTTCATGTCATAATTCAACTTCTTAGTGCATATTATAAAGGGGAAGGAGATATTCTTATGTATCACCTCCTTAGGTACATTTTATTTCATGTTATCTTAGTGTATTTTCCCTTATAATCTAGTAGTGTACTATATAAATCCTAACTGATACATCTAGGGGAGATATCCCTATAATCTAGAGATTCAATACACCTATTAGGCCACCCATAGTCTATGATTGTATCCATGTTACTCTAAACTATGAAGGCTTGAGCAACATTCAAAAGGGTACAAGTTTGAGTGGATAATAGTTTTTGGCATGCCCAAAGGGACTAAGGTCCAAAGTGGTTGAATTATTTTTGGTGTTGTCCTTCTACATATCAATGTTTGGAGGAATTCAAAACATCAATGACATATTTGATATCAATCAACTAGTTCTAGCATCCCAAGTACTGGTTCAAAGTAAGTAGTGTTTTCAATTCATTATCTTCATGAAGTTTGATGGTTAGGTATGAAGATAATTTTTATGATATACTTAATTATTAGTCCTATAATGAGCCATATTCACCTTTTTATGATCCTAAGAAACCTTTTTATTATCCTAATCATCCTTTTTATGATCCTAGCTAGCCTTATAATGACCTTACCAATAGTATATTGATTCATATCAGTCCTTTGATTATCCTACTTTCCCCTCATATGATTCTAATTGTATATCTCAAACTCCTTACCAAGACTTGAAAAATTCATACTCACTTCTTCCTACTCCATTTCCAACTAAGCGTTATGATTCCCCTACCATATCCTTATTGTAATTTGAGCCAAATATGCTAAAATTTGAAGGAGTGATGAGAAAATGGGATAGATAATTAAATGTGATCCATTTTCACCTCATAGATAAGATGAAGAAGTTAGTACATATGTTGATGGATAATTAGGTAATAGCTATAGAGGAAAATAAGTATGTTATAACTAATGATTTGTATGAAATGAGCACCTTGATCCAATGGTGGGAAGATAGATTATTGAGGTGGGATAATCAAGATATCTAACCCAAACAACCTTAGCCATCATCTCCTACCCTTGATTAGCCTTATTATGTTCCAATTTTTCTTCAAGCTACAACTACTCTTACTTAATAAACCAAGATAACTTCATATTGGAGGCCTTCTTAGACTATGATTATTAGTTACACCATGCTAGCTCTTGTGGATGAATCTCTTTCCATACCTCTTCAAGAGACCTATTGTATTCCATATCAGCCTTAATGTGTTATTTGTCCTGATGAATTCATTTAAAATCCTCAAATAAACCCTAAAAGAGATCCAATTCAATCTTCAAGAGATCCTACTAGTTTTAAAGTTCCAACTTGGAACCAAGTAGTTAAGTCTTGGGAGAAACAAGAGGAAGAGTGCCTAGATAAGAAAATTGAAGTCAAATTAGAAGACATTGTGCCTATTCAATATTAATATACTCTATCCCAAATTATTCCCTCATGGATGCCAATTTAATATGATATCCAAAAGAAATAAGGAGTGATTGTTGAAGAGGTTAAATCTTAAGCTACATTTTAAATTAATAGGGTGAATTATGATGGTGAGGAAGAAAATCAAGTATCCATATCTTAACTCAACTTACTCTCTCTCCAAATATTATTATAAGAGTATTCAATAAAAAAATATTCAAGGTGTAATATTACTCCCTTGGTTCCCAAGAAAATTCATGAGCATATCCATTGCCATCCAATCATCTCCCTTCTTGAAGAGGAGCCTATTCAATACAGGATAGAGGAATAAGATACACATGCAAGTGAGTTTCAAAGAAAGTATGGTGAAAATGATTAAAGTGTGCATGAGGAAGAAATTTTCATTGGTAATAATATAGGTGAGAGAAAAGTAAATTTAAATTTCAAACATGATAAATAAGTTGTAACATAAGGTAAAGAGTTTGTTGGCTTGTTTCAAGAGCTTCCACTTGGTGTGTTTGAATTCCATGACAACAAGGTCATAGATGATCAAGATGAGGTATTAATATAACCCCTTTATGAATTTAAGGATATTTTTGTAGTATAAATTCAATTTTATGCTCCTCAAAATACTTCAAATGTGCAAGAGAAAATTGATTTTATTTAAGTATTACCCGATCTAGTGGAAGTTCTAGTAGAGGTTCTTGATCTAGTTGTAATTATTTCTCAAGATGATGCTCTTAAATAAGATTCAATTGAATAAGTGGTAGTTATTAATGAATTTTATGAGGCAAACTTGTAGTTTCATCATGATCCTATAAAATACCGTGAAGTTCTTGACAATATTTTGGTTAATAAAGAGGAAGGTAAGAAATTGATTCATGTTGTTTCTTATATATATGTGAATCAACAGGATGGTGAAGACATGTGGTAGCAGTATGCCATCAATTGTTATGAGTTTAAATTTATTAAGGGGGCCACATATCCTATAGAATATGTTGAGGACATTGAATAAGTGGTTCTCTCTCCAAGATATCAACAAGGAGACCTCAAATTTTTTTGAACTCCTAAAGAACTAATTAAAGAATGGCATCACCATTTTAAACTTGCTTAAGACATTAAGCCTCTAAACATGATTAGAGAGAACTCTAATGAAACTAAAGGCAAGTTGTTTTAGATTTTTTAGATACTAGAGTAGATTTTAAGTGATGGAAAGTAGCATGAGGTAAGTGTTGAAATGAAATATGAGTTTGTCTTTATAGGTGACTAGTTTGTTATTATTTACTAACTTGAATAGATGTCAAGAAAGTTGGTAGGAAAGAATCATGACCTATCAAGCACCATGTTCAAAAGGTAGTTTTTCTTATACCATTATTCACTGCATGGAGTACAAGATCTTATAAATTTCCCATTTTATCTAGGAGGGACATGATTTGAGGTTAGTTGTTTATAGTAGTTTGCTTATGTTTTTTTTTCTTCCCTAAGTGATTTATTAATATAGGTGTGTGTGTTGTCTTGTTATGTGTGTTTCCCCTTATGTTATGCGTCTTAGATTTCAACTAACTATATTATATTAAATAAAGATTTGTATTCATTTATAGGTTTTGATTATGTTTATTTCAAAGTATGAGAAACACTCCATTAATCCAAAAGACATTTAAGTTACTGGTTCAAAAATTTCACAAGTATAACAAATATACTTACCACTTCAGTCACCAAAATTTTGACAAGTTTGATCTCCAAAGTAAAAATATCACCCCTATAGTTTGAAATTTTGTTTTTAATTATTTTAAAACCTTTATCATAGATTTTTCATGCCTTACGTGATCTTCAAAGGGTCTTTCAAAATTCTTTTTAGCATTGTTTAAGGTAGTGTCCTTATGAAGCTTTTTAATGTTTTCAAAGATCAGTATAGTGGGTCCTATGGGTATGTCATTATGTTTCAAGGTGGTGTATAGTATATAAAGTTAATTCCTTTCACTTGGTCACTTGTTCTAAAGTTAATTAAACTTGTTTGAAGAAATTAAGGTATTTTAGCAATTTTTAAGCTTTTTTGAGAAACCTAGGTTTTATTTATGGCCAAAATAAGCCCTCTTAAGGTGATTTTATTGCATGGATAATTAAATAAAATGGTGAAGAGGTCATTTAAATTAAAATGTGTATTTTTAAATATTTATAAGTCATCTAACCATGAATTAGTCTTCCACCATGCTTATCATGCACTCTAAATTCATTTAAGTCACTTTTTCGGATAAATTAAAGAGTTGTATGGAATTTTCAAAGGAAAAAAAAATAAAAAATGAGTTATAATGGGAATGTGTTAGGATAGAGTCAAATTAATAATTTTCATGAAAATTTATGGTTAGTTACTTCAATTTAAATTTTAAACAAGTAGTTTAAGGCACTTGTATGGACTTCAAGAGCCCAATTCTAGGTGATAATGGTTTTATAGAATATATCAAACTTAAAAAGGTTAAATTGACACTTGGAATGAATTTTTAGGTATCATAGATACTAAATATGCTTCCTTTTCTCCACCACCCTCTTCACAAACTAGTAATTGTCAATTTCATGAGGATGAGAGAGAGAGAGAGAGAGAGAGAGAGAGAGAGAGAGAGAGAGAGAGAGAGAGAGAGAGAGAGAGAGAGAGAGAGAGAGAGAGAGAGAGAGAGAGAGAGAGAGAGAGAGAGAGAGAGAGAGAGAGAGAGGGTATGATAGTTTTTTTTATAAATATTGGGTCTTATTAATATTAAAAATTATGGTATTGGTTTCTAGATTCATCCCCTCTCCTTTATGAACAATCTCTAAGAAGGCAGGGTAGTCTAAAAGAGCTAGTCGATCCCACTAGCTCACTATTTCTAATCAAAATGGTAGTTTCAAGAAAAATAAATGCATGAGATTAGTTTTATAGGGTATTTAGGGTATATAAATGAATATTTAACATTTATATAATTCCCATTTGGCATGTGTGGTCTAGTTTGGCAAGAAGATCTTTTCTTTATGTAGTTTATAAAGTGACTATAATGGTCTTTTGTTGTTTCAAGTTTTTCAATGTTTGAGGTGATGGATTAAGGTTTCATACCATGATTTCACTACTACCAATGATATATAACTCCATCATGTATTCATTTATTCACTCCAACCATATCATCTCCAATTAGTATGCAATACCTTGGTTTGAGATTGTGAGAAGGTTGTTTGTGTGAAATTGAAATGAAAGATATTGTTTTACATTGTTTAGAGTTGTTTAAGTGTCTGACCTCATAAATAATGAATGAATAATTATTTTAGAGTCTAAAAAGGTTATGATAGACCTTATAAATTTCTTCTTGGATTAAGATGCAGACTTACAAGTTTACCTAGACCTATAGGTCTCTTTTGTACACAAGATGAAATAATTATTATTTGAAATGATGTCTAAATGGATGAATAAGGTGTGGAAACTATGTAAAAACTTGTATAATTTCATTAAAAATGAATAAATATGGTCCAAATACCAATTATCAAGACACCCTAATGGATATCTATAACCATACAAACTTTAACAACATTTATAGTCCTATAAGAGAGAATGAAAATGCAATGGTAAAATGGAGTTGGGTTTTAAATAGGTGAGAAATGTGTATAGAGAAATTAAATATCAAAAAAACATGTAATAGGATAAGATATAATGGTTAAAACATGTTCATCTCAAATATCTACCATTACAAAGTCAACTCAACACACCTATAGGCTTAGACAAATCATGAGAAAGAAATGCATGGCCAAAAAGGTGCAAACAAAATTGAAAATGAAATTAGTTTTAATTTGAGAGAATATTGAATATATTTTAAGTGATATCAAGTATAAATATCCTAGTTTAATAAGGCTGACTTCAAAACCTAATACCCAATAAAATTGAATTGTAAACCTACAGATAAAATGGTAACACTAAGGCTTGCTTGGGGTTTCAAGTGGGTTTTCAAGTTTGAGGGAAGATATGAAATACAAGTTATTGGAAAATTAGGTTTTGATGAGTAATTAGATGCATGAAATCCATAAAGACTAAAATTTTCTAATCAAACAACCAAATGATCACCTACAGGTCCATTTTATACTTGAGAGAAGAGAGGGCTAGTAGGTAATGTTTGAGAGTTTCAAAGGACTAAGGAAGATGTTAAAGTTTGATGACACTTCAATGATTACAAAATTTTTAAAATAAGTTTCAATAACTTTTCTGGAAATAATTATCGTAGACATGAAATACTTACCTACAATCATGAGTATCCTAGTAGATGCTTGCCATGCATGCCTATGTGTCAAATTATGGAAAAAAGATATAATGTTGATTGAAGATGATAAAAAATGATTATGTGTAAGTATGTTTAGAAGGAAAAAAAATATTTAAATAAGGTATGGATAGTGGATTTTTATTTAAATTCTATAATTGGTCCTAAATATAGGTTCAAATGGCCTAAAATGACAAAAGGATAGACTTACAGGTTTGTCTAGAACTATAGGTCTATTTTGCACATAAATGCAATACTAATACATTATAAGGTTCAAGGGAATAAGTGAAACATGAAACATATGGTCATACTCCTAATATTATCTTCAAATTTTATTAAGATTCCAACTATTCTATTTAATATCACAAACCTCCAAAATTGTAGTCAAGTCACCAAATAAGAACCTACATGCTTGTTTGGGAAATTCAAGTTACCTTCAAGCATGAAGAAGGATGATGTAATGTTTTATATTATATCCTTTTGTATAAATTATTAACATAAATTTAACCCATAAAAACTAATAAATTATTTTAAAATGGTTGAGGATTGCTATAAGGAGAAATCACCTATAATCAAGCCTGTTTCTAAGTAATTAAAGATGAAAAGTGTAAATGATAGGTGTAAAAAAAAATAAATCCATAAGAATATTTTATTATAATGGGTTAAATATTTAATTAAGAGAGATAAATTATTTTAAAACTCATTTTGAATTCCATCAAACCAATTCAAACACCAACAATCATACATGCCTGTGTAAGTACATGAAGATAAGGTATAGCGTATGCATTAGAGTTTGGGTTCTAAATATAAAATATAATATAATACATAATATATTGAATACATAAAAAAGTGATACAAATAGGAAACATATAGTTAAATTATAGTCAAATAGTCTCATAAATTTAGTCAGGCATGTTATGAGGATAATGACATGGAGGTCATGAGGTACGAAGAGTGAATATTCAATGGTGTTGAGAAACCAAGAGGTATTAACAGTTATAAGGAGATTTTAATTTATGTTATATATATTAAAATAATTTATTAAATAATAAACCAACTCAAATATGCTCTATTAGAGAGCATATAACCAGTATATCTATCTAGACAAAATAAGTCTAAACTTACACATATAGGCTTATGTGTAGACTTGTGATGTAGGTTTATTTGATTGAAGGTAAGATGAAACATATAAGAATTTATAAGGATACTGAGACTTCAAGGAAACACCTCATGAAATTTTGAATGCTTCAATAGTGATGAAAAAGGGAGTTTTCACCCATTGAGGCTTATAGGCCTAGTGAAGACCCTTCAAGATTGCTCGTGAAGATTGAGTATTTTATACATATAATGAGTTTTAAATGAATAATAAAGGTGGATATGAAATTTATATGACCTAAATAGAGGCTCTCATGGATTTTAGAAGCTTTTGAAGAAAATGAAATGACTCAAACATAGCTGTTAGGGTCAAAAACACTAGTATGCCTATAAACCCTAAACATGATCCAAGAGAGGTTATAGGAGGTATAATGAAGGAAAATGGTAATAAAAAAATTATAAATGGTAAATATGAATTTTATATACATTTAAAATGTGTTTATCGATCAAAAAAAACATAAAAAAATACACTTTTAGGCCTGTATTCTTCCAAACCTCACAGAATGCATATTCAACCACCTAAGAAACTCAAACTTTTGTTCAGATCTCTCATGATAATATGCATGCTGTAAAAATATATTATTGGTTATTATCAGGGTATATTAAATCAAAAATTAAGGAATTATTTATCATGTTATGGGTATGTACTTTATGAATCATCGTTAAGATGATAAGTGTGTTTTTGGCTGCTTAGAAGACCAGTTTTGACTAGTTGATAGAGATTGATCTATTAAGAACATGAAATAAGTTGAAATGACCTTGAAAAAAATAAAAAATAATTAATCACTCCAATTAGTTCCATATCATGACATTTTTTTGTACTTTTACTTGTACAAATTCAATAAATGTTGTACTTTTATGAAGTTTTGGTCTCAAAACAAGGTTTTTGAGCAGATGAATGAATGATTTTTTTTGGATAATATGAATTGGGTTTATTATACATATAAAAGTAAAAAAAAATCTAAAATAAACCCTAGAATTTATAAAACAAGCCTTATGTTTCAAGGCATATTGAAATAGGCCTAAAAAAGAGAGTTTTTTGGCCATTTCTTGGTTTGTTGGCCATTTCTTGGTTTGCCTACCTACACAAGGTTATAGAAGCCCAAAATTATCATGGAGTATGGTTAAATAATTTTTAAAGCTAATAAAACACTTAATATATTTTTCAAACGTTTGGGAGAATTTTGGAGCAAAAACACAATTGCTAGGCCTAGATGGCTAATGGAGACCTAATTAGAGAGAGAAAATGGGCTCATAAGTGTACTTACACTCAAATTTAGGTACTAAAACTTGGAAATTAGATTTAAGGGGATATTTTTTCCTCAAATATGTGATTATTTTCCCATGATACTCTATACATTCTTATACACAAGTAGGTTTACCTATTTTGAGGGTTACAAGGAATGAGTCCAAATGAGACCTTTTGGTACAAAATGGAGTCTTGGAGAGAGTTTTATGACTCAAAATGTCTTATTTAAGGTCTTATATCATGTATATATTACATAAATGGAATTAAATTTATTTATTAAATTAAAAACCAAGTTTTCACCTTTCTATGCCATATTGCATAAGGAGTTCAAATGATGAAATCACTAAATTAATACATATAGGATATTCAATAAGATTTTCAAGGTTAATTATAAAATTATAAACCACTTGGAAGAAAATATAAGTTAAATTTTTAGTTAAAAAAAGGATTCAAATGGTTGAAATATTCATCAATTATCCTATGAAGACCTTATCCCTGTCCTATGCCAAGTCAAGTTGAAAATGTCAGAGACATCAAGAGCCTTATAACAGCCCCAGTATATTGGAGAAAAATAATAAATGGATGAGTATAAGTTTTTAATTGAGTTATTTATGAAGATATGAATACCTATTCATCAAAGAAGACATACAAGCTAGTATACAGGGTATGTAGACAAGGATATCGACACATGAATGGTTCAAACCCCAAGAAACAAGCCTAAGACTTATTCAAGCATTCAAACAATCTCATCTATATGTTTAAGCCTTTTTTTATAGATAATAAAGATAAAATATAAGAATTACTACATAGGAGTTGAATGAGGACCAATTGGATGACTCATCCCTAATTTTTATGGTTTTATCTCTCTCCTTTCTCACTTTCTCTTTAAGTATGCCTTTTTTTGGAATTTTTAAGAATCCTTAACTTGAGTTGTGGTAGATCCATACTTATAAAAACACTTTGTACTTAGATATTTGAATTTAATAATATAGAATTTTGGCTTCCTCAATGCTTTTGATTAGTATATGATTATGGTTTGTAGATGAATGTTAGTGATAGTGAATGCTTCTTCATATTTGCACTCTCTTATGTACCTATTTATATATGGTTAATCATCCATACAATTCACATAATGTGATTGAATAGTATTTTATTTATGGTAAGTGTGATCCTTCATTAGTGTCCTTGATAGACATATTTATTAACTTATTTAGATGATGGATCAATCTACTATCCTTCATGTGAAACATTTATGTTTAGAGATCATCTATTTGGGTAGACCAATTAGGTTCATGTCATAATTTACATGCTTAGTGTATATTAGACAATTGAAGGATATATTTTGGTGTATCACCTCCTTAGGTATATTTTATTTCATGTTATCTTCCTCTCTTTTTCCTTTTAAGGTAGTAGTGTAGTGTAGATAGCCTAATTGATACATCAAAGGGAGATAGCCCTATAATATAGAGATTCAATCCACATATTATTCCAACCATAGCCTAGGATTATCTCTATTTTACTCCAAACTATGAAGGCTTAAATAACCTTCACAAGGGTGAAATTTTGAGTCGATAATAGTTGAAAAATGGGTAGTGATAAACATAATCCCATTTTTTGTTTATCTAGAAGTTTGGCTATGGATAAACCAATTATTCATTAGTGTAAAATACTCTTTGAGGCTATCATAGCCTCAAATCAACCTCCATAGGAACTACATTCTTCCTATTAGTATAGTTCCCAAGATGGTGTGGATATAATTCTATGCTATTGACAAAGACACCAATTAAAACATGATATTGGGTATACCTTAGAGCCATAGCATGAAATACATCCCTTCAACCCTTTTATATCAAATAAGGTTCCTTCACCTTGTGATTTTTTTCTTATCCCAAGGTAATCCTAAATCCCTTGACATTTTTCAATTATCCATGCATAGACAACTAGGGTTAGACATCAACTACCAGTTTCCCACCATTGACATAAGAAATCCCATAGATATGGTTAAGGTTAAGTATACTCCTAAACCCAACATGTTAATTTTGAAGAAAATATCAAAAATTCCTAAGGCCTTACTAAAACATAATCATAAAGAAAAGGATGTTACAACAACATAAAATAAAAGTGGTAAATACCTTAGTACAACACCAATCATATCGAATATGTCTACAAATAGGATTATTGATATCTTAAAAAAAGGACATACCAGTTGTGCTTCCTTTTGATCCATGGGGAGTAATAACTTTTTTCCTCTCTAAAAATAAAGTCTAATAAACCTAATAATGGTTAGATAATATAATCGATATCAGCAAGGTTGAGATATCAGAGGATCAAGAAGCCCTTCTTTATTATGATGATAATTCTTACTTCATGCATGTCTAGTGGGTTTTTCATTAGGATAAGGCAAAAATTTATTTTAGTGCAGAAGCAAGATTTATCTTTATCTCCCTAGAAGGAAGGATCCTACCTTTTGATTTTAAAACTTAATTTGAGTGAACCAATAATAGGGATGAATATGAGGATTTATTTCTTGGCATGATCATCACTAAATGGTTGGGAATTCAAAACCTAAAAAATCCAAGATGATTCACAACTAGTAGCCAATCAAGTCTCATAATTATATCAAACTAAAACCAAACACCTTTAGTTTTATAAGGTGGTTGTATTAAAATTCACCAAATATTTTGACTTCATTTATATATAATTCATGCCTAAATAAATCAACCAACTTGTTCATTTTATGGTTGTTTCCTATGCTCATTTTGTTCCTCACCCAAAAATACTTGAGTCATTATTTTTAGTGTCTATTAAACCCCTCCTAAAAAAACACCTAATGACCAAACCTTTACTTGTATAAGGTAAATATCTTGTTAGTAATCAATCTAGCTGAAAATGATAAATCCATTATAGATTTCCTTAACACTTATGATGACCTCTTGTATTTTATCCATAATAGAGGATTTTATCTCACTTATTATCATGTGTCTATCCTTGGGAGTGATTATTAAAATTATTAATATAAGTTTTAATATTATTTATCTTTCAATGAGGAGCTTGATGCTTTTAACATAGAAGGAAAATATGTTTACCTCTAGTTAGACCTTGATGAATTTGAATATGGAAATTCCTCCTTCATTGAAGATGATATTGATATAAACACAGGGACTAATTCAAGCCCCAAAATACTTAATCTTGGGTCTTTGATTTCATCATAATAATTATAAGACCGTAAGTGACTACTCATTGAGTTGTCCAAGGAATTTTCATTCTTCTACATGGATATGGTAGGAATCATGCCTAAAGTAGTTTTCCATAATCTAGTCAAGATACCTAATGCAAATACCATAAAATAAATGCTTGGTATAATCAATCTAAAAGTGTCATTAATGGTGAAATACTAGTTCATTAAACTCCTTGAGGTGGGGATTTTAAAACCCATGGATTATTTTAAATAGATCTCCAACACCATCCTTCTTCTAAAGAATAATTTTAAAATTAGGATATGCATTTACTTTTAATATATTAAGAATGCCCTAAGGATGATTTTCCTATTTCATCCATTGATGCTATAGTTGATGCTATGACATATTATGAGTTTTTATCCATCATGGATGGATTCTATGGCTATAAACAAATCCACATCTCCAATGAAAATTTAAAAAAAAACCTCCTTCACTACACCATTTAGGACCTTTGATTATGTAGTAATGCCTTTTGGCCTTATAAATGTTGGGGTAAGATATTAGAAGGATATCGTGCATATTTTATATGATATTATTCATAATATAGTGGAGGTATACATGGATAATTATCTATGGAATGTGAAGAAAAGGATTGACCATCTATAAGTGTTATGGATCATCCTCACAAGCTTAATCAAATATGGAATTACTCTCAATCCTGAGAAGTGTGTGTTTGGAGTCACTTGTGGAAAACTTATTAACTACATTATCTCCTAGAATTAATTTATATTGATCTAGGTAAAATTAATACAATCTTGGAGATGATCTCCCCACTAATGAGTTAAGGATTAAATCCTTCCTAGAGAATTTGGAGGCCATTCAATGACTCATAATGAACCTCACCTATACAGTTCATCCAATTAATAATTTACTTAAGAAATTAAATGTCATAAAAGAGTAATTTTTAGGATTTACTCAAATTAGTAAAATGTTTCCTTATGTATCCTTCAATTCTCATGGCACACAAATTTGAAACAATCCCCTCATACATTATATTAGGTAAATGAAAGATTCTCTCACCTGCATGTTGGCCTAGTAGGATGAGGATGGAAAGGAGCGTACTATATATTTTATTAGGCACACTCTTATGTATCATGAAAAATGTTACACTTATGTGGAGAAAGAGTGATTAGCTATTATTTTTACAACAAAATGAATTAAATAATATATACATAATCAATAAATTTGATTCATGAATGGATGAATTTTTTATCATTATGTTGAGAGAGTTCAACCTTACATATGTCAACCATAAGTCCAATAAGGGATAAATAATTATTTATTGGTTAACAAACTCACCTCTTGAGGTAAGTGATCTCATTGATACCTGTTTACATGATTATTTAATATGATATATAGATAATCCTACCATTGTGTCATCCCCTTATTATGCCTATATTATCAACTACCTAATTGACCAAATCTATACAAAGGGTGCCAACTTAAAATAGATGTGGTGAATTTGAATCATCATGTATAATTATGTTATATTAGACAAATTTATCTATCATAATTACTTTATGGCATGTTACTAAGGTGCATTGACCAAGAGGAATTAGAGAAGGTTATTTTCTATTGTCACAATAATGTTTTTTATGGGCATTTTGGTGGTAACATAACTATTGCAAAATTCACAGAATGGGATACTTTTGGCCCACCCTAAATCATGAAATTGTAAAATAAATATAAAAATTTGGAAAATGTCAATAATTTTTTCAAGAAATCCATATCCCTACATGAGATTTGTAACCCATCATCATTATGTGGCCCTTTTCTACTTGGGGCATTAATTTAATTGACAAGCTTTCTCCTAATTCCTTAAATAACCATCATTACATTATCATAACCATTGAGTATTTCATCAAGTGGGAAAATTATATGCTTATTACAATATTTAATAAATCACTCATTACCAAATCCATTTTAAATTATATTATTTTTCATTTTGGAGTCCATAGGTCATTGCCATGGATAATGGGTCCCCTTTTAAAAAACTCAAGGTACGTGAAGTGTGCAAGATATTTCCATGTCTCATAAAATTGGATATTTATACTAATCATAGAATAATTTCCATGTAAAAACTAATAATAAAACTTTGAATTAAATTTTGGTTAAAATCATTAAAAATTATAAATGAGATTGACACTTATAGCTCTATCCAACACTTTGGGCCTACATGACGAGCATCAAAACAACCATGGGGTGATTTCATATTCCATTATGTTTGGATTTTAATCCATTAGAACATATAAGCATGAATACATATACTTTGTGTTTCTCTTTAAGGTATTATCAATCATGAATAATATATAAATGCATGACTAGCTAAACTAAAAACTTTAAATGAGCATCAACTGGATACGATGTAAAATAATGTTTCCTCCATTGATCACATGGATAGGAAATATAATAAAAACATCAATGAGTACCATATATATGTATTAAAACCTATATTTAGGTTCAACATCTGAATTGAAAAAAATAAAGGATGTTGGAAGTTCATACGGAACTAGTTAGGCCCTTACCTAATGACTAAATATTTTGAAATAAAGCCTATAAATTATGCACTTTGAAGGGCAAGGAGTTTGGTGAATATGTGAAATTTGTGCACCTTAAATGTTTTTAAATATATTCATTACATTTCAATTCTCCCTCATTAAATTAAATTGTCCATTTTTTATATGTTATATTGCATATCAGATGTTATGTTTGGTAATTATCTAGTTGTTAATTTGCATAACATAAACTATCAAAATGAGCTTATCATCTCATTTTGATTTTCATATCACCTTATTACCTTAAAAAAACATTATAAAAATCAAAATTACATTATTTCTTATCTTATTTTATATGAGCATAGTATACCCCTATATTTACATTCATATTCTTTAAGAACTTAGCAAATAGTAGCCTATAACTTAGTCTAGAAGTTGTCCATAATAGAGTCTATTCTCATAGTTACCTATAAGAAAAAAACATTATCATGTTGAAAATAAAGGTAAGCTTGCTTACATATCTTGGTTTTTGATGTTTATCCCTTAAATATTACTAGTTTCATAGGGAGATTAGGAGTAGGAGACTTACAAATAAAAAATATATATGTGACAATTAGAAAAAGAAAAAACTCATATGAACATTAAAAGCTTATGCAAAATAAAAGTAAAACTTCACATATCTCACTCAACACTAATGTTCAATGTTGATCTCTCACATCCTATTACTTTTATGGGGTTAACATTAGGGGATGATTTCCTTACTCACATACATATAGCCTTTGGTTATGAGCCCATGTGTCTTCTTTGTCACATGAGATTAAGTTTAGGGGGTTACAATAAAATAAATAAATACCAAATTAGAAAGTGTCAAAAATCAAAAATTTATTTAAAAGGCTTGTCTATATGTCTATGTCAAAAAGGGTAAATTTATCCCACTTCATGTCAGGGTTAGTTATATCTAAACAAAGTCAATAAAGTTAGTGTTTTGTGAGTCTAGAAAAAAAGTATATTTTTCCTCTGCTTGTAAGGATTAAGTCACCTTCCTTTTCCATGAAATGTTTCCATATATATTTTTCATTTTCACCATCTCATATATATCCAATTCCTCATTTAATTCCTTTGTCATAAACTGAAATTCATATGCTATGTAAACAAATTAACTATTCATCACCAACAAAACATCTCTTAGCACATTCATAACTTCATACATGTTCATCACACTACATTATTTGCATACATTTTTTTCTCATATAATTTGATTAGAACATAGAGATACATGGTATATCATGACATGCCTTGTCATATAAAGTTCATAAACTCAAAAGCATACATGAAAATTAAACACATAACACATGAATGGAAAGTCATTAAAATAAACCATAAACTCTCATACATATCATAATAAATGTCAAGTTTGTAAAATTAAATATCTAGTCTAAAAATATCATAAAATAAAATAAAAATACAATGGTATGAGTCTGATATATAATTTAGTGGTCCTAAGACATTGTCATCCTACTATGGGAGGCCCTTGATCATGAATAATATTATGGGATATGGATCCTAGAGAATCTCATGTTTGTGCCTCCCTTAGAAGCCATGTCCCCTCCTATCTATCAATTTAAATAAGCCCAAACCCCTCTATCATCCAAGACATTAGCCAAGGCTTACACTTGAGCCGCTAACCTGGTAGTCATCACATCCAAATTATAATTCTCCAAAAGAGACATAAAATCATGTTACATTAGGGTAAATACATCAGTGTGATTGCCTATCTTAGTAAGTAATATGGGATCTCTTAGTAGATGATCTCTGGTCTGATTAGTCCTAAGTTGAAAAAGTTTGATCAAGATGTCCCTAATCATGGCCCTCCAAACTATTTATGTATTTATAATCAAAAAATAAAAATATCAACATCAAATCTAGTCAAAGTGATAAATTAGCTAAGTAACCAAAATAAAAAAAATGATCTAAGAAGTTGAAATACAAAAATAAATAGTCTACTTGGATCCTCCTCATTCCAATAAATTAATCCTCCTACTCTTCAATCTATCATATTCCTCCTCATCCATCTCTATAAACTTTGGATCCTCTTTACCTCATCGTAATTGGTACTACTACATTGGATCCTATGATGTAGGGTCTTGTTATGGTGGTGGTGTTGGAGTAGCCCCCTGATGTTACATATCTCCTAGTTATGGTGGTAGTGGTGGTGGGAGTAGGGGAGCAACCTCATGGTTCCAACCTAATAGATGTGATTCTATCCTTATAATGGGAACCCCTCATATAATTAGATGTCATGCTAACTGACCCAATTTCCCTACTTGTGATTCCTACATACCTTGATATAAAATTATTAGTAATGGGAGGTTACCTTCATAGGGTATGCTAAATTATAAGGTCACCCTATCCATTATATTTACTTCCATCTAAATGAGATTATCCCTCACTTGTGTGGCTCTATCTTCCAACATAAGATAAACACCCTATGCATCCCAATACCCAATCATGCAATGGTAAGGCATAACTATCAAATTTGTAGTTGTCAGGGTCTCGACTACCTAGGAAAATGATCAGAATGGTGCTACATATATCCAATATAAAGCTATGATGGATCTTATGTATTTAATATATACTCCCCTTAGGTAAGGGGCCATTTTATCATACAACTAGATCATGAAGAGTGTGGGGGTGAGTGATAGATAAATCCCATAATTGAGATATAAACTATAAATCCATGTATTCATGATCCATAATAATATGGGCCCAAGAAAAATGATCTCCTCTCTCATCAATCTTGTGGATGATTAGGGACCATATATATAAGATTATGTCAGTAACCTTTCCTAACACCAATTGGGATATAAGAATACCAATGATCACCTTATATATGATGGTGATTGTTGATCCCTCAACCCAAGAAATCTTGACTTGACACTTCAGACCCATGCATATCAACATTATCGAAGAGATCTACCTAGACCTCTACCTCTATTCTAGTTGTAGCCTCTTGAAGGGCCACTAAATGTCCTATCATTGATAAGAAAATGATCATGTAGACATCCAACAAAGTGATAGTCTACTCCTCTAGGGATTTAGGGAACATGAGATTGTTTCGATTAGGGTCTCAATATTTAATTAGGTTACACAATAAACTTATAAAAATTGGGATGATCCCCACTTTCATTATTTAAAGGATGTCAGCTCGATATTAGACAACTAGTTTATCTAATGTTAGTCATGACATAATGTGATGGATCCATTCTCAATTCCTGGCTCTAATCCATAAAGTATAGGCCCCTTATAATATACAAGCACCCTAGATGGGTCCTCACCCTAGCACCTTGGATCCAATTTGGCCTTAATAATTTTTCCCTCCCTTCCTTATAAAGCCATCCCATTTTTAGGTGGTAGTTACAAAACTACCTAACACCCCAACTAGTTCTATGGTGTTAACATAAACACCACATATATGATAGTTATATTACTACCCATCCCCATAAATGACGGGGTCCCCATAAATTGATGGTTCTATCTCGATGTAATAATTTAAATTATCATTTACATATATCACAAATTCTCTCTAATCTCCCTCAAAATCACCCAAAATGTAAAACATAATACATATTCCCATCCTACCCCCCTCACAAATATTCTTACACTATAAATTTGACATTCCATTGTATTTTAAGTGTTTTTCAACCAAAATTTTAAAATTGGGGTAAAAGAAGAAAATTAATTAAAACTAACCTACCCCTACTCTACTCCACCTACCACTAGTATTTTGGCCATCCTCAATCTGTGATCATCCTCTCTACTGATTCTTGGATCAATTACATCACTGCCAAATCATAACTTAAATTTCTCAAAATGCAATAGGCATAAATTATTCTATTTTTAACATTTTTTTAATATATGCCCCCTAACTATCCATTTGGTTTTTAAAACTTTAAATTTTTGGAAAATTATATTGTCAAATCTCATTTTTCATTTTTATAAATCATATTATTTATAAATATCATGATTCATAATTTAAAACTAACAATTTAATGATTTTATATTTCTCATAGCATATTTTTATAGTTTTACAGGTATGTAACAACTTGGCACTAGATTCAGTCCCCCAATGGGATAATTTATTTATTATGATATTCCCCACACAAATGGTAATAAATCTCATCCATGGTTTTATTATGCAGTGTATTTTCTACTTTTTTTTAAAAATTCACTTGATGCATTTCTTTTATTTGTAGGTTATATAGAGTCTTGGCTAGTTTCATTGCCACTACGGTAAGTAGGGTAAGTATTTATAACCCTATATTTACTTTCCACATGATAATTATTGATACCACACCCTCAAAAATTCATGACAAGGCATCTTATAAAGGGTAAAATATGTATGCACCTAAAAATTACTTTGTATGACATTTTTGATACATGTCTAATGATGATGTGATATCCAAACTATGATTAAGTGGGTTTTCTTTGATTTTATAGTCCTTACCCTCTCCATAGTATTATCTTGGACTGATATAGACTCTATATTATTTACTTTCTTGGCTTAGTTTTGAATACCCTTCAATCATGACAAACCTGACCACTTTGGTAAATGAACTACCCTCCATTACGAAACCACCTTTAAGATGATGAAACCACTGTGGTGGTTTTGTAAACTAACCTAATGGAATCATCATTTATGGGTAAGTTTATTAATGTTGTGTTGTATTTATTATAGATTAATAGGATTTATTAATCACAAATAAATATGGTAATGTAGTTGCCACTTGCAAACAAGGGCAGTTCATCACTAGTTTTCTGTGCTTTATTTATAACTTATGAAATTTGAGTTTTTCAGATGTTTGCATATTTATTTATGTTTATTTTATTTTTCCATATTATGACTTCCTATTTCACCCAAACTCTTATTTTTATCACTCCCCATCTTTCCTAAGTTTAAATTTCAATCAACTAACATTTAAACTCACCCTTGCAAGCTCCATGATTCTCATACAAGTATCTTAATTTTAGATCTAAAAATTTGTATTGGAGATTGGTGCTCAAATATTTTTACATCAATATCCTTATTTTAATTACTTTTTATCTCCATCCTTTATTTTTTTATGCCAAAATACATAGTTCTAGAGAAGAGATATCATTGAATTATCAACTAGTTTATTACAATCAATGCACTGCTAGCCACAATCAGTTACTATCTTGTATGGAGTTGTGTCCTTATTCATTATATTTTTTATAATGTTTTTTTTAAATCAACCTTAATAAAAAAATTTAAAAAATATTTTTTTATCAAAATAGCTATCAAACTGAGGATAAAATCATATCAAATACATCTCTTACTTTCAACTGGTCTCAACTAGATCAGGTTAGGGGTTTCTAGTTTTAGTTTTGCTTATTTTTTTAATATATTAGATTAATTTACTTTATTTACAATTATTATATTAGATTTAATTATAAAAGGTCCATATATGTGGGGTAATTTCTCTTTCCCCCCTTTCTCTTGCATCAAAAACAATAGTTATCTTCTTTATTTGTTTGCATATGCGTCATAGATCTCTTGAAAGCATGTAGTTTTGAATTTAGGCATATGGTAAATCTTATAAAACAAAAAAATTGCTTTAAACTTTTAAATAAAATCATGTTCAGTTTTGAAATTAGCTTTTGTCTAAAAATAATCAAACATACAAGCATGTAGAAACCTTAGGAGAACCTAGATAAATAAAAGGTGTTATTCTGGAATTGATTTTATTTATTTGCATGTGATAAGAATTTTATTTTTATATCTAAAAATTATTAAATCAGAACATATGTCTTCACTTTTACTTCATAGTAAATGTTTTAAACTTAGTGTGAATTCATCTAAAGCACTAAAAACTAGTTTTAGCTTGCATATATAATATAATCTTTAGATGTTTAGTAGTCAAATTGCTTAGGATATAAATATGATTTTGCATTTACTTGCATATTATAGAAAAAATAGTTTTACTAATAACTTAATTTGATCATAATATGAAAAAAAAATGTTCATTTAACTTGCATTTAGGAAAGGCAAAAATCAACATTTACATTGTTAAGTTAGATTTTATTTTCTTAGCATTGCATGCATTGGAAAAGTAATAGAAAACAATAAAAAATAAAGGATTGAATATATCTTTCATTTTACTTATATTTATTCATTTATATTTTCTTTTATTCATTTGTTTCTAAAAATTAATTTAAATTACTCTTTTTTAGTTAAAACATTGCAAAAAACCAAAAATAAATAAACAACCAAAGCCTTGTCGAAATGAGCACAATCATCCTAAAAACTTAATTCTTACAGAAAAACAAATCTTATCACATACCACATTCAAAACAATATTTAATGCTTACACATTGCATTACCTTTCCTCTTATGTGACTATCCTAGAATGTCCTTATCTCCATAGAATAGGCCTTTTCCTAGAGTTAGAGCTCCAAGTCCTGACATTAACATTTAGTTTGACATTAGCACTAAGTTTTAGAGAGAATTTTTCTATTCCATACTGATATTGAACCTTATTTTAGATTCTCTCAATGTTATATAAGAGAATAAGCAGATCCATGATCCACTATCATTGTCTTTCCCCAAAATAGAGGTCATAAATATAATGTCATTCTCACCTAGTCACCCTTATCCCCTTTTTATTTTCTCCTTGAGACTAGGCTCATCATATATCCAGAAGATTTGTGTATGACATTAATAGGTCATTTTAATCCCAATAGGGTCAACCATATCCCCAAATTAAATTAGCTAGACCATTCTCACTTTGACATTACAAATCTTGGTCAAGAGCTTAACTTCCTTGTCATTATTAACATTGAGGGACCTTGGAGTTATGTTTTTTCTGAATTGGATGTTCTCAAAAATAAATATGATATAATGGAACTATTTTGGTACCAAATTAAATATGCTTCACCACCCATCAATAGAAACCCCATTCCACCAAATAATCAACCCAATCCCTAGTTACACCCATCATCCATCCATTAAATTGGTTTTATTGGCTAGACATCAAGAAATTAAGTGCACAAGTTAGTATGTGCCTTCTATGGGAATACATTTATACATGTTTGAAATTAAAGTAAAAACTTATGATAAATTGTCTATTAATATGTTGTCTATGCAATATAAATAGAAATTAAAGAGCTTGAACAACTAGAAGAGGAAGATATCCTATATGAAATTAAAATTCCTTCATTACATAGTGCTTCCATAGCATATGGTGACTTAAAATGTGTTCATGTACCTATATAACATGGGAGTTTATTGTTTATTTCAATATTAGAGTCAGTGGAAAAAAATCAGCAAGTTAATGCATGGTGGTCCAAGTGAAAAGAAGGATTTTGAAAGTCTTTTGGCTAAAAATACTTCCATTCTAAGTAAACCAGCACCTACCTACACCATTGCAGACCAAAAAAGATGATAAATTTTGAGTGAATAATAGAGTATATTAATTCTTTATGTTGATAAAAAGAATTAATATGTTAATTTTTTAGCAGCACCTACCTCTCATAATTCATTAAAATCAATTAACGATCACTTTTATAACCTAAACTTTGATGTCTATAAGTCCAAGAGTAGGTGTGGTGCTTCGGTTGAGATCATTAACCCAAGAATAAAATATTAATTGGCTAAATTTTGATTGGAATTTACATGCACAAACAACACATGAATATGAAGAGTTATTTCATAGTCTTTAGTATGGTTTGAAAAGGAAAGCCAAGAACTTGTAGGTGGTGGGTGACTTAGAGTTGGAAGTCAATCAAGTTAGAGGATAATACAATTGTAATGATAAGAATTTAACTAGGTACACATATAGGTGTGGAACATAATAGAATACTTTGATGCATTCAATATGAAAATAATGCCTCATAAAAAAACCATATGGTAGATGCAATGATAATGACTGTTATCACCCTAGAACTAATTGACAACTCCAAATTAAAGAGATTTCCAGTTAATTTGGTCTCTACTACCATTCTATATTATGTTAAGAAATTTCAATTTTTTAATTATCATTAACATATCATTGACTTCATAATGAATTAAAAAGTATTTGAGTCTTATATTATAGATGAAGATGACTAATATAAATTTGAATTATATGAGGAAGGAGTGATAAATTTAAAAAATAACAACATACCAAAGGTTATAGATTCATTGGAGTTATTTCTCGACATGGATTATCAATATGAAAAAAATAAAATATCCATACTTAAGGTATGATACATGATCATTATAATATGGGTAATGCTCTGTTGGAAGATAAATTACTGAGAGTGGGGATGGATCAATATTTAGAAACTTTATTTAACAATCCTATTTAAGTAATCATAGATCATTTAAACAAGCATTTACATCTTAGCAAGAATAAACACCAATCAATAAGAGCATGAACCACATGAGAAAAATATATATGTGGGAAACCATCAAGGGGAAGAAAACCCATTGATATGCCAATAGATTACAATCCTATAATACAAACACTTACTTTACTAAAACACCCACTTCACATGGAGTACCAACCCAAAATATATAAGCACAAACTCATATATGATTTAGCAATCAAAAAACTTCAAGGAAGCACCAACCCACTAGATTAATCAACACTAACTTTAGTGAATCACCCACTTCACATGGAGCATCAACCCAAACTAGCTAAGCACCAACTCAACTAGGCTTTAGAAAAAACCAACTTAAAAGGAGTCACCAAACCTATAGATGACTCAACACCACATAAACCACCTAAAAAATTGATCAATTTTAGAATACATTATTTATCATAAAACATATGATGATATTCTTCCTCAACTCTTTGTATACTTCTATCCCTCTCAAATTGGCCTCTAGCTTTCTTCACTCAACTAACCATCTTCTTCACCTGATTAGGTCATATGAACTTGATCATCATATGCTAAACCTATATCAAAGATTCATCACTAATCCTATATAATAATATGATTTTATATAATACTTTATTATTCTTACCAAGCTTTATATTATTCTCTTACTCTCTTCATACTCACTACTCCTCAAAATAGGCCTAAAATTGCCTAGTTTTATAAGAGTCACTTGATCATATCCTTCTTAGTTGGACATAAATTATTATCTTATTAGGTAATAAATTAAATGAATTTTAATAAATCTCATATAAATGGATCAAATTTTATTTTATTCCCTTTATGTCTGACCTATTTCAATTAGGCCTTATCTCTCCTTTAGGTCTCTTGGAGACCTAATTCCAATAGGCTTACTTAGTACATGTTACCCTTTGATATTACTGGAGATTATTAAAAAAATAAAATATTATAAATACATCATATGCTACTATAATATACCCATAATAATATTATCTAGGCTTCATAACACTTTTTATCTCAAGCAAGTACTTGGAGCACATCATTAATACTATTCATATAAGGCTTGTGCATACCCAGAAAGTCTTTCTTGAATAAATAAATTAAAAAATATATATCAAAAATAATAAAAAAATAATAATATATTAATAAAAATAATGAACTCAAGGTCATCACAAACTTTATAATATGATTCAACTCAAGGTATACAAGCTCAAACTCTTCTCTAAAAGAAGCTCACTTAGAATTGCCAACTAGTCTCAAAATATAGTAATGGAAACATGAACTTATGACATCTAATAAAACATAATTAAGGAATTATAATGCATAAAAATGATCTTATAACCTCATAAAATCAAATTTAAACAAAAATATCATAATCATTAATGGAAAATATTGGTTTTGTATACCAATTTATTGACCTTCTCTCTCATAGTACTTACTCAACCAAACAAACCATTTTGTATTAAATGTTTAAACCAATTAAACTGACTTATAAAATTATTAAAATAATTTATATATCATTAAATTCTCAAAAAACATCTTTCTGTGAATTATATATATCAACTCATGGCATAGAGTCTCAAACCCATTGTCATAACTTGCTTACCCAAAAATTGCTTAGTTTGTTTTGAAGACTAGTCATGGTGATTTTGAATTTCAAAACCTATGTAGACACATTAAAAAGAAAATTATGCATGTGTATGATATTATATTATCACTATATAATTATAATATATGTATATAACATGGTCATATGTCAATATCGGTCTTGCAACTTGATTTCACATCCTTCCACCTTCACTGTCTCATCTTCATTAGATATGTCAATTTATAAGAAACATTTTCATTATTACCATTGACATAAAAATAAACAATAAAATTTATTTTAGGTCTTTAAAAAAATCCCAATGCATTTGGATCAATCCCTAATCCATGCTAACACATCCCTGATAAACTTCTCACTTCTACCTAGTTTTTTCACCATCTGCATCACTAAGCCTATTAGCAAATGGTCAACTTGTATGAATAATTTAACACCCTTAAGGTATATAAACTAATAAAAAACCAACATGGACATAATATAAAAGTATCAAGATTCAAATTTAATTTAATTATCAACTTTGGCTCAGAAAACTCTACCTGTTATAACAAATCTCTGAGAAATAAGGCCTTTTTGGTAGGGTTCACTCACGCTCTTTACAAAAAAATCACATCTAAAAATTAATAAGAGAGTTTAATTAATGATATAAAAGATAAAGTATCCATAAAAATTGAATATGATAAATTTAAAACAATTTATTTCACATCAGGTCACTATTAGGGTTCTTTGAGGATTTAAACAATCTCATAGTCTTAACGATCATTCATAAAGCTTATCCCATTATTATAAAAACTAATGCTTGGAAATTTTATCTAGGAATATTAACCATATACCATGAATATATTATTTTCTCATGTAGAGGTTACACATGCCAATGAACACTTGAAAGTTCTTCTTGGGTTGAGAACCCTTCATTATATGCACATGAGAGACATCAAAACATTTTTTCTTGCCTTAAAATTCACATTTTGACCTAAAAATTGGTAAAAATACTTGAAAAAACATTAAATACCTATGTAAATGAACACTTAGTCACACTTACCTTGGAAATGGATCTTGATACACCATCTGGCCACCATCTCTCTCTTTACTCTCTAAGATTTTAACCTACAAGCCATAATAGGTCTTGAATATGACCTCCTAACCACTATATAATCTCTCAATACCTCATTTAAAAACTCAAAAAGACTCTCTCATGCTCAGAAATTGTGTATTATTCTTCATGTGTCTTATAAATAACTCATGTTGCTTCATTAAGCCAAGAAGGGTCTAGAGGTGGTCTCATTACATACTAGGTTTATAGCTCTTAGCCATGCATGCTTACTCTAAGACTCACTTGAGTATTCCAAAGCCTCATAATCATGAATAAAAATAACTCATACATGCTTTTATTCCTCTATGCATTCATCTTACCAGGCCACCAAGCTCACACCTTCTCATAAGGTTTCTTCATGCAATGACCAATGTCATGACTACACTTCTCAAGCACTTAAAGCTTGAAAATTAACCTTGAAACACTCCTTGATGATTATACACCTTGATCACATTCCTTTAATTCTTCTTAGATAATGTCATACCTCTACACATACTACTTCATTCTCACCATGCACATGCTCATGATATGACTATGTTTCTCAAGACACCTTGTATTCAAAGACTAGTACTTCAAAACATGCTTACCTTAACTTGAAACTTGACATCAACCTCAGAAGAATAATTAGGTTGCCATAAAATTCTCTCTCAATAGAGAGACATTATTTAATCATTTTAGACTATTAATATGAGTAGTAATGTCTAAAAGAAGATATCTAAGGAAGGAAAATCTATATATGTATAATAAATATCTTTGGAGTTCTTGTATTATTATGCAGAGTATAATTGCGTATATTTGAAGCATGGATAGGCATATTCAGAGCATGAATGGATAGGTCTTTGGATCTTTGATGGAACATCTTTAGAGCTACCTAGTAGATCATTAGAACTTAAACAAAACACCTTCATATCTTGATAGAGCATCTTCAGAGCTTCTAATGTAGATCTTGAAATTTTGACTAAGGATATTTATATGTCACTATGTTTTATGCCGAGTCTTAATATCAAGCATACAAGCTCATACCCCACACACCATGCATCTTCACTAGATGCATCTAGGCATCAATGACAACATACTTTGACATTAATAACATTAGATTGATGTCAATGATAACACTATGCCAAAAAAATTCCCCTTTGTCATTGATGGAAAAACACCCTATAGTTTGATCAAATGGCTCTTTCTACCCCTTTGATACTAATTAAAAAGGGTCTTTCATAAATAACTTATTTGATCCTTGGACCTGAATTTCAAGAAACCACACAATGAAATTTTGACCAAGTATTCACTTTAGGCTCATCAATTATTGTAGACACCTTTTGGAAACTCTCTTTCTCCCCCTAAGTAGATACTCCCTCTTAAAGACACTAGATTGCACAAAATATTTATAAACTATGGAAATCATTCACAAAATTGTATTTCATGAATGACCTCACTCATGATAACTATTTCATGCACCTAATCACTACCAACTAAATTCTACCAATTATCTCAATTCACTTTTGATATCCACCTTATGCAAGATGCTCTCTGATATCAATATTGATCACTAATTACAAAACATAATTTTGAATAATATCACCTTGAATATATCACTCAAGTTTTCATTAACCATTCATACACTATGAAAATAATCTCTTCTGATCTTCTCTAAGCTTCATAGGCCATATATGATCATGATAACTCTTCTTTGCATCATTCTATCAATAAGGTCTATTCTTACATGCTTTACTATGATAAACCTCTATCATAACTTGTATTCTTCATGATATTAAAAATTAGATAATATAATATGTGCCTTGGTCCTATATGATCTTAAGGCCATCTTGATGGATATAAAACACTTAACTCTCTCTTACAACTCTCAATAAACAAAATCATGAAACATTTTAGAGATCATGCTCTCCATAACTCCATTCTTACCTCTATCTAGATAATAAGGGAAGCCACTCTCTTGACAAAGCAGTCAGAGATACCAAGATTTCCTTAAGAACACCAAGCATATATCAATCAATGTAGCAACTCAATGAAGAAGGATTATATAGAACTACACAACCATGTTCCCTCTTTGCCTTCTCAACTTACTCATCATTTGAATCAACAGTACACATAGACCATATTAAACATAGATTAATCACCTTGGTACTGATACTTACCTCTCAATATGCCAAAATATCACACTTCTATATCATAATTAACAATATTCAACATGTATTCATACCATACAACACCTATTAGATCTCAACAATCATGCATCGTACTTCCACTTACTAATGAGTATTTTCATGAAGCCTAATGAAGTCACCCATTTCCATAGGGAACTAAAATAACACTTATTCAAGAGATTTATAGATATCCATGCTCTCATAAGACTGAATGTTCTTCAATATCCTTTTGGGATTGATTAGAACTATAGGCTTGATCTCATCATCAGCCATTTGATCTTCAATGTGAGCTGAAAATAGACATTCTTGACTTGATTTCACACTAGATGTATGCTCTATCACATTAAGCAATCCACTTGATCGTATAGACTAATCATGACTTATCTTTACTACATTTGGTTTCCATACATTCATTTTATTTCTTTCTTTCACTCTAGGGACTTCAAACTTCCTGTTTTGACTTGATGACCTTCTAAATCTATTAGGATAAAATATTGCAATGTGTCCTACATTATGATAGATGTAACAAACCACATTATACATACCATTTGACTGATGTGAATTATGAATCCTTCCATATTTCCATGAGTACTCATTCTTGGAGGGTCTTCTACATTCTCTTGCTCTATGACCAAACTGACTACATATAAAATAGTAACCATTGAAAGAAATAGAATAGCTTATAGCATTAGGTTTTTTGATAGGTATTTTCATGTTGACCTTTTTGTCTTCAATATTCTTCTCCTTGACTAGAGGTGCCTACTTTTGGTATTATTTGAAACCAAGACCTATCTTGTCACTTGGATAATTTTTACTACTAGATATATCATATATAGCCTCAGTGCTCTTTTCAAACTTCACAAAGTTCTTCACCTTGCTAGATGTTTGATCTAATTTAGCTTTCAATTATTCTATTTTAGTTTCATACCTAATGCATTCTTCCTCTTTAGCCTTTAGTTTTACATTGAATATCTCTATCTATGCCTCAACTTGATTAATGATATCATCATACTCCTTGGAGGTGTTAATCTCTCCTCAAACAAGCCAATCTAATCCTCATAGTCCTTAATTAGTGATCTTAGTTTGTGATTAATTCTTATTTGAAAATTTAACTCTTCTAAGTCACTTACCAATTCTACCTCAAAATTCACTTTTGCTTCTTATTCATCTAATTCTAGATTAACCATAAGTCCTTTCCTATTTAAACAACACTAACTATATGATTATATGGACATGAACAAGGTTTCATTATGATCATGTTTGGGATTCATTACTACCACCATCACTGTTAGTTTTAATTGAGTCACTTACATCAAAAGAGTTATATTATTTAGTGGAGAATCTTATCTTGCTTTTGAAAGTTCCTTTCCTACCTTCATACTTCTTGAACTCCTTTTTGTTTTTATTAGGCTTATAGATCTTTTTATCATCTCCAAGATGTTCATCATATTCTTCACCATGCTTAGATTTATCCTTATTAAGATGATTGGATCAAAAGTGACCAATCTTGGCACAATTGAAACATTTAAGGAAAATTACCTTTATAATTACTAGATCCAAACCTCAACTTCCTTTAAAAAATGTAGATTAGTTGATCATCATCAATATCTAAGCATTCTTCATCCTTGATCTTCTTAGATTTTGACTTCTTCTCAATTTTAAAATTTTCTTCCTTCTTGGTAGTTCTTCATTCATTAGTTCTCATCTCATAGGAAATCAAAAGGCCATAAAGCCCATCTATCTCTATCTTGTCAAAATATTGCATTTCTTCTACTATAGACACCTTAGATTTAAACTTAAAAATTAGTGATATTAACACTTTTTAAACAATAGTAGATTCTTTCACTTCTTCTCCCAATATTTTGATGACATTGACAACTTCATCAACCCTTAAAAGGTAAGACTCAATTGTTTCATCTTCAAGCTTTCAAACTATCTTTGATGGATCTATAACTTGGTCATCTCCACCTTGGTGTCTCCTTCATATATAGTTTTCAACTTGTCCCATATATCTTTAGCTAATTCATATTGAATTACCTTTACAAGCTCTACCTCTGAAAGGCCATAAATAATGACATTCATTGCTTTAGAGTTGTTTTCACTAGCTTTCTTACCTTCTACATTAGTTGGTGGAATAGGAGGGGTAATATAGACATCCATAACTAATTACCATATATCATTACCTTGAGACATCAAATATATCTTCATACTAATATTCTAAAAGTCATAATTGGATCCATTAAATAATGGAGCCTTACTGGTAAACAAATTACCTTGAGCTTGCTTATTAACCATACTTGCTTCTAAGATCTACTTTAGGATTTAGACCTATTTCAAAGGACTAATCTCTAATACCAAATGTTATAAATTAAATGACTAAGGGGGTGGTGAATTAGTCTTCAAAAACTTTCTTTAACAATCTTAATTAAGCAATCATAAATCATTCGAACAAGCATGTACATCTTAGTAAACATAAACACCAATCCATAAGAGCATGAAGCACATGAACATAATATATATGTGGGAAACCCTCAATGGGAATAAAACCCAATGATGATGTAAATGGACTACAATTTTATAAGACAAACACCAACATTATTGAATCACCCACTTCACATGAAGAACCAACCCCAACTAGTTAAACACTAAATTTTAAGGTGGAACCATCCCCCTATATGACTCAAAACCAACTTTAGTAAAGCACCCACTTCACATGGAGCATCAAACCTAACTAGTTACGTATCAACTCAACTAGGCTTTAACAAACACCAACTTGTGAGGAGACACCAAAACCTTAGATGAATCAACACCAACTTAACCACTTGAAACACTTGATCACCTTTAAAATACATTATTCTCATACAATATATGATAATATTATTCCTCATCTCTTTTCACACTTTAATCCCTCTCAAACTAGCCTCTATCTTTCTTCACTCAAGTAGCCCTCTTCTTTACTTGATTAGGTCATATGACCTTAATCCTCATATGTAGATCCTCTATCAAATATTCATCACTAATAATATATACTCCTATAATTGTATATAATATCTTATTATGCTTACCAAGTTTTATATTATTCACTTACTCTCTTCATTCTCACTACTCAAAATAAGCCTAAAATTGCCTAATATTTATACAAGTCACTTGATCATATCCTTCTTATTCAAATAAACATTCTTATATTCTTAGGTTAGAAATGAAATAAATTTTAATACATCTCATATCCATTTATCAAATGCTATTTGAGTCTCTATAGGTCTAAATTATTTCAATTAGGCCTTATCTCTTCTTTAGGTCTCATGGAGACCTAATTCCATTAGGCCTACTTAGCACACATTACCCTTTGATATTCTTCAATCATATTAAAAAACCATTAATAATATGAAAACATAATATTTTACTAAAATAGACCCTTGATAATCTTATCTAGGATTCATAACAATTTTTATCTCAAACCACTACTTGAAGCACATCATTGGTATTATTCATATAAGGCCCGTGCATACCCAACAAATATATCTTGAATAACTGAAGAAGAAACAAAAATTTTATTAATAATCATAGAAAAAAATTATATATTCATAAAAATTATGACCTCAGGGTCATAAAATCTTTATAATATGATTCAACTCAGGGTATATAGGCTCAAACTCTTCTCTACAAGAAGCTCACTCAGAATTGCCAACTAGTCTCAAAATATAGTCATGGAAACATGAAATTATGACATATAATATAACATAATAAAGTAATTATAATTAATAAAAATAATATTATAAAATACTCATATAAAATTTACATAAAATATCATAATCATTAATTTTAACTATTGGTCTTCTAGACCAATTTATTGACCTTCTCTCTCATATTCCTTACTCAACCAGACAAGTCATTTTGCCTTCAATGTTTCAACCTCTTACACTAAATTTAAAGATTTTTAAAAGAATATATGGATCATTAAATTCAAAACAACATACTTATGTGAATTATATATATCAACTCATGGAATAAAGTCTCAAACCCATTACTATAACCTACTTACCCAAAACTACCAATTTGCCTTGAAGACTAGTCATGGTGATTTTGAATTTCAACACCTATGTAGACATATTAAAAATAACTTGATGCATGAATTTGATCTTATATTATCATTATATAATTATTATATAGGTATATAACATGTTTATATGTAAATATTGGTCTTGCAAACTGATCTCATAACCTTGCATGTTCACTGTCTCATCTTCACTAGACAGGTCAACTTATGAGCAACATTTACATCACTAACACTAAAATAAAAATACAAAATTAAAATTTATTATAGTTTTTTAACAACATACCAATACATTTTTATCCATCCTTAATAAATGATAACCCATCCCTAATCAACTTATCACTTCTACCTAGTTTTCTCACTATCTGTACCACTAAGTCTATTCGTGACTGGTCAAATTATATGACTAGTTTAGCACCCATAAGGGATATAAAATACTAAAAATAATAATGTAAATAAGATAAAATTCTCAATATTTAACCTTCATTTAATTATTAACATTGATTCAGATAACTTTGCTTGCTACAATAAATCTATGAGAAATAAGGCCTTTCTTGTAGGGTTCACTCACTCTCCTAACAAAAAAATCACATATAGATAGGATTGAGATATTTTAATTCATGATTAAATATATAAAATATCCATACAAATCCATTATTATCACTTTATAACAATTTATTTCACATCAGGTCACTATTAGGGTTCTTTGAGGATTTAAACCATCTCATAGTCATAAAGATCATTCATAAAGATTATCCCCATATTCAAAAAAAAACTTTGAAATTTGATATATTAACCTTATTCATCTACCATTAATATATTATGTTATAATGTAAAGGTTACACAACCCAATGAACACTTGAAAGTTTGTATCGATTGAGACCCCTTCATTATATGCACATGAGAGACCTCAAAACACTTTTTCTTGACTTAACCTTCAAACTTTTACCTAAAAATTTGTAAACATACTTTAAATAACATGAAATAACTTTATAAATTCAAAAATACTCATAATTTCCTTCTAAAATAATCCTAATATCCCATGTGGCCACCATCTCTCTCTTTGCTCTCTAAGCCTTTGACCTACAAGTCACAATAGGTCTTGAAATTGACCTTATAACCACTATCAAAGCTCTAAAAACCTCATGTACAAACTCAAACAACCTCTATAATGATTAAAAACTATAAATTATTCTTTATATGTCTTATAAATAACTCATGTTGCTTCATTAGTCCAAGCAACATCTAGAGGTGGTTTAGTTGCGTACTAGGTTTATAGGTCTTACCCATGTATATTTACCCTAAGACTCACTTGAGTGATAAAAATCCTCATAATAATGATAAAAAAACCTCATATATCCTTTTATTCCTTTGTGCCTTCATCTCACCAAGACACCAAGCTCATACCTTCTCATAAGGTTTTTTCATGCAATGACTAGTGTCATGACTAGACTTCTCAAGAACTTAAAGCTTGAAAACTGACCTTGAAACAATATTTTATGTTTTCAAACCTTTATCACATTAATTTCATGATTCTTAGACAATATGATACCTCTATACATACTACTTCATTCTCACCATGCATATGTTCATGATATGACTATGCTTTTCAAGACACCTTGTATTCAAAGACTAGTACTTCCAAACATGCTTACCTTGACCTAAAACTTGACATTAGCCTCAAAATAATCAATAATTGACTTCAAATTATCTCTCAATAGAGATAAATTATCAAATAATTTTAGACTATTAATATGAATAATAATGTCTAAAAGAAGATATCTAAAGAGGGAAAATAAATATGTGTATAATAGATATATTTGGAGTTACTATATTAATCTATAGAGTACAATTGGGAATAGGTAGAGCATAGATATGAATCTTCATATCATGTCTAGATAAGTCTTTAAATCTTTAACAGAACATATTTAGAGCTACCTAGTAGATCTTTAGAACTTCAACATAAGACCTTCATATCTTGATAGATCATCTTTGGAGATGCTAATGCAAATCTTCAGAACTTGACTAAGCATCTTCACAGCTCACTATGTTCTATGTCAATTCTTCATATCAAGCATGTAAGCTCATACCCCACACACCATAAATCTTCACCAAATGCATCCAGACATCAATAAAAATATAATTTGACATTAGTGACATTAGATTGACATAAATTCCAACACTATCCCAACATGTTGGAAATTCACAAAATGTGCTTTTATGCACAACTTGTACTTGAAATGAAAAACAAGGGGTTTCATAGGCACTGAAGGAATATATAAATTTTATATCTTATAGGTATGAGGATCTAAAAATTTTCCATACTTTCATATTCACTCACACCATTCCTCTCAAATTAGGAGTCAAGCCATTACATCAAAAGTAAAATTATGTGAATCCATTGTTAGAACCTTTTATTTTCAAATAAGTAAGAAAATTCTTATCAACCAAGATCATTTTTCCTATTAGGCACTCCATATGGGTAGAGAATCTCAAGCTAGTTCTAAATAAAAATAAAGAGATGTGTTTGTGTGTAGATTCAAAACCTGAATGAGCTTTTGAAAAAGATAATTACCCATTTCCTTCACTATATGAAGTTTTGAATATAGTGAATGGCTCCCAAATGATGTAATTTTTTGATTTGTATTCTAGATAAAATCAAGTGATGGTAAACTATAAAGACTGGATCAAGACAACATTCATAAATAAATAGGGTAAATTCACATACAAAAGGATGCCATTTAGACTAATCAATGAGGGTGTTACTTTTCAATGTGCCATGGAAATAGCATTTGAAGATATAATAGGAAAATTCATTGTCATATAAATAGATGATTGAACTATCTTTTCCAAAAATTAATAAGACCACATGAGATATTTGAGAATGGTACTAAAGCGGTGTATGTAACATGACTTCTACCTAAATATGAAACATTACGTATTTTGGGTTATGAAAGGCAAAGTGTTAAGTCACATAATTTATGAGAGAGGTATATCCATAGAGCCAAATAGAGGTGAGGCAAATATAAACACATTTTTACATATTGTTTTAATCTTTTTTGGGTTTTACCTATGTAAATCCTAAGTTAGATTAAAAGGATGAGTTGACTAAATTAGTGAAATAATATGCAATAAATAAACACTAATTTTTTATAGATTTTGACTTGATTTGACTTTCCAAAAATAGTAAATAATATATGAAAATAGATACTTATCTAGTAAGTGACTATCACAAAATATCTTGATGTGAAAAATGGGTTATAGATAGGTCTAATTGTCATCAATAGGGTCCCTGGGTCTAATTGTTCATTGGATAGTATCACCCCACCTAGCTAGTAGCACCACGAAACTCTAGTATCTTTAAAATGGTGCTAACATCCTCTTTTCAATATTGTTCCTATTTTTAGGAGAATTTATGGCTATATTTTTGTATTTTGTTATTGTGCACATGAATGTACAAATCTATATTATGCCAAGAATATTTGATTTAGTATACAAACCCTAATCCTCTGTGCCATACTCCTTACAAGTATGGCATGAGATGAAAATATGTATTCATTAGTAGGATAGGATGGAAATCCTCAACACCTTTCTATAAAGAGAGTTTCTCTCATACCAATACTCTAAGGAGAGATCAAGCCTGATTTGGTTCTCCCACCTAGTACTTGGTACAAGTGCAAGGGAATATTAGAATGATGGTGGTCTTGAATTCCTTGAGTGTGATTAAGAATTAAAATATTTGAAATATGTGCTTAGGGAAGCTATATATGGTAGTATGAATAATTAGTATATAATAAGGATTAATAACCTTGGTTTTGCTCAAATTATTTCTTATTTGAATAGGAGTTTTGCATCTATTTTCCATCTAGTGTATAAACGTCTAGTATTCTTGTATTTATAGTGATCTATAGCTTGTGGATATAATAAAATATAATTAGGCCAACCCTAGGATGGGCACACAATTGAAAATATATATTTTTGAGAGATTTAGGGAAAGGGAAACTAGTTCCATGTGGATCTAGTGTCCTTAATGTGGGACTATTTTTCAACTGATAGATTAGTAGGCATAGTGGGTTATGATATGGGAATGCAGTTCTTTGACTATGTTTGAGTTGAATGTAGATATTTGTGGTTTGCATAATGGTTGGAAAAGTGTGATAAAGGATCTAAGATAGGTTTAGGGCTAATCTAGGAATATGTTGTCTTCATAAACATTATTATCATCCAAATACAACTTTTAGGTGATGACATTTGCCCCCCTTTATGATAGAAATGAAACAAAGTTAAATGACTAGTATAAAGGAAAAATAAGCATACCTAGACTTACCTAAAAAGTGAATCCCATGTAGTTGCGTCTAAGTATGTGAATTTGGGTCTACATATGTCAAAAATGATCCAAAATAATGACCTATAATGAAACATGTAAAAATTAGTCCTTTCTTAAGAGATTATCAAAAGAAAAAAAAACTATGTTAAATAAAGTAACTAAGTAAAGCTGAGTAAAGAGATAAGAAAGTGGAAATTAATGAATACACCTCATTGGGTATGTGAACCAATGCATGAACTTGGTGATAACCTATGTGTGAATGTACATAGTGATTAAATCATTGAATGGATTAGATTAAGCTAATAGCTTTCTCAATCCTCATATGTGGGTGGCTTAAGAACTCAATATACTTTGAATCCATCTTTTCCCACCCCTTCTTGGTAGATCATGATCTATAAAAAACTTGTATAATACTACAAGTATGTCTAACCTTCTTATGTGTGTGGCCCAAGAACTCAATTAGGCTATAACTCCATCATTTCTCACCCTATGAATTAAATGCATCTAAAACTGAATAGTATAAAGTGATAAAATTATCTAATTGGGTGTATCTAACTATGTATGTCAGCTTCGTAGCCACTCATGTACATTAGGTGGCTTTGGGCCACTTGAGAATTCTAACCACTATAGATGAAGTAAGGCATGAAATTGGTGACAACCTAGAATATGATAGCAAGTGTATAAATCATAGATAATTGCATGGAGTTTTCCATTCCATCTAATCAACTTATTTATAACTAAGCATATAGAAACTATGTGCCATACACATGCCCCCAATCTAATATCTAAGTATAATAATTTTGGACTAAGTATGTAATGATTATATTTGTGTATTTGAACTAAAAGTGGAGAGGATCATGATATGTATGATTCTCCTAATCTAAGAAATTGGTATGAATTTAAATTGAAATGAGTGTATCTGAGAAAAATCTAAATGTAACTATCAAACTTGTGACTATATCTATGAAAATATGTATTATACATAGTGTACTATTTCAGCTAATTTGGACTACCTTAAATTTGGGGCTACTAGATAGTAGCACCTTATAATGGAATGTAATGCCTTGTGGTTCTAGTGCATCAATCTAGGCACTAATGTTTGTTTGGTCTAAAATATAGGTGATTGAACTACTTTTTGAGTCCCTATTTTTTTGTCTGACCTATGTTTAGTGTGTGAAAATGAGTTGTGTGCTGAAAATGATCTATGAATAACAATGTAGAGGCCTGGTCTTTGTGACAACCCCCTATAAATTCCCACTATTTTGAGGGTAGTTTTGGAACTTGTGTAAGAATTATCCTCAAAATAAAATATCTTTGAAAAATGTGTCAACCAAATCATATATGATAACTACATGATATTACAATACAATGTGAAAACATAACATAAGAATGTAAAAGTATTTGAGCATAAGTATGTAGTGAGAGATGTATGTTATGTTTAGAATTGTAAAAGGGTGTCAAGATAGATGTGATCAATGTGTATAAAAATAAATCTAAGTATCTACCTAGAGGGATGTGGCATGATTTCTATCATGACACCAAAGTAGGAAGGGTAGATGCATGAGGTCCCTCATGGCATCAAAAACTACTATGTGTAACAAGAAAAGACAAGTGTCATGGTGAAAACATATATAATAAATCATACATAAAAAATGCATTAGGCATGAAAAGGTTTTCCAAGGGGACATTATACAAGGGACATGGACACATGTCACTAAATCTAGGTATAGAAGGCATACAAGGACATTTTTAAATGCCCACATATACAAACAATAAGTAACACATATACAAACAATAAGCAATTTGGATTAGAACCACATAAAAAGACATGTTTAAATGTCTGCATATACAATCAAGAAATAACACACAAGTGATATCGGCACATGTATAAGGCATACAAACATAAAAGTGGAATAGATCCAAAGAACAATGGCATATCCAAAGGCCCTTGAAATGGAAGAAGCATAAGAAACACAATTAGGTCTAAACTAAGAAAACTAAAAATAAAAGCATGTATAAATGTGTAGTATAGATTTGTGTAAATGCTAAGATGTTCATATGTTGAGTTTAAACTAGTTGTATCTAGAAAAACATTTGAGCATGAGTAAAAATAATCAATATCAAGATATATCAATGTGTAAATTATAATTTATAGAATGCAAGTATAAAACATAGTAGTAAAAATTGTGTATGAGATGCCCCCAAGTGGGAGGATATATCAAATGAATAAACCTAGATTGGTGTATATGCCCCTAATGGGTAGATGATATCAAGTCTAGATCAATGTAGTGGACTAGAGTCATGTATGTAATCTAAAAGTAATTGACAAGAACAAGTGAAACATATATGCATGATAAAACAAACTATACTAATATAGCTAACATATTTAATATATAGCAAGTGTATGAAATATAAACATAGAAATGCATACAATCTATAAAATTTGTGTTTTCTAATTAATATTTAGATGTTTTTGTGTTTTGACATGTTATATTATTTTTGTATTTTATAGATAGAATCTATGTATAATAAATGAAGATAAACTATGTAAAAGGAGTAAAAGAAAAGAAAGTATGTATAAATAAATAATAGAAATGGAAATGAAACAATATAAAAGCAAAGTGTAGTGTCTCTATAGACCCAAGAGCACATCCATGGAATGTGGATAATCAAATGGTGGATCTGGTGGAAGATCATATAGTGTTAGCTAGTAAGTATTTCCAAACTCAAATAATTCATCATCATCATCATGATCATCTTACCAATATATGTGTATCAATGGATCCTTATACTTGGCCTAAGTCTAGTGTCTATGAATTTGAATGGTGTGTTTCTCAACTATGTAATATGTATCTCATGTGGTCCCAACATAAACAACATTAGACCATGTAGTATCTATGTGAAACTTGTGGTTCTCATATATGTCATCATGTAAGATATGAACCATGTGTCCATCATGAGTGAATATCAAGCATCTATCTGACTGATCAATTGTGCCTTCCTTTGACTATAACCTATATATGAGTGTCACTACTCAAAATCAAGAATAATGTATTTTCCACCTTGGGGACACATTAAATTGCTAGTGTAATGTGTCCAATGGAATACTAACAATGTCTAACATGTTTTATCTCTCTCTCTCTCTTGATAACCAATGTGGTATAAAAATGACAAATTAAAATTGTTAGGATCATAATCCTCATTTATATCCACATGGGAAACATATTTATCTACTAATCTACTAATATATATATATATATATATATATATATATATATATATATATATATATCATGAATATCAGTGTCATCAATGACTTTATTTTGGTGCTTGTATCTGTGAAGGAGTTCATATCACTCATGGTGGTGGTGTCTTTGGAGGTGAAATATGTATGATTTGGATCGTAAACTTAGACTTAAATATGTTTTAGTATTGATCATGTTTTTGTATCATGTCCTGTGAGTCTAGGAAAGTGTAAAAATGGTTGCCCTTCTATGGTGACATTTGTTAACTAATTTGTGTTGGACTATGGGTAATATCATCAATCCTCTATTAAGTAGTATATTTAAGATCTAGTGTATTCTATCCTATGAACTCCCTACCTGAATCTATATGAATAAATTATTATCCATGGATGTGACCATATGTACTAAATATATCAAAAGATCTATTGTTGATTGTAGCTGAGTATGGGATCCCTTAGCTATAGGAACCTAAACAAGTGATGTTACTAGTGTATGAAGAGGTATAAGTTCCTTCAAATTATCTATATACTCTTTGGGGCCCATTGATGTAAAAATAAATACAAATAAATAATCATCAATATATATAGGTGGTTGATCATCCTCTATAGTGGACTATGAATATGTGTCAAAATTATGAATGTAAGCCTCTTTTGAATTAACCAGCAGTGATAACTGGGCTATAAGAATCTCATCATATATCCTAGGTGAGGTTATTATTAATATGATAGGTTATTCCTCTATCATTGATGAAGGTAAATATGTTGGGAGAGGTTGTTCCTCTATCATTGATGAAGGTAACTATGTTATAGATAGCTTTGGAAAATTGTATATGAATAGTCTTGCTAGACTCCCCCACCTCATATTTTTGCATCTACTCTATGGGAATCTTGTGACATGGGGGTTTGATGAGAACATAATGTGTCCCATATAATGATGTACTCATTGTAGGAGGCTTAGTGAGTCTAAAATATATAAATGGTTGATTATCTATTAGACATGTGTATAGGTACCCATATGCAAAAAATTTACACATTTGTGAAGAGTGGAAGGTACAAACTCCATAGTATGTATACAAGATCTTGTGAGTAACAATTTATAATGTAAATGGTTTGGTATCACCTAAAAGTGTGTAGGTAATGTTTTTGGTCCCACTATAATGTCCAATGTGATTAAACCCAATGTCTATCTATGAATGTCATCAAATCATTGGATATTATTTTATGTCTTTTGAATTGATGATATATCAAGCCCCATGGTTTGTATAAATATGAGATTATATACATTAAGTCTTGAGTCACTATTAATTAGAACTCATTTAATAGTTGTGTTATTGATTTGAGTTTTAATGAAAAGTGTAAAATTTTGATTGATCATTGATTGTGAAGGCAAGCACTCATTGTTAAAAGATATCACATCTTTTATATTACTCATGATAGATACAAAATATGATGGGTCAATATCATGAGGCACACATGTATGATTAAGTGTTTTAAATAGAATATATTTGAAGATTGTTTCTTTTTTAAGTAATTATAATATATATATATATATATATTTGGCTACTATATTACTCAACCAATCCACTATACCAAATTCTATCTGTTGATCTCTGGGTGCCATTGTAGTGTGATGTGTATGAGGAAGGATGGTAGGGTTATGATTCTCTCATATAGGTTGAGGAGGCATCTTGTTCATCCTAGTGACAACTTGAACTAAAAGATATACTATTTTCCATGAGTGAGTAGTAGAGGTGGGATGGAAGCATAAATAATCAAGTGGTTGAGGTGGAAGTAGAATAAAAAGAGTCATCTAAGCCCTATATCATCTAGTAGTAAATGGAGGTAAATCAAAGTGAGCCATATAGAAATGATCCATATAAAAATGGGACTCACATTGAGGACCAATATGTATAACAAGATTAGCTCAAGCCAAATCCATGATAAGAGTAACATACATGTGTAATTTTATACAAATAATTGGTAATAAACATGCTAAGCAAAGTACACAACTTTATACCATGCAGTGAAAGATGGATTTTGTCATGATAGTCATGGTAAAAAGATGTAAATTAAGACTAAGTAATTGTTATAAATGTGAACCCTAGGGTAATCTAAGCTTCAGGTTTATGTGAATTAAGGTAGTTTTTCAAAGATTTAAATTGTATTTAAATAAATTAAACCCTAATGTGAGATTTGATTTAATGAGTTAGGTTATGCAAAAAATAAAAAATAGAAGTATTTATCCCTAATTTATTGCACAAAAAATTTTAAAATGCAAATTAGGGTTTTGATTAATATTCAAAGTAATTCAGGTTCACCAAATGTTTTGACCTTTATGGGTTTTACCTATGTAAATCCTAAGTTAGATTAAAGGGCTAAGTTGAATAAATCATTTAAATAATATGTAATAAATAACCAATGATTTGTTATAGGTTTTGAATTTATTTAAATTTATAAAAATAGAAAGTAATGTATGTGAATAGAGACTTATCTGGAAAGTGATTATCTTAAAAGATCTCAGTGCTAAAAATTGGGTTATAGATTGGTTTGATTATCATAAATACGGTCTATGGGTTTAATAATTCATTGGACATTAGCTCCCCACCTAGAGAGTAGTGCCATGTAACTCTTATGTCATGAAAATAAAACTAATGTCCTCTTTTTAGGATTGTTCCTATTTTTTGGGAGAACCTATGTTTGTGTTTTTATGTTTTTATGTTTTATTATTACGTGCATAAGATCTGGAATTCTACATTGTGCCTAGAATATTTCTAAGTATGGAATGAGCTAGAACTCTAATCCTATCCTATGTTTTTATGTTTTATTGTTACATGCATAAGATCTGAAAACCCTAATCCTCATTGTAAGTATGGAATGAGCTGAAAATGTGAGTTCATTAATAGGATATGATTAGACATCCTCAACACCTCATTATGAAGATATTTTCATACATACCAATACTCCAAGGAGGGATCAAACCCGATGTAGTTCTCTCACCTAATGTTTAGTGCAAGTGAAAGTGAATTATAAAATTATTGTGGTCTTGAATGCCTTGAGCTTGCTTGAGATTGAAAATATTTAAAATTTGGGATTAGGGATGCTGTAGATGGTAGTATACAAAAGTACAATGAAATAGGGATTAATAACCTTGATTTCACTCATCTTGTTTCTTATTTGAATGGGTTTTTTCCATCTATTTTACATTTAGTGGATAGAGGTCTAATGGTATTATATTTATAGTGATCCATAGCTTATGTGGATAGCAAAATTTACTTAGGCCAAACTTGAGAGGGTTACACATTTGAAAATATATCCATTTGAGAGAGTGAGGGAAAGGGACACTAGCACCATGTTGGGGACACTCGTACCATGTGGCTCTAGTGTATTTAATGTGGTGCTAGTGTCTAGCTATTAGACTATAGGGAACAATGTGTTGGGATCTAAGAATGCAATTATAGGACTATGTTTGAGATGACTGTAGATGTTTTTGGTTTGCAAAATATCTGGAAAAGTGTGATAAAGGTTATATAATAGGTCTAGGGATAAGCTAGGAATAGGTTATCTCATGTTACACTCTTAGCATCCAAAAACCACTCTTGTGATTACACTTGTCAACCAAAATTAGATGAATTCATTCTTTGTCAAGATCAATTTCATGCATAAATTCATCTTAGGCTTTATAGAGATAGTTAGACCATAATGCTAAGATTGAATGAATTATTTAATCCCAAATTGATTTTGATGAAATCAATATATTAATTGTAAATATTTTGGTGGTGATAAGTCTAGATTATAATCAACCTTTCTACATCTACTCTTTCACCTTTGAACACTCAAGTGCTATGATTATAACTCAGAGAATATATGTCATAGATGACAAATCAGTGTATTTCATGAGTTATCCACTATGAAATGATCAACTAAGATACTCCACCATTATCAAAAAATATATTTTACTAATCAACATGGTTAAGAATTTTAGGCATTATATCCTATGCAATAAGGTGTTCATCATTATCCTTAACCCTATAATAAAAGCAATGTTATTGAAAAACAAGTTATGGAAATGGAGACACAAGTGGATAACCATTATGTAAGAATTTTACTTGGAGATTCAACCCATGACAATTGTAGGAGGGAAAGGACTAAGTAAATTACTGGCTAAGGTTGATTCTCAAATTGTTTTCTAATAGTATATAATGTAAGCTATCATGAAATATGATTGGTATCCAAAATTAGCTCATTACCTATTGATCAACAAGTGATTGAGTCACTTGAACTCCATTTAAAGAAGAGTGTTATGCCTAAAGAGTATAAATTTTATGTTTAAATTAGGCATATTATACATGAATAATATCATATACATTTATTTGAAATGCCTAGGAAAATAATAAGTGACTAAAGTGATCAAATATTTTCACATGAAATATGGAACCAACCATTGTTCAAGAACTGATACAACCCATTGGATACTCCAAGAAGGTTATTACTAGTCACATTTTCTAGATATACTCACTCACACATTATAATCTACAATACCTATCAAATTTCCCTTAGAACCAATTTTTTGGTGGGTATTTTGACACACCAACTTAGGCAATATGGTCACCTATCCAATCCTTTATTGAAAGTAGACTTGAAAGTCTCCCCAATATCTATATATGTTGAGTCATGGAATATTAAGTGACTTAGTTGGCCTTTGTGAATTGTTCCAATACAAGGGGGATTTGATGGATCTTTTTTGATTCTATGAGGAGACATTGAACCGTACCTATTTTATTAAATTTTATTTATTTTATATTTTAAATTCCCCCTCATCTTGATGGAACTACTTGGATGTTGCTAGATTTTTAATCAACCCAACTTTTCTATAAAAATGAATATATTGATCAATAAACAACTATAGAGTTTTATTTATGATTAACACTTGTAAATGGTGGTTTTATTAATTCCTTTCATATTATTATTACATTTATATGATTACATCATCTCCATTCATGGTTGTGTGTATATTAGCCAGGTGAGAGATCGATTCATGGGTTGGAATCAATCTAGAGACTTAAATTTGTCTTAATTTCCATTAGAATAAATTTGATTATTACTCTAAGTGAAACAGAGATACGTGATGATGGTTTCTGTAAGTAAACTTTATGAAAATTACTATGTATGAAAATTCACTAATACTACATGGGATATTTATAAATTGAACCAAGTAAGATTTGGTAAGGTGGCCCTATGGGGTCAGAAAACTCCTATAAAGATCAAACAACCTTGGGAAAAAATAAGTTAGCTTAGTTAATCCATGAAACTAAAATTTGAATATGAAAGTTATGGCATTGAAAGCTATATATATAATAATAATAATAATAACTTTGATAAATATGTCCATTAAAAAATTTAGACTTAGGCATCAACTAAAATACTTGAGTAACTATTGGGATAATTAATTAATTCAAAATCAAATCAAGACTTCATTCTAAATTAAAAAACTCAGACTTAAGACTAGGACTTCTAGATTAGATTTGGACTAATTCATTTCATAACAAGACCTGAACATGGAATTTTGAGCTCAAAGAAGTTCCTCATTTGAAATTATAAAAATGGGGTGTGTTGGTCATAATAAATGGTCATTACTATTGTGTAAAATATGATCAAGAATTTAGATTATAGATTGTGGGCCTCCATTATTGAACTATGAGATAAGCAACTAAAGCTCCATTTAGAATAACTTAGAGTAAAATAGAGTGCTCAATTCTACCTCAAAAAATAACATATTGGGACTTGATTACTTCAAAGGCTCATTCTATGCAAAGAGTTATTCTACTATTTTTATTAATCCACTAGAAAAGCTCAGGCATATCTCAAGAACTCAAAGCTCATTGAGTGGTAATTTATTTACATAATTTTGGCTAAAGAAAGTAAGGATTGGGAATTTATCTTCTACCATCCAGGTGTCTAGAATCCCAATAGATATTATTTTGGTCCCACTCAAGGCCTTGTTCCATTTCCATCTAGGTTATAAATACTATAATGGAGGTTTCCCAAATCACGATTTCTTAGGAAGAAACTTTCATTTTCATGAAATTTAAAATTATTTTCATTATGATGTTTATTTTTTATTTATCCAGGAGGGTTAGGGATCAACATAGCCAAAGTGTAAAGATGGTTTAATGAAATATTTTCACTAATAAGGTCCTTTATTTTCTTCATGGTTTGGATGTGATTGATGTGTTCCTTTTAGTGTTGTGATGACCTTTATTGAAAATAGGGATTTTATCAATTCACTTTCTCAATTTTGAATTAGTGAACCCTAATAATTTTATTGTCTTAAGATAAGTTAATTTTATTATCACATTAATTTAATAATGGGGGGTCATATTACACCTTCCAATTATAGCACTATATTATTAGTGCCTTGCCAAATTTGAGGTGATCAAACTTAGGAGCATGGGGACCAAGATTTAGATTGGAATTTATCTTACCAGAACTATCTTAGTTACTTAGGAATCATGAGAACAAGATAAGACAACTATAGGGTCAATAAGGGTAAACAAGGGTAAGCCCCCAATATATATATATATATATATATATATATATATATATAAACACAAATTAGGAATAAGAAATAAAAAACATGATAAAACAAAATCAAACACACAACTAAATCAAACTAGCTAACTCTAATCTAATCTTTACATGACCAACCTTTACCCCATGAGATATTATAAAATTTCATTAGAAGTGATAGCCAAGAAGTAATGTTTAAATAACTTTCCATTCATAGGCAGTGGGAGATCATTCCATTTAAGGTCTTTCAATTCAAATGTGTTCTACCCTAGTAACTCAAAGATATGGTATGGGCCAATCTATAGTGGGTTAAGTTTGGAGTGATTCCCTTTATTATCACATGTTTTTTTACCATAACAAGACTAATTATGATACCTAAAAGGAATTTATATTTTCCATATTATAGAACCATATTTTTACTACCACTTTATATCTATTTAAACTATATATAACCTCTGCTCATGCATCCTATAATTGGATAATGTCCATCAGACTTGAGTTTGTCTTTTTAATATCTTTGATGTACTCTTGAATAAAATTATTAGTTTTAAACTTAAGGGTCATTGATAAGATGGGATCAAACCCATATACTGATATAAAAATAGAGATTTTGAGGGCTTGCTTATATCTAGTGTGGCTATCCCAAAGAACATATTTCAATAGTGCATGCCAGTCTTTAGGCTTCCTTTATACATACTTATTAATGGCATAAATCAAGTTATTATTGGTTGAATTAGCCAAAGTATTCCCATATGGATGGTAGTTTTATGAAAACCTCGAGGTAATCTCATTTTAATAATCCCATTCAATGAGTTTAGTTGACTAAAATGTAGATCCATTATCCTAGGCTATAAAGGTTAGGATACCAAATCATGTTGTTATGTTTTACTAAAGGAAATTGATAACTTATTTGGATTTGATATTATTTGTCACATCATGTTTGTTCATCTTGTGTAGTAATTAGTGAATGTAAGTATGAATTGATGGCCAATTGATGAGTTTGGGTTGATTACTCTAATGAATTCAAAGCCCCATTGGGCAAAATGATTTTCTTCTATCACAAGCTAAAAAGACATTATCGTGTGAACATCCTTCTTAGTAAAGTTCTAACACTAATATAATGAATGCATATGGGCATGGACATATTTGAATATAGTAGGCCAATAGTACCCAACTCATATAATTTTATGCATAGTTGTAGACCCTAAAGGATGGCCACTACCCAAATTCTCATGGAAGCTAGTCATGACTTAGCTTATTCTTTAGATAGACATCTGAGATAAATCACTTCATAGTTATTTATATAAAACACTCCCTTATTCAACATTTAATGGGTTAAATTTAGCTTAAGATATTTTTCTTATGTGTTTTGAGTGAGGAGTTCCATAAAGAATGTAGTGGAAAATTGTATCATATCATTCTATATGGACCATTTTTGACTAGTATAATTTCACGACTATGATCCTTAGGTTGATTTCATTGATCAATTGATTAAGACCTTGGACTCAAACCAACTTGATATTTTTTATCTCAAGGATTTACTCTTGTATATTGGCCAACCATTTACCTTTACATTACCTTAGCTCATTATACCATAGTAGTTTAACACTTGGGTCTAAGATTATGGCATGCACCTTGTTTCTAAGCATGCAGTGCCTAAATTTTTTCACATACTTGAATAGGGCATATAAATTATTATCTAAGGTGGAATACTTCAGCTTTACATCCTTAAAATCTATGCTTATAGAATAAATTATGTACTCATATTAATCCATCTTTTAGGTAAGCACTGCAACTATGGTGTGCTCTGATGTGAAGAAATTGAAGTAGAAGTCTTTCATGTAGTATTAACTAATTAAGACGAGTGCCTTTATGATGGCTTCCTTGATTTCCTAGAATAATTTCCTAAATATAAGAGTCCACTCCACATTTTATTTATATTTTAGCATTGCATTCAAGGGTTTAACAATTTTTATAAAACTAGATATGAACTTATGTAAAAAGTGAATCTTACCAAAGAATGACTTTAATTCCTTTTTATTATTTGGAAAAGGTATCTTGTAAAACACATTAGCATGCATAGGTTCAATATAAATACTTTCATTAATGATATGATGTGGCTAACAATATTACATTCAATAACACCAAATACATTTTTCTTTGGGTTAAGTGAGATACCATACCTTATGCACCTTTTGAATATGTTTTAAAGATGGAAAATATGATCAGACCTATGTTTTGAAAAAATAGTCAATTCATCCATGTAAATAATAATGCATTTACCTATAGTAACTTTGAAGTTGTTTTAACCTTTTAGGACTTAGTGTATGTAAATATTATGTTTTTTAAAGAGCTAAGTAGACTAAATTAGGGAAATAATATACAATAAATACAACCACTAATTTATTACAAAATTAACTAGCTTTGACTTTCTTAAAAATAGTAATAAATAGTGTAAGTAATAAGGTGGTTGGAAAATAATTGAGACAAGTGATGTAGGTACTAAAAACTAAGGTGAAATCTAGTCTGAGTGTTGTAAACTAGATCTCAGTGTCATAACCCCTCTTGGATAGTAGCACAATAATTGGAAAATAGCACCACTATTATAAATATGGTGATAGTATCCTCTATGTAGGACTATCCTGAGCTTCAAAGTGCACCTTTATCTAGATATCTGAGATTTATTCCTACATGTATGAGTATTGAAAACCTATATTTTTCTTAAAATGAATGATTTAGTGATCAAACCCTAATCCTCCATGTATTTAAGGCATCTAGTCAACATGAGCTAAAAAGTGTGTTTGTTAGTAGGATAGGCTAGACATCATCAACACCCCACAATAAAGAGAGTTGCCTACATACAAATACTATGAAGAGGGATGAAGCCCGATGTAGTTCCCCCAATCTAAGTATTGGTGCAAGTACAAGTGATGATAGTATGATAGTGGCCTTGAGTCCCTACAATGTGATTGAGACTATAAATATGGGTAATTTGAGATTAGGGATGCTATATATGATAGTATGCATAAGTAGGGTAGAATAGGGATTAATAACCTTAATTTTGCACTTGTTCTAAGTTTGAATGTGTATTTTGTATCTAATTTCTTTCCATCCAGTGGTTAAAGGGATAACATTCACGTATGTATACTATTATATTGCTTTTATGGGTGATAAAATAGGTCTAATCCAACCCTAGGTAGTTATAGTTTTGAATATATATCCATTTTGGAAAAGAGAGGGCAAAGTACATTACCATCATGTGGTGCTAGTGTCCTTATTATGGTATAAGTTTCCAACTAGTAGAACACTAGGAATGAACGGCCAAGATTAAGAAATTAGGGTTTGGGACTACTTTATAAATGATTAATGATGCATGTGGCTTGCATGAAGGTTGGATAAGTGTGACAATAGGATTTAGTATAGGTTTAGGGATAAGTTAAGGATAGGTGGATTCAAGTAGCACTCTTATGACTCAAATGCCACTTTTAGGAGTTTACATTTCCCCCATTTATTCCAGAAATATAAAAAAGTTAAATGACTAAGATAGAGTAAAAATAAGCATACTTGGACTTAACCAAGAGGTGAATCCAATGAATTTGGGTTATATTATGTGAAACATGCTCCATTTCATCTCTTGTAAGTGAAACATGCATAAATCAGTCCTTAATAGATATCAAAATCAAAAGAATAAACTAATTAGATAGTAAAAATGAGAAAAGAGATAAGAAATAGGAAATGAATGAATATACCTCACTAGGTATGTGAACTAATGCATAAACCTAGTGATAAACTATGTGTGTATATGTGAATAGTGGTCAATTAATTAATAGATTGGACTATACTAATATCTTTCTCAATATTCATGTGTAAGTGGATCAAGAACTCAATCTAGTTTTGACCCCATCATTTCCCACCCCTAATTGGTGGATCATGACCTATGAATAACATGAATTAGATTGATAGTGTTTCCAAACCTCTCATGTATGTGTCTCAATAAATCAAGTAGGCTATGACTACCTCATTTCCCACCCATGTGTAGTAGATGAATCTGAAACTAGACTAAATAAAGTAACTATAAATGTTTAACTGGGTATATCTAACTAGGTATATTATCTTTATGAGCACTCAGGTACATTAGGTGGCTCCAATCCACTTCAAAATGACAACCACTATAGATGGAGTAAGGTATGAAACTAGTGTGAAACCTATATTATGTTAGGTGTATACAACCTAGAGATTACCATATAATGTTTCATTCCATATGGTCAACTAGTGTAGAAGTGATCATATGTAAATAATGTGCCACCCACATGCCTCCAAATCTAAAATCAAAGCATGGATTTTGGACTAAGTTGTATTAATATATCCAGATATTTGAACTAAATATGGGAATGGTCATACCATGGATGATGCTTCTAATCTGACTAAACTATTATGAATTTGAGCAAAGCTAAGCAAAATTGATAAATCTATAACTAAATCTATGCAAACTTGTATTTCACCTATTGTAATTTTCTATCCAATCTGGGTCTTTTTGAAACTGAGGCTATTAGATAGTAGTGCCATGTTTTGGACAATAGTGCCATTTTTGGAAATGTGGTGCTAGTGTCCCAATTTAGGTTCTAGTGTCTTTTTGGTCTAATTTTTGTGTAATTTTACTACTTTCTAGGTCATTATTTTCCCACTATGTTTACCTAAGTCTATTTTTTTGTAATTTGAGCATGTGTGAGGAAAAATGTATTGTGAGTACAAATAAAGATCTTGGTCTCTATGAAAAACTCCTATAAATGCCACCTCTTTTGAGGAGAGTTTTTGAACCTACACAAGAACTATCCTCAAAATAAAAAGATCTATAAAATGTATGTTATTTAGAGCATATATGATAAATGCATAATAATCCAATATAATGTGTGCATATAACATTATAATGTAAGATAATATAAGTATAAATATGTAATGTAAGATGTATGTCATGTCTAGTATTCAAAAAAGTGTTAATATAGATATAATTATATATGTAATTACAAGTCTAAGTAAAAATAGGTAGCTACCTAGTGGGATGGGGAATGATGTCCATAATGACACCCAAGTAGGAATGGGAGATGCATGAGATCTTCATGGCATCAAAAAATGGTGTGTGTAAAAAGTAAAGGCAAGTGCCATGGCTATGATACATATAATAAAACATACATAAAAAACACATGAGACAAATAAAGTAGGCCAAGGGGCCATAATACAAGGTAAATTTTCACATGTCACTAAATCTGAGAGAAATAAGACATAAGGACATGTTAAACTATCCACATTGTAAGCAACAAGCAAGTTGATTTAGAGCCACATAAAATGACATGTTTAAATGTACACATACACAATCATGAAAATAACACACAAAGACATGGACATATGTACAAAGAATACATATTATGAATATAAGTGGTGTAGAGCCAAATAATAATGGCATATTTAAAATCACTCAAATAAAAGAAGCATAAAGATGAAATCTTGTCTAAACTAGGAAAGCTAAAATTAAAAGTATGCATGAATATGAAATACAAATCTATGTAAGAGTGAGTATGTACATATGTTATGTCTAAAGTAGCAATTACTAGAAAAAAAATTGAGTAAATGTATCATGATCAATATTAAGATATAATAATGCTAAATCTAGGATGTAGAGTATAACAAGATAGAACTTGAGAATTGAAACTATGTATAGGGTGTCCCCAAGTGGGTGAATGTGTCATGTGAAGACCCATATATCAGTGTATATTACCCAAATGGGTAGATATAAGGTTTGGATTAGTGTAGTGGACCTGAGTCCTATAACAATCAATGAGTCTCATTGGAGACTCACTATCAATGCAGCCTATGTCGAATAAAAAACTATGATCATACATGTTGTATGAAAGTGCAATTGTGCTCCCATAATATAATACACTAAATGATCTATATCTACATCCACCTATGAAGTGATATTAGGAATATATGGCACTAATAGTGGTGCCATATGAACTATAAGGGTCTTAGAGACTCATCTAGTAGAAGAAGCTATAGGTTGCATAGGTTTCTTATGCTGAGAACCCTAAGAAATTAGTTAGACTGATCTTGGTTTAAAATGAATAGATGAATGTCCTCTAAAATATATAAAATATCTCTGACACATGGGTATCTCTAATAGTGGTCTTCATGGGAGAGTATACATACATGAAAACACTATAAGATTAGACTCACCTACAAAGGTGGCTCTACTAAACTCTATGGTGTACTGATAGGAACTATGTTTAAAGTTGTAATTGATGATTTTTTATAATCGGTAACTATTATGTCACTGGATGTGGAATAGGTAAAAGATACTAATATGGAAGACCCTCAACTATGACCACCTAATTTACATGTACACATTCTAGGAATATATACAATATGGATGTTATGGCTCATAGATGTTATATACATGACCTAACTAGTAACATGTCAAATACACCTATAGTAGATACTACTAAGAATCTAGTGGCCACATGTGATGGTCTAATCTCTAATAAAAGTACAATCTCCCTAATGGAGTTTGAACATGACCACTAAAACTACTAATAACTATGTTTTTATGGGATATATCAATTTTTGAATACCCTAAATTTTATAGAAGTGTGATAGTGCACATGTTAATGCTTGACCCATTGTTAACCATAACACTTTGGATAGGATGATGATCTATGCAGGATTGTACAAAGATTGCATATAACTTTGTATCACCATCAATAATATGTTGTTCTAAGAAAATGATGAGTGGTTTAGCTGAAATTATAGTGTTATACACACCAATGATATTGTGTAGTGGGTGTGCCTCCTCTATAATAGTGTGATATGAAGCTAGTGGTGGATGTGTTAAATATGTGTTGTGAACATTTGATGTTATCCCTACCTCATTCATTGTGTGCTTTGGAAATGGAAATGAGAATATTTTTAATGCCTTAGCTTATATTTGCTATGTTTTTGGTGCCTCTATGATTGTGCCCACCTTAATAATGTTAGCCTCAATAAAATCTTGTATCTTATATTTTAGGATGATGCATCTATTTATTATATAACTTATTACCTTATGATACTTTTAGAATACATTAGAATCATATTTATTTGGAAGGGGACATGTCATATCAACCTCTTTGGTGGGAGGGAGAGATATGACATTTCATTCTAAAATCAGATGTAAAACACATGATGGTAATTTGGGATATTGGTGAAAACTCTGTGTGAAGGAGCTCATAAAATTGAGTGAGGAGATGGATTTGAAGATGTGTTAACTATGGTATTCTAATCAATCTTGTTTTTAGTGGCCCTTACTTTGTATGGAGTCTTACTAGAACTCTTAGCAATTGATTTTGATCCAATTTTATATTTGAGTTTGCCCATTAAGAGAAGGTAAATTTCTCTTTCTTTTACTATGTGGCATAAATTTTTGAATTTTAGAAACTTATTAAAAAAGACAGCTTTGTGTAATGTTGGTAGAAGACTCTATTTGAATATGTCCTGAATCTCTTTATCTACCATGGGGCTTGTCAATTTAGCCAATATAGTATTGTATTGTAAGACAGATTTTTCAATAGGTTCATTTTATTTTTGTTTCAACTATGAAAATTGAGTATATGAGATCTTTTCACTGATGTTTATTGAGAAGTGTGATAAAAACATGTCTACAAAAGGATTTAATATAGTGATATATTGATTTAATAGATCATGAAATCATTGTAAGGCATAATCCTTTATATTATGTGGGAATAACTTAATGAAGAGTTAATCATTAGACACATGGTCTAAAGATACTACGTGAAAATCTTAGAGATGATGCTATATGTCACTCTTTCCATCATACAATGTAATCGTAGGTTCTATGAATCTAAATGGCAATAGAGTTGCTACTATGTGATGTGTTAAAGGTGTATGTAAAATAACATTAGATCCAAGGCATGTGATGGCCTAATGGCTCCCTTATCAATATGTAACACCTTGTTCTATAGAGTATGAACATCATGCATAAGGGATTGTACATTTGGAATGGAGTAACTAGCCAAAAGTGGTGTAGCTATCACTAAATGTTTTTTAGTTACAATTATTGGTTATGTTAGTTGAGTTGTCCCCAATGTAGGTGTAACAATGCTATTAGTTGAGGGAGTTGAATATTTACCATTGTTTGATTTATTATTAATTTCCATTATGTCTTGTAAATTTTTTTCATGATCAAGGGGTTGTTTCCAAAGTTTATCTCTTAAGCTTTGCAGGATCTCATCCTTATTGACAATTAGGTTTTCATTGTTAAGTGGAGGGAAAGTGTCCCAATTTATAACTTGTGTATCATATTGATCTTAATTATATTTCTCATTTTAAATGTGTTATCATTTAAATCCACATAATCTAGCTATGAAGGATCAACAATGAGAGTTACACCTTATCCATGGTATACGCTCAAATAATAAGAATCTAAATATTCTCAATAGGATTACCACCTAACCTAGCACTTATTTTTAATGGAAAAGGGAGATATTTTTTATATGTCATATGGTCAAAACATTAAAATAGTTATTCTACAATATAATATATGAAATATATAAAACTTAAAGAAACCAATGAAAATAAGAAAAAGAAGGATACAAAGCTAAGGAGCATCTAGGGTTAGGTTTTGAGTAATGTTCAAAGTAAGTAAGGTTCACCAAACGTTTTTACTTTTTAGGAATTAGGGTATGTAAATATTATGTTTTTTAATGAGATAAATAGACTAAATTAATTAAATAATATGCAATAAAAAATCCACTGATTTGTTATAGAATTGACTATCTTTGACTTTTCTAAAAATAACAAAAAATAATGCAAGAAATTAGCTAGAAAATAATTAAGATGGGTGATTTGGGTGTTGGAAAATAAGGTAGAAGATGGTATGAGTTCCATAAACTAGATACTAGTATCAAAACCCCTCCTATATAGTAGTGCATCAATTAGAAAGTAGAACCATTATTGCAAATATGTTGGTAGTGCCTTGATATTGGCAGTAGTGTCCTCTATGCAGGACTATCCCAAGCTTCATGGTGCACCTAAGTCTAGATATCTAAGGTCTATTCTTACTACACAAGTACTAAAACCATATATTTTTATTTAATGATTGATTTAGTGAACAAACCCTAATCTTCTATGTAGTTAGGGTATCTAGTTAACATGAGCTAAAAATTGTGTTTGTTAGTAGGATAGGTTGGATATCCTCAACACCAAGTTATGAAGAGAGTTTACTACATAATAATACTTCAAGGAGGGATCAATATTGATGTAGTTTCCCTACCTAAGTATTGGTACAAGTGTAAGTAATGCTAGTATGATAGTGTCCTTAGGTTTTTTGATTGTGCTCAAGACTAGAAATATAGGTAATCCGAGTTTAGGGTTGATGTAGATGGTAGAAAGAAGAAGTGGGAATCATAAGGATTAATAATGTTAATTATGCAAAAATTATTTTGATTTTGAAAGTGTTATTTACATATAATTTCCATCTAGTGGTTAGAGGGATAAAATTAATGTATTTATATTGTTTTATTGCTTGTGTAGGGGATACAAGAGGTCTACGATGACCCTAGAAAGTTCTAACTTAAAAAATATATCTATTTAGGAAAAGAGAGGGAAAAGGACATTAGCATAATTTTGGAGACACTAGTGCCATGTGGTGCTAGTGTCCTTATTATGGCACTAGTGTCTAGCTAGTAGAATACTAGGCACAAAGGGCTAGGATTTTGAAATGAGGGTTTAAGAAGGATTTAGAGATGATTAGGGATGCATGTGGCCTACATGAAGGCTAGATAAGTATGACCATATGATATAAGATAGGTCTATGAAAAATTTAGGGATATGTAATATCAATTAGCACTCTTATCACTCAAATACCACTTTTAGTTGATTACATAAGTCAAAGTACATATGTTTTTGAAAGATGGATCCTACATTAGTAAGGCCAAATTACATTTATTTATAATAAAAGGTGCCCCACATGGCTATAAATATCATGTTTGCTCAATATTATAGGTTTAATAGAACTTGGCTATATCCTAACAATACATCTAAGAAGGACATCATTTAGGATCCACTCACCATTTATATTACCTCATCTAAGGAGAATGATGATGATGTAATGTGGCATCATCTCATTCACCCAAAATGTCCCCAACTTACCTTCTATGTATTAATCATATTAAGGGCTTAAATCCCTAATATCATGCCACATGGCACTATCTTAGGTGTATAGAGGGTTAAAGGTACTTTTGCTTGGTATGAAGTACTCCAGAGTAGCATAGTTTTTGAATCTTAACAAGTGGTAGGATTTTGGTGAATCTAGTTTGTAATACTAAAATAGATATTAGAATTCAATAAGAAGTTAGTCTTTAGAGTTCAAACCACATGAAAATTGAGCAAGGCAAACCAAGATGAACGAAAAAAGGTAGTCATTTTAAGGATAAATGCCTAAGTCCAAGATAAAACATGCCAAACAACCAATTTAGTCTAGATTAGAAAAAAAATAAATATAAACCAAAAGGGAAATCCAAACAAATCACTAGATCATAAAGTGAATAGGTTTAGTTTAATTAAAATGAATAGGTCAAAATGTCTAAGATTACAACATTTCAGTCATGTTAAGTCAAAATAAGGAATAAATGGATTGAAACTAGAAGAATAAAATGCCTAATCTATCAATCCATATTAATGAATATAGCCCACCAAATTATATAATGACTAGGTCTTAAGGGAAATAACATAGACCCGTAGACCATGTTGGTTGAATATTTTGTCGATCAGTGTACTGATAAACAAAATAGGTCTTATCAGCCAAAGTAGCAAGATTATTCATCCAAATGTGTAGTTTTACCACATCAAAAAGACACTGATCTCTCCTCTCATCAAGGGGAGGTTCCATGTAGGTATGCTATATATATATATATATATATATATATATAGAAAATAATACTCATGGGTGAGACAAACCATCCATCTCTATTCTTTTAGAGATGATGCACATGGATCAAAAAAAAACTCAAGGGAAATGACAAACAGTACTCCTCTTCTTTCAGAAGTACTATTCAGTAAACCACAAGAATTCTCCTAGCAGTAACAATAAAATGTAGAAAAGGATGTAATAACTGGAAAATCAAGATGCAACTCAAAGTCTTCACTTGGATTGCTCAAAAGTGAGATACGAAGGACAATGAGGTCACAAAGTCACCTCAAGGTCCTTTACACATAAATGAAAAGAAAACACACTAAAGGCAATTATAGGGGCACAAAGTCTCTCCACAGTTGACTCTTTAGGACACCTTCTTGACTTCTGTCACTAATTCTACTTGTTGAATTAAAGGAATAGAAGATATATTGAAGAAAAAGACATAAGAACAATTTCCTCAATAACAAAGATATTACAGCACAAAGTCTGAAAAACCACTTGCTTTCTTATTCAAGTAACAAAATATGATCGGCAATCTGAGCTCAAAGTCTCAGTAATGCCTTATAATTTGGGTAGAGTTTCATTCTAATTGTCAAAAAAGAGATCTCCATTTATAATGAAAGAAAGTCCCTTATATAGCCACTTCAAGAAGGACTCAGGAATAGTAATACACCATGATGTGTTGGGAACTATTACGAAGACAAGCTGGAACTTTGGGGAATTTTACCCATTTTATCTTCTCAATGTAGATAAACAAGCCACATAATTGAAAGATTACAACTTTCAATGTCCACCTGGTAGTCTGATCTTGTCTTCATCGTTCCTCCTTTTTTGATTAATTGAATTGGGTCCTGGATTCATCCACTGTTCTATCTTTCCTCCCTTTCAGCTAGTTTTGGTCTTGAATTCTAGGAATGCATTCGGGTTTGTGAATTCAAAGGATCAATGGCTATTTCATTGTCTTCAATTTGACATTCATGTGCCCATCACTATGTTTCCAATGGCTAGTTGGCTATGTTGAATTTGACGTCTTCAGGCACGTCACCCCTTGGTCTTCTTTTAGCTTTCGACCTTTTGCTTGGCACTTTTATGGATTGGACTTAGCCTTTCAGGTCTTGAGAAATAATCCTTGTTGAGTCAGAATAGCCCTTTACTTTGGCCGCTGAGAGTTCCCCGCAAGGGCACCTGCCCATCAGGGTCCTTTGGTAGCCCTTTGCTTTAGCAGTTCCCATGGACAAATATTTCTACAGGCTTTCTCTCATGAAAGTTCCCCACAGACATTTTCCTTGGGTGTTTTCTCTCGTGGGTAATTTTTGTGGACATTTGACTCATGAAAAATTCCCATAGACAATTTGCCTAGGGAAAATTCCCACAGACATTTGTCTGCAGAAATTTGTTTTACAAAATCTTTGACTTAGTCTTTGGATCTTTTGAGCCCACAGCCACTTAGAAATCTTTCAGACTTTTTGTCTGAAGGAATTCCTTCAGACAAAAGTCTAAAATAATTAAGTGTTAGCTAATTTTCAAATGCCTTAAACAAATCTGAAAGAATTACCTTTCAGCTTCCTTGAAAAATGACCCTTTCAAAGGGTGCTTTTATTGATTAAGTGTCCTCTGCAAGGGCACTTGTCCTTTGAAAATTTTCCTTTTGTATTGAACCACCCCTTTGAACTTTGGTGATGAACCATTGGATGAACTTTGACGTTGAACCAATCGGTTGAACCAGGTTTTGGTTCAATGGTTCAAACAAAGCTTTGAAAAATGTCTTTGAACCTACTATTGAACCTATAGACATTGAACCAAAGGATGAAGTAAAAGAATAAACCAACTGAGTGAACTATTTGGTTGAACCAAAAGACACTGAGTGAAATAAAGTGTTGAACTGATTGGTTGAACCGCGTCATTGAACTATTCCTTTGGTTGAACCAACCATTAAACCTTGAACCTGTTGAAACTTTGAACCAAAATGGTTCAATGGTTTAATGGTTCAAGCCACCTTTGATTTGGCTAAGTGTCTTGAAGTCGATGAACCAATTGAAGTGATTGAAATTTGAACCTTGATGAAGCACTTAACTCTTGCCAAAGACATTGAACTTGTTGAACCTTGAACCTATTGAACCTTTGAACCAAAGTGGTTCAATGGTTCAATAGTTCAATGGTTCAAGTCTCTTTTTACACTTGGATGCTTGCCGATGAAGATTTTCAATTGAACCAAAGCTCTGAACCAATTCTAGAAAATGACTAAGTGTTGAAAACCATCTTTTCACTGAAACTACCTGTAGAAGCCTTTGAATCTATATAAATGAACCTGCCTATAGAATCTAAAGATACAAACTCTGTAGAAATCAACATGTAGAATCCATTGAACTTGACTTGCAAAGTCTATAGATTTTTTGAGAAGCTTTGAAAATGAGGAATCTAAATGTTTAAGACAAAATTTTGAAAATGGAAGATACAATTTTGGTGTGTATGACCAAAATAGTTTAAATGTTGTCCCAAAAATGACTGCTACTTTTGGGAGACAACATCTGGCTCCAATTGGGGAAATTCAGTCAATTGCAAAATGAATTGAAAGGAGTAGAATCCATAATCTCTAGTGTCTTCAAGTGAACCATTAGGCTTCAGAGTCATGCTACCCAAAAATGAAAGGCATCAAAAAGAAAATAAACAAAATAAAATAGAATTAAAACTATACAAATATACATATATACAAAGGCAATGATCTGATACTTCTTAGATTACTATAGGAAAAATAAAAAATGTCTAATATAGAAATCAATAAGTTAATCTATAAGATGAACTATCGATAACTGGGTTGAAGTATTTCAGATGCTGCTTCATGAGAGACAGTGAAAATAGTGAACCATCTTGATAAATCAGCAAGAAGACATTTTGTCCCCAGAAATGGTGACGAGCAAATGGAGCTCTCCACCAGGAAACCAATTTTTTGTGTCTTCCTCTTGGCCTTTTCTTCTTGTTCCAAGGTAGGATGTGGTCTTCAAACAAGAAATTATCACTCCTTGCTTTCTTGGTGACGTATTCCTTTTCCTAATTTTAATTTGTAGTAGCATGATCCACCATCATAACTTGTTGTTCTATTGGTTCAGTCTAACATATGATTGGATTGTCCCCCTCAAATATCTCAGATTCTTCTTTATTTAAAAGGGAGGGTTCTCTTGCACTTAAGCTAAACTCCACCAATTCTACTACTATTTCATCCCTACTTGAATACTTAAACAAAATTTGGGCTGCATGGGCTTCCATTTAGGTATCGACACATTTGACATGATCAATTATGTCAAATGGCTGGATTGGACTAGGCACAGGAGATGGGAGTTCTTCTTTTTGGTTTATGGGAGGGGTGAGAGGACTGATCTGCGAAGTTGAAGTAAAAGGTGCAGAGAATGTTTAGGATACTTACTTTCTTAGCAATCACTGGGTCCTTCAGTTGGATAGGTAGAGTGGTCCCACTCTTAGCAATCAAAATTAGAGGCTAAGGTCACTCCTCTATTTCTCCTTTATCAGATTATTGAGTTGACTGATTTTGGGACTGGGTGATCACAACATATGATCCTTCAGATGCTCCAACTTTACTTCTGGGTTCATCTTGGTAATCCAAGAAATTGATGTGGGAGTCACCAACTGACTCTTCTTGATCCTCCATGAAGAGACCAGCATCATTTTCTTGATTAAACTTAGGTTGGAAAGAGAAATCATGCTCTGTTTCCAAATACCCAACTATTGAGTTGGCTGGAGGTGTTTCAATAAAAAGGTTCCTTTGTGGGGGAGGAAGATGATTGGGTTACCCTTGGTTCCTGGCAATATTGCCCTAATATGATTGATTTGGGAATGTCCTTCTGTATGTAGGAGTAGAAGACATTCCTTGAGCCATTTTCTTTTTGAGAGCAAGCAACTCATTTGCTGATTTCTACACCATTGGATCTGTGGTGCTTGTAGATGTAAATTCAAAATATGATGAAGCTCTATTTCTATTTGGATCTCTTCTTATATTAGATCATCCTCTACTTTAGTGGCCAAAAGTTGAGCTACAGTGCGATCTATTTGACCAGCATGTCTCAAGAGGAAACTAACTTTAGGTAGCTGAGAATTAATGAAAAAGCATTTGAGATTCTCAGTTGTAGGTCTAGTAATTATAGGGATTCTATTTCTCAGCTTGTCAAATTTTGCAATAAAATCCCTCATGGGCTCATGAGGTTCCTTCTTCATCTACATAAGTTGGGCTAGTAAAGCATGAGCATCTTTTGTAGGTTTGAACCTTGCTTCAAACTTGGCTTTGATAGTGTCCCAGCTAGTCACTGATCTAGTCTGCAGATGGTAAAACCAATCTGTAGCAGCACCTTGTAATGTCTCCATGAAAACCCTGACTGCCACGTCTTCAAATTCTACCCTTATCACACCATAGGCTATGGTGAAGGCTGTAATGTGTTCATCAGGGTGGACTCTTCCATCACCAAAGAATTTGGGAAAATTCTTCCTTGAACTGAGTGGTAGCTCATGCAAGGGTGGAGTTAGATTAAGTGGGCCAAATGAGTTACCCCAGGGGTCTCAAACTTCCATGATCAGATTATGAACAATAGGGATAACACATCTGAGTGGAATTTCTAGATTATAGGACAAAAATGGAAAAGAACTGGCCTTGCTTAAGCTTAAAGCTTGAGGCTTCAAACTGTGCTTTCTTTCCCAACAACTCTGGTTTTGTAGACCAGATAATATAATGGAGATGGATGAAAATGGAGATGGATGAAAATGGTAAAGTTATAAATGGATAATGGGTAAGACCTAGATGGGAGTCACCAGACTGTATAATGGATAAGGTGATAATGATAATGGGTTATAATCCCCAGCAGAGTCACCAAAAAATGTTGGTTGAATATTTTGTAGATCAGTGTACTGATAAACAAAATAGGTTTGATCAGCCAAAGTAGGAAGATTAGTCATCCAAATGTGTAGTTTTACCACATCAGAAATACACTGATCTCTCCTCTCATCAAGGGGAGGTTCCCTGTAGATATGTTATATATATTTATATATATATATATATATAAATAGAAAATAATACTCATGGGTGAGACAAACCATCCATCTCTCTTCTTTTAGAGATGATGTGCACGGATCAAAGGAAAAACTCAAGGGAAATGATAGATAGTACTCCTCTTCTTTCAGAAGTACTATTTAGTAAACCACAAGAATACTCCTAGCAATAACAACAAAATGTAGCAAAGGATGTAATAACTGGCAAATCGAGATGCAGCTCAAATTCTTCACCTAGATTTCTCAAAAGTAAGATACGAAGGACAATGAAGGCAAAAAGTCACCTCAAGGTCCTTTACATAGAAATGAAAAGAAAACACACTAAAGTCAATTATGGGGGCATAAAGTCTCTCCACAGTTAACTCTTTAGGACACCTTCTTGACTGTTGTCACTAATTTTGCTTGTTAAATTAAAGGAATAGAAGATACATTGAAGAAAAAGACATAAGAACAATTTCCTCAATAACAAAGATATTACAGCACAAAGTCTAAAAAATCACTTGCTTTCTTATTCCAATAAAAAAATATGATCAGCAATCTGAGCTCAAAGTCTCAGTAATGCCTTACAATTTGGGCAGAGTTTCGTTCTAATTGTCAAAAAAGAGATCTCCATTTATAATGAAAGAAAGTCCCTTATATAGCCACTTCAAGAAGGACTTGGGAACAGTAATACATCATGATGCATTGGGAACTATTAGGAAGACAAGCTAGAACTTTGGGGAATTTTACCCATTTGATCTTCTCAATGTAGATAAACAAGCCACACAATTGAAAGATTACAACTTTCAATGTCCACCTGGCAGTCTGATCTTGTCTTCATCGTTCCTCCTTTTTTGATTAATTGAATTGGGTCCTGGATTCATCCATTGTTCTATCTTTCTCACTTTTAGCTGGTTTTAGTCTTGAATTCTAGGAATGCATTTGGGTCTGTGAATTCAAAGGATCAATGGCTATTTCATTGTCTTCAATTTGACATTCGTGTGCTCGTCACTATGTTTCCAATGGCTAGTCGGCTGTGTTGAATTTGACATCTTCAGGCGCGTCACCCCTTGGTCCTCTTTCAGCTTTTAGCTTTCTACTTGGCACTTTTCTGGATTGGACTTACCCTTTCAAGTCTTGAGAAATAATCCTTGTCAAGTTGTAATAGCCCTTTACTTTGGCTGCTGAGAGTCCCCCGCAAGGGCACCTACCCTTCGAGGTCATTCGGTAGCCCTTTGCTTTAGCAGTTCCTGTAGAAAAATATTTCCCTGGGCTTTCTCTTGTGAAATTTCCCCATAGACATTTTCCCTAGGTGTTTTCTCCCGTGGGTAATTTCCATGGACATTTGTCTCACAGAAAATTCCTGTAGACAATTTGCTCGGGGAAAATTACCATGGACATTTGTTTGTGGAAATTTTTTTCATGAAATATTTGACTTAGTCTTTGGATCTTTTGATCCCATAGCCACTTAGAATTCTTTCAGACTTTTTGTCTGAAGGAATTTATTCAGACAAAAGTCTGAAATAATTAAGTGTTAGCTAATTTTCAAATGCCTTAAACAAATCCAAAAGAATTACCTTTCGGCTTCCTTGAAAAATGACCCTTCTAAAGGGTGCTTTTATTGATTAAGTGTCCTCCACAAGGGCACTTGTCCTTTTAAAAGTTTCCTTTTGTATTGAACCACCCCTTTGAACTTTGGTGATGAACCATTGGATGAACTTTGACATTGAACCAATCGGTTGAACCAAAGCTTTGAACCAAGTTTTGGTTCAACGGTTCAAACAAAACTTTAAAAAATGTATTTGAACCTACTGTTGAACTTGTAGATGTTGAACCAAAGGATGAACTAAAATAATCAACTAACTGAGTGAACTATTTCGTTGAACCAAAAGACACTGAGTGAAATAAAGTGTTGAACTACTTGGTTGAATTGAGTCATTAAACTGTTCCTTTGGTTGAACCTGCCATTGAACCTTGAACCTATTGAACCTTTGAACCAAAATGTTTCAATGGTTCAATGGTTCAAGCCACCTTTGATTTGGCCAAGTGTCTTAAAGCTGATGAACCAATTGAATTGATTGAGCTTTGAACCTTGATAAAGCACTTAACTCTTGCCAAAGACATTGAACTTGTTGAACCTTGAACCCATTGAACCTTTGAACCAAAGTGCTTCAATGGTTCAACAATTCAATGGTTCAAGTATCTTTTTACACTTAGATGCTTGTCGATGAAGATTTTCAACTGAACCAAAGCTCTAAACCAATTCTAGAAAATGACTAAGTGTTGAAAACCATCTTTTGACTGAAACCGCCTATAGAAGCCTTTGAACCTGTATAAATGAACATGCCTGTAGAATCTGAAGATACAAAGTCCATAGAAATCAACATGTAAAATCCATTTAACTTGACTTGCAAAGTCTGTAGATTTTTTGAGAAGCTTTGAAAATGAGGAATCTGAATGTCTAAGACAAATTTTTGAAAATGGAAGATACAATTTTGGTCTGTAGGACCAAAATAGTTCAAATGTTGTCCCAAAAATGACTGCTACTTTTGGGAGACAACAGACCATTGATTTGATAATCAGCAAACATTAGAATAAACTACTTTAATAAGAATATCAAAGAAAACTTAGGAACAATTAGATAATGCACTATGCCCTAAGCATAATTATAAATATGACATTCTTGATAGGCCAGATGGCCATCAAATTAAGGCTCATAAGTGCTCACATGCATAACCATATATTATAAAAGTGACAAGGTCAATCTAATTTATTCACTCATTTGGGCTTAATTGAGCATCTATTTGGGTTGATGACTTGTTTGATTTCATTGAGGTGAATTCTTAACACTTTTCAATATCTCACTCATTTAGGACCTTGACTAAGACTTATAAGCATATGGACCATCTGAGGTACCCATAGAAATAGGATCATTCCATGTGGTAGGATCTTAGGCATCTAAAAGCTCAAAGGTAAATTTACTATACATGGTCTATTTAAAAGACATAAATGAAAAATATTACATCATACAACATGATCTCATGCATCTAAAAGGTCTATGGTCTATTAATGAAATTGATGGGGCTTGGGGAAGTAAGATTGAGTTGTGCATCCTCATATTGGGCATCTAAAAAGCCTTGGAAAAATGACTAAGTCAAAAGAGAAAATGGGAATCAAGCAAGCATCAAGTGGTAGATCCTTTATTTCCTTAGGACTTGTGGGAAGCAAGTGATCATTAATCTATAAAATGACAAGTAGCCATTAATTTTCAAATTTAGACCCTAAGCTAGAATGACTAAGTACAAGACTAAAAGAAAGGCAAAAAGGCATAAGAGATAAACAAGTCTATGAGTATAAAAAAATATTTTTCCTATCTTAAATTCAATATTTATCCATTTAAATAAAAGTGACTAAGAATTAAAATAAAATACTAAAAACACTGAGTCCAACCAAACCAAAAGGAAAAAAAAGACCTAAGAAATGATAAAATTAGTAGATAAAATGATCTCATTTGATCAATACTTAGAGCCAATTTAGTCAAAATTTATATACAATCAACTAAGCCCAAATATGAATAACACTTAATAACATATCTCATAACACTAGAGGGAGAAAATAGACTAAAGTTTTCAAGGAGTGGATGCAAAAACTTTGAAAAATAGTTGAATAATTTGCATAAATGTAAGGTGAAATGGCCTCAAAAGTTGAAATTTTAGTATTTTTTAGAATAGGTATTAATGTAAGCCAAGAATAAATAGTTTCATCCAAATTCAAGTATTTGTATAAATTAAGGCCTTTATACAAACTCCTTTAGGACATGTATATACAATAGATCTTTCAAATTTAAACCTACTTCAAAGAGTGAATCTAATACAATAGTAGGACTACAAATTTTAAAATACCTTATTTAATTAAGACATGAATAAAAGGGACATAGAATCGATTAGGCTCAAAGACAAAAATCTAGATAAAAATAGGTTCCACGATTTTGAGAAGAAATTATGGTGTGTTGTGAAAGAAACAATAGTTACAAGTTTGGGTTGACAGGTCATTGCTTTTATCTAAATGGATTCTAGTTTTTCTTGAGTGGGATAGTGTGGGTTATTGTCTTTGGGTTGAAGACCTTAAGGTATTCATAGGGCCAATAAATAATGTCTTGGTACTAGAACAATAATATTTTGATTTTTTCATGTTTAACAGTAGTGTAATTCAGACCAATATGAATCATTCTAGACTTTTGTTCTAAATGTATTGGCCTCTCAATTATGTACATGGGATTTTTAATGTTAAACACTATCTAAAGGGATATCATCCCTTTTATAACTTGGATTTACTTTAATTTCTTAATGTTACCCTAGTCACATTCTCCATTTCTAGGGTCATCTCTTTCCACCTCATCTATAACTTGGATCTAAAATCCAACCGTGTTATTGAAGAATTATAAAATTTTATGGTTATATTCAAAGACTTAGAAGTTATTCACATTTTATAATATTGAGGAACATGGGATGAGTTCCTCTATAAATATTTATAACCTTGAAACATCTAGGGGTGTCAAATTTGTAGCGATAGTTACCAATGAATCAACCACCTAATTTTATTCTCTAAGAATAGGAATGACATTGAAAGGATTGAAATTTTATAAAAATCCCATACCATATTTTTATACTTCCTAAAATAATAAAACTTACATTGGAATTTTCTCTTGACTGGGTTCACTACCAATTCATAATCTCTAAACACTCTCAATTCTTTGAACCTATGTTTCAACGTAAACTATAATCTTCAAATCAAGGCTTCATAGTCTTCCAAGTTTTTGGTGTAAGGTAACTAAATCCTATAGATAGCTAGGTTTCATTTACCTAATGGACCACTGAGAATAATTCTTAATCCATAAATTTTTTGATAATGGGATCCATAAAAATATAAAGATCGTAGACCTAGTAGTTTAGGTTATTTATCATCTTGGTTTTTAGTACATTTTATAGACAAAGTATAAATACGTATGTCATAGGATACTAAGTCCACTCTTTCATTGACTACGTCATATTAGATGATTATGTGTTTCATTTTGTGTTCTCTATCAACATATATTTGGTTGGATACATGTCTCTAAGGTAACCACATATGGGAGAAGTTTGTAGCCATGTATCTATACAAGTTTTTAGACCAATTTATACTAAAAAACATCCCATAAGCCTATAGGATATCCACTACATATATATACATAAATTTTTAGACGTTGGACTTAGATTCTAGTTGCATACAAACATTCAAGAGATCATTCACTACATTAAATTAAGACTTATCCAACTATACCCCTATTTTGTCTAGCTTACTATGTGTTAGTCCTAATTTTGACAAATTCCTCTAGGAAATATATTCACATAGGCTCTTTAGTCAACAAAACAAGTATGAATATTTTTTTCAAATAGCCTTATCCTAAGGAGGGTAGGTAGGACCACCAGCTTATTCTTTTATATCAACATGTTAGTGTGTGTAGGCTTGGGTTTGGGCTAAACTAGTTTATCTATGAGGGAATTTTAGAGGATATCTATTTTCATGGTGATCTAGGCAAGTTCATGTAAAGTGATGTTTTCCTTTATCTTATTCATATCGTCTACTATGTTTTACCCAGTCTTACTAGTGGTAGGTTAGGTATCTTCAGTTGACTTAGGATTATTTTATTTTAGGGGTGCAGGATCATTCCTTTCTCTTGGATTAGGAAGAGTAACACCATTGTTATGAGGTTTTTATGTGTTAATGGTTTGCTTCTACATCTAGTTACTAAGATCATATTTATACCTTTAAAATTGTTGGAAAGCTTTCAGTTCATTGGTGGCATCTTCTAGTTAATTATATTTATGGTAGGGGAAGTCTAATGTCTTTAATACCATGGTAATTATCAAGGATATTTAATAATTAGAGGTATTAACCTAATTGGTAAACTTGTGGTGGTTTGGGATTACCACATCCTTTTCCATATTTTTATAGAAGATGTCAAATGTACTGTAGAATTTAATACAGTCAAGTTTACCATATTTGGATATATTTTGCACATGACACTAGCTAGTTAGGGCCAACTCATAGAGTGGTTATTGGGAAAATTATATCTCTATAAGGTGAAGTTATTCTTTGAATAACTTGTTTCTAGAGGCCCAAGAAGTCATTGTTGAGATTTTATATCATGTATTGTATAGTGTCCAACTCATTCTTACTGGACTCCTAGGGCACACTTTAGACATTTTTCATAGTGGGGAATTGTTGTCACCAAATATTGCACCCTATAAGAGGTTATTAAAACCTCCTCTAGATTTGGACAACATGGGAATACTTATAGGTGTGTGGGTTTACCTATAGTATAATTATACCTCTAGGTTTAAGGGCTAGCTCCCTAAATTTACCTTGAAGTGCTTATCACCTACACTAATTGTTTGCTTATGGGAAAAGGGGTAGATGTATGCATGAAATGAAACTACTCTAAGGAGGTGATATAGAAAAAGGATTTCCACAAGACCATCATACTTCTTTCACTAAGAAACAAGACCTATAAACCAACTTTAAAGTTTTAAGAGGTTCTAACATAAGTCTTTCAATATAGAGGTGATATGTATAGGACCACTTAAGGTATGTGAACTAGAGGGAATACTGCACACTCTAAAGATAATTGTACATTTGAAAAGATCCTAATACATTAGATACACTCTATATGACATGTTGGAATAATAACTCTTCCATAAACATGAAAGGATACAAAAAATTAAGGATAGAAGATTATCACTCAACATCACCATTATAGAGAGAAATTTGAGATCTATATAGATTTAACTATGTAAATTCAAGCCCAAAGAATAAAATACTAGGTAAAGTGATAGAGACATCAAAATTTAAATATAATGGATGAATAAAACTAATTTAAAACAACATTAGAATCCTAAAGCTAAGTTCTCTACACCATGATCAAATGAAATACAAAATAAAAAGAGTTCAAGATTGGATTTATATATTTTAGTCATATAAAATGTGAAAATTGGTAACTTGAGTGGGGCTGGTGACACCCAACCCATAGGTCATTCTTTCTTGTTCTTATGACCCTCTTAGTACCTTTTCATTGATTATCAATCATTTGTAGCCTTTCAAATAATGATTTCACTTCTTCTATGTGTCTTTTTCCATGACAAATCCATCCCCTAGGTCCTGTACCCTCAAGATAATAGTGCCCAACTTAAAATACAGTGTTGGACCCTAGGGTGTCTATTTTTAGTGCTCTTTTCCAAGTGTATTTTTAGCTCCAACAATCATTTCATTATGGTTCCTATCCTTATTATTATCAACCTAATGTGAATACATTCAACCCATGACTAATAGATCTCTATATAAGCCCATTCAAAGTTCATTTAGAAGGGGTTGGCAATTATTACAAAGTAAAAAAATACAAACAAAACCACTAAGGCAATATTCCCTATTCTCTGTATATATCCAGCTAATATAATTACAATATTATTGAAACCCTCACACCAATCCCTAGCCACTGCAATCACACCTAGTTTAGCATTTTACATTTTCATATACACTATTGCACAAATCACTTCAAGTGGGAGAACTACATATGGCTTGATCCCTCTTTGAATTATTGGTATGTAGGTAGTGTGCCCACACAAGGGGTATGGATACACATTCAGTGCATCTTACACAAACTAACCCCATTCTTTCATAAATTTTGTCAAATCATAATGTATTATAGGGTTTGAAGAATAAATAGGCTCTATACGGATTTTTACAAACATCCAATATATAAAATTTCATAGGCAGTCTCACACAGGCACATCGAACAAAACCTAGAAAGCTCAAGTCTCCTAGACAATAATAGCAGAAGAGATTAATAACACTAGACCCTAGGGTGCCTTATTTCAGTGCTCCTATCCTTTCATAAAAGGAAATCTAGATCCTAATTTTTGATATTATCCTAATCTTGGATATCAAGTTTTAAATCTTAAAACAACCATCTTAGTCTATTTTTAGCTAAGTTTCATTTTCTCTGCATTTATTGATATTTATAAAAAGGTTAAAAATATAGTCAAATTATATAAATTAGTAGCTTGATTATTTCAATATTATTTATTTTTTAATTAACTCAAACCCTTAACTAAATTAGGAATAATACACTCTAATATGCCCAAAACTATTAAATCATTTGGCCTCCTTAATAGATAACAACTAACAACTAACTAGACATCCTATTCTAGTTAACTATATTTCACATGTTATTATATTATTATATCTATCTAGGCATACCCTTGTTGATCTAACAATCTCCATCACAAACCATATTATATCTTTAGATATCTTGTTGATTATCATTTTTATATCATATATTCTTGCAACATAACACACTTGTAAGGATACTTATTATGAGGGTGGTCATTATAGGGTTTTCATTCATACCCTCAGAATAGGAGGCAATAAACAAGGGTTTTATCATAGAGATTAGAGATCCTAATGGTCAAAAAAATAGTTTTCAAAACACCTAAGAGAGCAACTAAACTTCTAACCAAGTAAAACAAACCAGATAGATAATGAAACTTATAGAATAGTCATTAGATTTAGCCTAGGACAATATCACCAAGATTGGACTACAACACCAGATAATAGGGTGTCCATTTTTTGGCATCCCTATCCAAGTACCATAAAAAATAGATTTTCCAAAAATAGGAAAAAAAGTAGGTTCAGTTACAGTTTCATCACATATAAGCTAGTTTAGATTCAATAGTTTTAGTAAAATTTTTCATAGAGAATATAGATATAAGGGGCATCATGCATGTCATGATGGCTCTCACTTTTAGTTTTAGATTAGGCAACTAGTATAACTTCCAAATCATAATCCATGTTTCAAACACCAGTGATTGGGGGAAATGTGCAAAACACATTTGAATTCTTTTCTTTTTGAGTTTAGTTTATTACATATGCATTTTAAATAGTTGTGTGCCTTACTCCATTTGTATGTGGTTGTCATCATTTCAAAGTGGATTTCACACAAGCCTATAGCCCAATTTTAGAGTGGATTTCATAGAAGCCTAATATCCAACTTTTTTGAGGTGGCCAAAAGTGGCCTAGTTTCTAGTACACATTCAATTATTCATGTTATATGATCAGATTATAAATAATTCATAGGCATTAAGATCCATATCATATGATGCACATTCATACTAGTATCAGTTCATAGCTTCACTTCATAGGGAAATAGTGGAGCCAAAAGACTAGTTGACCTTTATATTCTTGAGCCACCTACTCAGAGGGATTGGACACATAATCCAAACATTGATTAGCACATGCATGATCACATAGATTTATTTAGTGGATGATTATGGAGCCAAAGGAATAAACTTTGGATTATTAATCCACTCTAGAGGAATTGAGCACTTAGCTATGTTTTTAATATTACTCTTGGTATAAAACATACCCAACATTACTCAACATCATCCATCATCACTCAACATCACAATAGGTTTTGTATTGGTTTGCATATTTGGTGAGGTGTATTCATTCATTTATATTCCTCTCTCTCTTACCCAACTTTGTACATTATTATTTTATATAAAGTGTATCTAATAAGAATTTATCTATTCTTTATTTTCTCTTGTAGATTTACACTTCACAACATGCTCTTTCTATGCACACCTAGCATCACATAGCTTCATGAGTTTCACCTTTATAGGTAAGTTTAGGAACAGTTTATATTTTTCCTTTATCCTAGTTATTTTATTTACTACATTATTAGAATAAAGTGGGGGGGGGGGGGGAAATGTAGTCATGTAAAATATGAAAATTTTTAACTTGAGTGTGGTTGGTGACACCCAACCCATAGGTCCCTCTTGTTTTCTCTCATGACCCTCCCATGTACCTTTTCACTGATTCCCACTCATTCATAGCCTTCAAAATAGTGATTCTACTTCTTCCACATATCTTTTCCCATGATAAATTTATCCCCTAGGTCCCATACCCTCTAGATAATACCACCCAACTTGGATAATAGCACTAGGCCCTAGGATGTCTAATTTGGTGCTCTTATCCAAGTGCATTTTTAACTCTAATGATCATTTACTTTTGGTTCTTATCCTTCTTATTATCCTAATGAAAACAAATTTAACATATGACTAAAATATCTCTATAAAATCCCATTCCAAGTTCATTTAGAATGGGTTGGCAATTATTACAAAGCAAACAAGAATACAAGAAAAAACACTAAGGTAATCTTCCTTATTCTTTGCATATATCCATCTAGTACAATTACAAGATTATTAAAACCCTCAAATTAGTCCTTAGCCACCTCAAGAAAAACTGGTTTAACATTTTACATCTTCATATACACTATTGTATAAAACACTTCAAGTGGGAGAACTATATATGGCTTGATCCCTCTTTAAAGTATTGGTATGTAGGCAGTGTGCCCATATAAGGGGTGTGGACACACATTCAGTGCATCTTACACACACTACCCCCCCCCCCCCCCCACCCCTCTTTCATAAAGTTTGTCAAATAATAATAGATTCTAGTGATTTAAGCCTAAATAAGATCTACAAGGAGTTATATGTACATCAAATAGTCAAAATTTCACAAGCAGGCTCACATAGGCACCATGAATAAAACCCAAAAAGTTCAAATCTCTTAGACAATAGTGGTAGAAATGGATTATAGATTTAGACCCTAGGGTGTCCTATTTTTTCACACCTATCCTTTCATAAAATTAAAGCTAGATCCTAATTTATGACACTATCCCATTCTTGCATAAAAAATTTTAGACCTTGCAACAAGCATCTCGGTCTATTTTCAGCTAAGTTTAATTTTCTCTACATTTATTGCTATTTATATAAAGGTTAAAAATATATTTAAATTATAAAAATTATTAGCTTGATTATTGTAATATTATTTATTAGTTTAACTAACTCAAACCCTAAACTAAATTAAGATTAATACTCTAACAATCCCAAAATTGTTAAATCATATATCTTGACTTATATTTATGACATTATGATGAGATGATAAGGATGTTTGATGAAGGATTCAATGATTAAATTGGTATGGAGAAGTTAGATATCTTTTCATTAGATTTCCATGGAGGAGAGGAGTTGTTTAAAGACAAATAGGAGGGAAAGATATATGGTGGAGATTTGAAGTTTAATAAGGGATATCAATGGTTGGGGGTTATCTAAGGAATTTAAAATTCTTTGAAAGTCTATAGATTTAGAGGCTTCTAGAGAGGAGGGTAAGAATAGAGAGGATTTTATAATCTTAAAATTATATAATCATCATAAAGATTAATTAGTCTTAAAAATGGGATTAAATAGGGATTAGGTGGATGATTAGGGACTAAGGGTGTAGGAGAGTCTAGGAATAGGCTAGTAGGTGGGTCATTGGGAATTTAAAATTCCTAAATAAGAAGTAAGTGGGATTAGGATGTGATAATGGGGATTTAAGATAATTAATTAATTGGTGGGGATGGATAAGTTTGGTAGATGAATAATAATATAAGGGTAATATTATATAAATGGCTAGGAAAGGGGGAATAAATTAGCAAGATAAATTAAAGTAAATGAGATAAATAGAATTAGTGTCGACTAATAGTAGTATTAGTGTCGTTAATTTAGATGATTGAATTTATATGCATAAAACTATACATCACTTTTGAAACCTATATAAATCTTAATGATATCAAAACCAAATTATATTTATTGTTCAAAGTCAAATTATAACATCAATCCATTAGGGCTTCGCCATATATGGAGTGAAATTAGTCTACAAGAGCTAAAATGGCTATTACTTATAGAATTTGAGAGAAGAGAGAGGATAATGAAGTAAAAGAGTCATAAACACACTTTTTAAGATGATAAAATGAATTACATATTCATGATTATTTGATAGACCATGCAAGATCTACTTAAAAAAATGTCCCTAAAAGCATGAAACTCTTGAAATATGGCATAGGATTCTTAATTTACTTGCCTAAAAATTGCCTTCATCATTTGGCCTCCTTGAAATTCTCCATAGTATACAAGGGATATATGAGATTATTTAATTATTAAATGGGGGTTAGAAACATGCCCCAACATGCATTGGTTATGTTTCGATTCACTGATATTCTTCTGGACATGAGTTATCACTGCCTATAGACATGATCACCCTCCTTTCACTTACAACTCACACTTGGCACCAAAGAGGTCTTAAATTTTACAATATAATTCATAAATATGAGTGTATAAATTTTTTAAATATCTCTCATGGCCTTAGATTCATTAGATAGGTCTTAAAATCCCTCCCACTTGGATTTTTCACCTTCTCACTTGGTAGTCATTCATTGTTCACTATGCCAGTTTGGACTAGCTAAGATGAAGTTCTTAGAAGAGGAGCTTGTGATATATAATAAATAAATAAATGGATATTAAGAGTTAATAAATGTCCCAATATGTCTCCTAAAAATGATTTTCATCTCTTGAAACCCTTTTGTACCTACAAGACACTAAAAATAGTCAAGAAAATTCATTTTCTACCCTATTTATACAAGTAGGGTGAAATCCAAATGTATGGGAAGGATCCCTATGGAATAATATATAATATCCAATAAATTTCATGTTTATTATATCCCTCTTGAATGTCTTTCCTTTTTCATTTTCCCAATCAGGTCCTTAACAAGAGTTTCAGAGGGTTTTAGGGTAGTTTTAGCCCTTGGCATTTATTCATAAAGGTTTTGACATTAAAAACCTAAAAAAATTCCACAATAACATTATTTTGGACCCTATCTACCATATCCTATCTCATTTATCTCCCATGTTAAGGATTCATGCTTTTGTGAGCTCTCAAACTTGCCTACTCAAGATCCTATCTTCATTATATGCAGGTTGCCATGTTTTCAAGTTGAAAAATGAATCTCTCATGTATTTATCCACAAAACAAAGGTTTTTTACCCACATTATATCTTCTTATGAATGTGTCCCAACTTATTTCAATGATCTTCTATCCTTAGAGATGGTATTATCCCTCCAATTGGGCTTGAGGCCTAAACTAGACCTAAAAGACTTGACTATATATCTCTAAGTTTAAGCCATCATGTTTGGATTATAATTTATATGAGGGTTACCTTATGTTAATTCATTTATATCATAGATATTAACATATCCTTTAAAATTTCTACAAGTTTCTAACTCCTTTCCTTGACATTTGCTTGGTAAACCTGTAAGTTACAACACTGTTGGAGTACCCTCTATCTCAGATAGTATAGAGGGTACCTCCCATATTATCCCAAGTGTTTTGATTACATGAGAGGATAAATAAACTCATATTAACCATCTGTGAAAAATCATAGAGTTTGGCTTCATCAATAGCTCGTCCAAATGTATTAAAACTTAAGATAGACTCATGGAGAACATTGGTTGTGCAAGATTCTATGGACTATAGATTATTCTTCAAATCTCTTTCTAGCCCTATTTTACATTATGAATATAATGAGGTAGAATTTGAATCACAATTATGTATACCATAAAATCATGTTGATTATCAAACCCTTTTCAAACCTTTCATTGTTCACCCTTCACTTTGATATGTTCAGTTACATTCAACTATGACTGTGTTGTATTAATTAGGAAGTGATACCTATAGGTGAATTTTGCATATTTTACCATATGTTTTGATCCACCATATTATTAAAGTATCTAATTCCCTTTGAAAATAATTTTGATCTATTCACATCATGTTCATGTTATGCCAATGTCAAGGCACCACATTCTAGCTCACTATTTACTACAGTCAACTATAGTTGACCATTATTGGAGTAATAGGAGTCCTGTAGGTGATATTCAACCTATAAAACCTATGATTCATACCTTTGGATCATTTTTTAAGTCATTTTATTATTTTTTAAAATCTGAAAGTGTTTATGTTTTCATACTTCCATGTCTAAGTTCCCACCATAGACCTACAAATACCTACAGTCAAAATGTAAATGAACTTCTTGGGGATAAGGCCACCTATAGGTGGTGATGCAAGTAAAAATAATGTAATTCAACCTCTATCAAGATACATGAAGTATTAGTGTGTCCCTTAATTAAATGGAATCAATAAAAAATTAAATAATGCTCTTGTTATGCTACTTTGAGATGTAAAGCCATTTGAGAGTTCAATATCATAGAGTAAGCACTACAAAGTTGTAGTGAAAATTGTGTGACTTTGAATCCTCCATTACATCACTTATGGGACCAAACACCCACTATAATTTTTTAATATAATACCCATTCAATTATGATACAATATGGATGCACTTAACTAAATTAAGACTCTATGTCACATCATCATTTGGTAACACCAAAGGTGGCTAGGGCCCTATTTTGGGGTTTTTAGGGAAACTTTTCCCTAAACTCAGTTCTTCAACTTAAACATGGATTCTCAATTATAAATACCAATATAATGACTCAATTTTTTTTCTCATGACTCATATCAACTCTTCAACTTTATATTAATGATTCTAACATTCTTGGACTTATCTATAGCTACCTTCAGGTCTATGTGTAAGGCCACCTATAAATGTACATTTTAGTATGCAGGGTAGTGAGTGTGGACATGAGAAATGTGAATAGTAAATGGTTATTACAATTAGATATAACCTCATATCAATCTTCCAATTTATATTAAAAAACTTGAATGACTTTAAATAATTTCAAGTGTCCTTATTCTAATGTGGTTGACTTTTTGTAGGTGTTCATTCATGATGTATGACTATGTGTGTAGTTTGTATTGATTATCATAGTTTATTGTATGCAATTTGGATAGGTTTGATTATTATTTAATATAAAAATAATGGGTTCAACACCTCATTGACTATTCATAACATCTCCATGAAAATCTTTGGGACCTCACACACCTCACTCAGTTGATTATTTACGGAATCATGCAAGAAGTTGACTATGAGTCCTTATATGACTAAAACATTCATGATATTAGCTTTTGAGATTTAAAATTAAAGGAGGGGGGATAAATAATAATTTAAAATCATTAGATATAGTATCTCACATTTATTTTGAACCATTTAAAATAGATAAACCATCTACAATTGATGAACATGTTCGCAACCTCACTAACATACTTCACCTATAACCTAAGAGGTTTAAACTCATAAAATAAACTCTAAACATAAAACCAGAGATGAGAGCCATGAAATAATGAATTAAAAATCATATGGAATAAATTTTACCAATTATATTTTATGAACAAGTTCATACAGAAGCAAAACCTTTAAGGTATGGGGATTATCAAGCAAAATAAGACAGTCAATTTATTAAGAATGGTTCATAAAGTATAGGCAATAATTATTAAAAATATAAAAATTAAAATTAAGTATAAAAATTTTAATATCCACCACCAATATAATTTCACCTGAAACCTCTCCTACTGGTCGTACCATCAAAAGATTTGTTGACTAGTTTCATAGGCCTATGAGATTGTTGAAGAAGAGAAATATTTTTAATCATTTTTTTGGCACTTCCAAAGTATATCAAGAATGTAAATGGAGCCAAGGAAGCTGGAGGGTCACTCTATAATATTTTTCCATGTGTCACTCTCCACCATAGGCTATACAACTACCAAAATGCCTTCTTTTTCACTTGTTTTCTTGATTTTTCAGTTAGGAACCTACAAGTTTGAGTTAGGAATGACATTTATAACAATGAATTTGATATATTAGACATTAGAAGAGATTTTATAACACTTTTACACCTTTTAAAACCATACCACCTTCATTTATGACCCATATATGACCCCTAAGTAACTTAAAATGACACAAGGATGAAGATAAATCTAGAAACATATTAAATGACAAAACAAAATATCATGACACACCCTATATCATGATATTGGACCCATATATAAAATTTTGGACTATAGGGTGTTGACGTATTTTGACTTATGGTCAAAATAGTTAACATTCGTAGTAATTTCCCAATGGTGATATGCTTGTTATGCCAAGACCAATAGCCTAATATTGTCCATTAGGACATGGAGTCACCTATACACAATTTTGACACATAATTTTCATTTGAAACCATACCAAACAATAAAGGAAAGGACACACAAAATAAGACACAAAAAACACACATGTGTTCTCAAGAACACTTTTGAAAAACAACACAATAATTGAAAAAAGGACACACACACCTAATATACTATTTACAAGGCCTCAATTTTTAGGTGAAACATGTTACCATACTTCAACCAGGGTCAAAGATCATTCCTCTTGCATATTTATCACTACTTGAAGGCAATCTAGCATGAGAATCATGCTCATCATCAACCACTTACATATGCAAATGATCAAGAATCTTACCATCTTTGGATCTCCTTATGTCTACAAGTGAACTATTTATAAACTTCATGAATGTTATAATTTTCTCTCTAAAGACCTTGACTGGGACTACAAGTTGGTTGATCTTTATCATGTTTGATCTACACTCTCAAATTATAGATTAGAATGTATGATAACTACCTCAATCCTTCCATCCTCTTGGGCATGATGTACTTGATGCTTGGAAAAATCAAGATGGTATTCATTTTGTTCCATAATAATTGGGATTAATTCATCCTTAGGATGGGGTCTTGACTATTTCTCAAGCATAACCAAATCTACCTTGACCTTACTAGGTTTCTTTATGATTGTAGACTCTTGGACAATAGACTGATGTTCATATTCATCACAACATAGCCCTTACTTTAATTCTTGATAGAGAAATAAATATATTGATCATTATTATCATTAAAAAACTTGACATTATATATGTAATCATTTGGAGGAGAAGTGGTATCACCTAACTAATCAAATTCTTGACATATGGCATTGAACCTTTACCATAAGTCATCCTCCTCTTTTTAAAGAATGTCATCATCAAAGTTAGATTAATCAATAGTAGGAATAAACACATTGTTCTTCTCACCATCTTAATAAATTATGTAATTTAATATATCATCATCATATACATAGATCAAGTAGTTACTCATATTAGCTTATGAGAAATAATGTTTAACACTTACCTCAGCTTCATCAAATGGTTCTTCATGGATGATATAGGTACCAAGGTCAGTTTGATTAATGTATACATAAGGATCATTGTCATAATCATCTTCACCATAATCATCTAGAAAAAAGTTATCTATGCCTTCAAGTTGATAAGCACCATCATCCAAATTAGACTCGTCTTTCTCATGGACAACATAATTCAAGTTAGAACTTGCCACAACATAGGGCTCAATGTGAAACCTTATAAGGGGTTGAGTTATTATGGTCACCTTGGTTCCATACCTTATCCTAATGGCCAAGAAGGACTAGCCAGCTAAGAATTAGCCACATATATTGGCTATAATGTCTCTTAAAAGATAGATTTCAAAATGAGTGGGAAGATCCATAATAATAATGTCTTGAAGAATGGGAAAACTAAGATAGTCATGGAGGAAAACCATCAAGTTTTTTATCAAACCTATTGTATTAGTAGGTGTACCATATATATGAAGCACTTCTTTGTTATGGGTTTCATACATTAGGCCAAAATTATCAACTACAACTTTGGGAATGACTGATGTAGAAGCTCCACTATCAACTATGCAATTGTGAACTACTTTGTCACCGATAGTGAGAGTGAGATATAAAGGTGGCTTCTCAACTTTGGTAGATGGCTCAAAATTTTTATTAGGGGCATCAATAAGGGCTAAATTGCCATGAATATTTTTTGGAGGTGAAAGACTATTACGATTAGTGGATTGTTATTTTTGCTGGAGTTCCTTTTGGTGAGGCATATTAAGGATATCCCACAAAGAGATAGATGCCTTATCATTATTCAATGAATACACTATTTTTAGAGAATAAATTCTTACCTTATATTTATTCCTTGGAGGTAAAGGATTACTTGAAACTTGAGGAATATAATCACCTTGAGTAGACCTTATCAAATTTTTATTTGTATGAGGTGCAGGAGCATTTTGAACTATCATACTTGCAGCCATGCCTTGCTACCTTGTAGGAGGATTGGATGAAATTTTAGGAACATTACCATCATCTCCTAAATCTTTCCTCTTGGTCCTAGTTTTATCTACCATATAATTTCCTTGGTTGAGCACAAAAGTATCCTCAACTAGGAAGTTGGTGAAGCTTTCCCATGAGGTTTACAACCTTGATTTGATTACATCAAGACTTCATCTTCCACTGATAGGAGATAAGTGACTCCTCCTTGAGAAACTAGATATTTCTCTCCACCCTTAATGGCATCCATGAATTTTCCTTGGTTCCAATATTATCATTTCTCCATGTTGTTATGCACCAATACCATCTCTCTTATGTTGGTGGTGGAAGTAGGATTACACACATTAACAAGCCTATTGAAGTTGGGCTGCCCTTTACCTCTCCCTCTACCATATTGTTTACCATATTATTATTGGTAAGGATAAGGATTTTTATATTCTCCTTGTTGATTATTAGCTTTCCTAGTTTTATCCTTTAAGGCTAGGAATCTTGGCTTCCAATCAACATCATCTTTTACCTTCTTAGGAGCAGCTCTAAGATTGGTGTTGCCATTACGAACCTGAGCCACACTTAGAGTATTATAAGGAATATTAAGAATTAGAGGAATAAACACCTTAAGAGGTAGCTTTATAGATTTAATGAAGGTATTATTATCTCTAATGTAAATTTTATATGCTTCAAGAAGAGTGAAACCACCCATGGATTGAAGCATGATGGAAATATTAGTAATAATTGATCTCAAGTAGGTAGGGAACACAAAACTAACAAGCAGTCTCATGGGAGGATGGAATATATACCAATTATTTTAAAACCTCTCATTAAAGTCATAAATTATTTCCTTGGAGGATTTTTGGATCATATTTAGCTGATGTATGAGAGAAGTAATGACACTTTCATCTTCAAACCTAGAAGTTAGAAACATTAAAAAGTCATCCCATGATGTGATTCATCCACCAAGAAAATTCATATACCAATCAAGTTTTTTCCATATAAGGGACATGGAAAGGAGTCTAATTGAAATATTATCCTTGGTGACATTATGGAAACTAAAAAAATTGGAGGTATCCCTAATGTGTTCACTAGGTGTGACATGAACTTCACCATTGAATGTGGGCACACTCTTTGTAGCATTAGGGGGAATGGCATCATATGTATCAAGATTAATTGTATTTTCAATATTAAAGGTAGGGAAGGAATTTGTCCTATCCATGATGGATTAGATTTATTTAAGTTATTTACTCTCTTAACTATAAAAATCTTCTTGGTCTTCAAAGGGTAGATTAGGCTAATGGTATTGAACTTCAAGAGGAAGTTCAAGATGAAAAAATGGATTGATAGGATTGAGAACTCTACTAGATGATGATCTATCAAGGACCATGAAGTATGAGAGAAAATTTATGACAAAATAATGGACTAAAAACATATTTTACCTTAAATGGAGTCACCAAATGTTGATTAGCACACCAATTTGTAGCTAATGTTGTCAAGATCAAATTTTACCTTGACAAGTTAACTTGAGTAAAATGGGTGCCATCAGGTGTGCCAGAACTATTGTCACCAATTATTGAATCCTATAGGAGGCTATTCAAGTCTCCTCAAAATTTTGGAAACATGGTAATACTTCTATGTATGTGGGTTTACCTATAGTAGAAGTAAACCTCTAGTTTTAAGGGATACCTCCCTGAATTTACCTTGAAGTGGTTAACACCTACACTAACTATTTACTTGTGGGAAAAGGGAAAGAAGTATTCATGAAATGAAAATACTCTAAGGGGGTGATACAAAAAAATTATTTCCACAAGACCAATATAATTTTCACTAATAAATTATAACTACAAACTAGCTTTAAAGTCCTGAGAGGTTCTAACATAAGTGTTTTAATATAGAGGTGATATGTATAAGACCACTCAAGGTAAGTGAACCAAAGGGAATATTTTAAACTATAAGGACAATTTTACACTTTAAATGATCCTAATACACTATCTATACTCTATATGACCTATTAGAATATGAATTCTTGCATAAACATGAAAGGATAAGGAAAAGCAAGGATAGAATATTATCATTCAACATCACCATGAATCATTTTGCACACTTATAAAAATGCTCATGAACTCAAAAAAATTGCATTTATCTATCAGATTAAAATTAAAACATCAATCCAATAGGGATTCACCATACATGGAGTGGAATTAGTCTACAAGAGACAAAATGGCTACTACTTATATAATTTGAGAGGGAGAGAGGATAATGAAGTCAAAGAGTCACAAAGAAACGTTTAAAGATAATAAAAAGAGTTAGATATGAAAGAGTATTAAGTATGAGACATACCATGAAAGTTTTACTTGGATAAATGTCCCTCAAAGAATGAAACTCTTAAAATGTGGCATATGATTCTTTATTTACTTACCTAGAAACTACCTTAATCATTTGTCCTTCTTGGAATGTTCCATAGTAGACTAGGATAGATGAGATGATTTAAAATAAATGGGAGGTTATAAAAATTCCCCAACATAAATTGGTTATGTCCCTATTCATTGACATTATTTTGGACATGAGTTATCACTACCTATAGTCATGATCACCCTCCTTTCACTTACCTCTCACACTTGGCACCAAAGAGGTATTCAAATTTACAATAAAATCCCTATAGAGGATTATATGAAATTTATTAATATACATCATGGAATTATATTAATTATATATACCTTAAAAGGCCTTCCACTTAGAGTTTTCACTTTCTTACTTGCTGGTCATTCCTTATTCACAATGCCAGTTTGGACTGACTGAGATGAAGGTGTTATAAAAGGAACTTTTGATCTATATTGAAGAAATAAATGGATATTATGAGTTATTATAGGTACCAATATCTATCCAAAAAATTATTTTCATCTCTTGAAACCCTTATGTACCTATGATACACCAAAAATAGTCAATAAGATCCATTTTCCACCTTGTCCATATAATTAGGGTGAAATGAAAATGGATAGAAAGGAGTCATAGGGATTCATATACATGATCCAATAAATTTCATGTTCATTAAATCTGTCATATATTCCTCTCCTTGTTAATTTTCCCAATTGGGTCCTTCGCAAGGGTTTTAGAGGGTTTTAGGGTAGTTTTAGCCCTTAGCATTCATTTATAAATATCTAACATTAGAAACTTGAAACAATTACACATGAAATTTTTTTGTCACCCTATATAACATTTGATATCTCCTTGAGCTCCCATGATAAGGTTCTATGCTTTTGTGAGCTCTTAAACTTGCCTACTCAAGCTCTTCTCTTCATTCTGTGTAAGCTACCAAGTTCTCAAGTCAAGAAATGACTCTCTCATGTATTTCTATAAAAAATAAAGTTTATTTTGTTGGAATTATCTAAAAATATTTTTTGGGGGTGAATAAATTTTGTAAAAAATGTCTATTCAATTCCATTCATTATTCCATGAAGCATTCATTCACATGAAAGATCAATGCATAAATGCACAACTACACAAGCATATCATAAGGGAATACAAGAGATATGTGGGAAACCCTCTTGGGGGATAAAAAATACTAAACCATTCACATGGAATATAGTCCTATAATTTAAATATCTAACTTTTAGTGAATTACCTAATTCATAAGGAGCTCCAACCCCTACCTAGTTAAGCACCCACTCAACTAGTCTTATTCAAGTTCTATCTTGCAAGGAGGCTCCAACCCCTTAGGTAAATTAGAACCAAATAAGTCAAATATAATATTTAATAAAATTATAACAAATTTTTATAACTTTAATTGATTATTACCTCCTTTTTTTCACTCTTTACCCTTCAATCTCACCCAAATAGCCTCTTAGGCCTTCTCGCTCAACTAGCCTCTTCTAGGCTCATTAGCTCCATTGACATTATCATGTACCTATAGAAATATAATATTTTTTCATGTCTAATCCCATTATCCCTATTATATTCCTTAATTACCTAGTTATTCTCCTTCAATAATAACTTTTATTCTCTTAAGTCCACTCTACACTTGCCCAAATAATCTAACTAGGCCTTGCTTTTATACCATACACTTGATTGTAACCATATAGGTCATAAAATATTCTTATCACACTTTTATTATACTTTTAATAAGTCTTATTGAACTTTACACAAGCTAAAAAAACCATCACTTTGGTTTTCCATTTCCATTAAGGTCCAAATCCTTCATTACGCCTAACAGAGACCTAAAGGTATTAGGCCTTCTCTAAGGCACACATTACACTCAGACCCATTAGAACATATTTAGTCTCTTAAAATTATTAAAAAATTAAAATATCACTTAAATAGTCCCTTAATAATATCTCCTTATGTCCCCAACACCATTTTATTCATTTCACACCTTGAATCAAGTTATTAGGCCTACTTGCCATTAGCCATTCATACACCTAGAAAATATGCCTTACAAAACTGAAGCATACAATTAAATTTTCCACATGAACATATGAAATAAACACATTTATATAACATTAATTACCTCATGGTAATCACCATATATATTTTATTTCACTAATCAAATGAAAAATCCTCAAACCAACTCTTGCAAAAAGACCACTCAGAATGGTAAAACATAATCAAAGTACAATCAAGAACTCTTAAGTCTCCAAAATTTAATAAGGAAAAAATAATATTAAAAAATAATTATTATGAACCTTTGATACCTATGTAACATCTTAAAACTCATTGGATTCATCCAATATTGGAAAAACACCCCAAACTCACTTTTGCAAACTGACTACTCAAACTACATGTAGCCTCCAAAAACATAGTTAGATAGAAGTTCATCTATAGTAATTAAAATGAAACTTACATGAATTATATTTTAAATTAATATCTCATATATTATATTTATTTCACCCTCTAATTAATCTATCATATTCTTAAATATCAATCACTAGTTTTACAGACCAATCTACTCAATCCTCTATCTCACTATCTTAACATAGTTTGCTAAGCCATTTTGGCTTCCACACCTCAAGACCTTAACCTATATCTAAAATTTATATAAATAATTAATATATAAATTAGGTATATAAAAACAAAAATATATTCATTATATGCATAGAATCCTATTATAGGTTTTCAAACACCTCACTTCACTTTACAAACTTGTAACTATCATTTCTATTTTAAGGCATAGGCATGATGATCATGACTTCTCACCAATGTAGGGAAAATTTATTTAAATTAAAATGAATTTTTATTATACTAAGATATCATAAAATAAAATTATAACAAAATGAAATATATTTCAAATGAAAAATGTAGAACATATAGACAAATCCTTGAAACTATCTTAACTCATACAAATAGGTCACATTGAGGTACCTTATTAATCATATGTGAGCATAATATACACTTATAAATCAATTTAAAAATATTTATATGTATTTATAAAATACACCAAACAATTTTATTCATATTAATCACATACAACCAATCCCTAAATGCTTTCTCACTATGACTAGCTTTTTCTCACTATTTTCACTCTTTACCATTTTAGCGATAGGTCATCTTGGGTGACCAAATTTATTGAAAAAAAAAATTTAACACACCCATAAAACACAATTCAAATCAATAAAAGTATTTACCTTCAACCTTCATCAAATTTAATGCATTGATCTGGTCAACCCTATCTGTAACACCAAATTCTTTAAAAATAAGCAATTATCTATAGGTTCTACTCACTATCTTGACACACCACTACCACCTAAAGATGCCTTAAGGAGTAATATAAAACATAAAAACATAAAAAAAATATTTACCAATCTATTATTTTCCATTTCCAACAATTTTTCTTCAATAAGGTTATTAAGAGGGTTTCAAACCAATTAACCTCCTTAACAATTATTCATACAACTTTGTCCCTTAAATGTCAAACTAATACTTGTAAATAATTATGAGTAACCTTTTCCATCTCTCAAAAAATGATAATATTCCCATGAAACTATCACATATTATAATGAGCACCTAAACTTCCTTCTCAGGCTTCAAAACCTTCAATCTGCATACATAAAATACCTTTAAATGTGATTTCTTACATTTTATTTTTCCTCAGGGCCTAAAAATTGATCATAAATTTTGAATAAACCTATAAATCCTCATTCCATTCTCACATGGTTAATATCACTTTGAAAAATCAAATTGACTCCTTATTAGACCTCACTAGGTCTCTTCACACACCAGGTCTAGAATTGCTAGTTACATTTTGACCTTTGGACACACTTGAAAACTTCTTATTATAATCTCAACACCTCATACACATATAAAATTAACTCATACCATGTTATTAATGTAAAATACATGTTCACATAGGTCTCACACTTCTCATCTTAACCATCTACCAAGCTTGTGTCTTCATAATAGGTTTCTCATGCAATAGTTATTCCTTAATACCCAACCTTGGAGATCTTTTAAAGTATTTTTTACCTTATAAACATCATAAAATAGTGTCCAAAATCATATAAAATTATCTATAACTGATTTTGTCAACTTCAAGCTCATACATATCAACATTATTCCTCTATAAGCTATGTTCATGCTTACGAACAAGTCTAAACATAAAGGTTTACTAGGTACTATACCTCTTCAATACCTTCCTTACATTGTAGATGCATTATCACCTTATTCATATGTTCAAAAACCCTTTTTATAAGCTCTACCATTTATTTTCACACCTTTTCACACATAAATATCAACATTATGCCTCTGCAAGCTATGTTCATACTTAATAACAAGTCTAAACACACATGTCTACTAGGTACCATACCTCATGGAGTCCTTACTACAATTGTAGATGCATTCTCACCTTATTAATATGTTAAAAAAACATTATCCTATGCTCTAACACTTATTTTCACACCTTTTCAATAGGTTCATTATCTTGTTATACCATAACACTATGCTAATACTTTATATAGAACTCAGGAATTTATTAGGCCATGCTTGAGATTATCATGAATACTTATCATGCCACTTCACATGTTCACCTATATGACATAAATGAAATTAAGCTACCTTTGACATTAATTATAACCTTAATTCCATAAACACATCAATATAACATACCTCAACAATCTCCCCCTTTATCATTGATGTCAAACATACTAACACAATAAACCATTCTCATATTTCCTTAAGCTAGATTTCCCATTTAGTGTTTTCCCCCAATTTGGAATTAATGAGAAAAGTTATTTATAACATCACTACTGATCCTTGGACCTAACCATTCAAAGAGATATCAATCTCCTCCTTTATCCATGCATACTTGAAACTAAAAATTTGTTGTTTACAATAGATACAAAACTCATTTTCTTACCTTAAAATAAGATCTTTAGATCAAGCTTCCTCTTTATTCATGATTACTAGTTTCTTATGGTCTAAAAACATAAGCTTATATATCTTTCTCAAACCTGTAAGAGGTCTTGTCAAGACACACTCAAAATGTAAAATAAACCTTCAAGACTCCTCATTCTTCAAGTTACTTCATGAATAAACTTGGACTCTTTATAACCCTCTTGAAGACTCCATTAGCCCTCATTCTACTAATAGGTCTCATGGAGGCATTCAATATCTTGATATTGTTATTTAGAACTTGTCATTTTTAGAACACTATGACCATCTTAATTTTATTTTCAACATGATACTACATCCCCTCATGATCTTATGAGGTCACCAAGACATCAAGAGACCATTTCAATATATGACACAACTTCAATGATCACCATAACTTCATTCTTCAAGATTACTAGCTTTGTGTCATGATACAAGACATGACCATCTTCATAAATTATATGTATACTCTCATAACACCAAAAGCTTGTCATTTTACTCTTTGATCAACACAAGACCATGGATCTTCATGAGAAACTTTCTCTACCTCCAATGGCATTAGTCATGTAGACCAATATACAACTCTTTTGATAAAAAATTCTAATACTTGCCTCTTAGACCTCACCATGAGCTCAAACATGCATGACAAGGAAGTCATCAACTTAGGGTTTGAAGACACTAGAAGAATTAAAACCTTTACCTCACTATTATATGAGTCTTAAGTTTATTCATCACTTTTGAGTTCAAAATTAATCAGATAAATTGCTCCTAGAGGAACAACATGACCTAAATAATACCTAAATTCACTTAGATAAATCATCTCAATGGACCAAAAAAATATATAACTTAAACAAGTCACCCATGTATGCCATTCACAAAGACCTTCAGAATACAACCACTTTCATTGATTTTCTCAAGTTCAAACCTATATGGTTTCAAGAGTACCTTCAATCTATCTTCCTATTGTCTCATTAATCATGTTAAAATGATATAATCACCTTATTATTACATATTCAAATGTATTATGTAGAAAGGAAACTTTGTAAACAAGCTCAATCAACCACCTTCTCTTGTAAAACATTCAATATTCTATTGACGTCTTTCAATAATAAGTGTACTTATGATTTAAATGAGGTCCTCCATTTGGTCTGGTTACCCCAAAGTGTATATGCTTAAAAAAATGGATGCATAAACAATAATACATGTTCACACCTTTAAACCTCATTAAGGCTCAAACAGACCTCAAATAAGTCTCAATAATATACTTAGACTTCTAATCAAACCACTTCTCATTAATGATAGATTCAAATAATCAACTTAATTTATGTATCTTGATGACCAACTCATCCTTCACTTGTAGATATATTTGTGATGAAATAGGTCACTTCATAGCATCTTATGTTCCTTAAGATCATTAACCACATATTTTAACTCGTGATTCTCCTTCCCTAGATGCTTGGCCATCTTGTGCTTAAAATAATTGCCTTTATGATTGTTAGGCATACTCCAAAGGACCTGATATGATAACAATTATTTTAAGAAGATACTAAGAGGGGGGGAGTGTAAATCAATTTTTTAAACAAAGTCTATTCAATTCCATTCATTATTCCATGAAGCATTCATTGACATGAAAGATCAATGCATAAACACACAACTACACAAGCATATCACAATAGAGTACAAGAGATATGTGGGAAAGCCTCTTGGGGGGAAAAACCCACTAAACCATGCACATGGAATACAATCCTATAATTTCAAGATCCAAAGTTTATTGAAGTACCAACTTCACAAAAAGCTCCAACCCTTGCCTAGTTAAGCACCCACCCAACTAGTCTTCCACAAGCTCAATCTTGCAAGGAAGATCCAAACCCCTAGGTAACTTAGCACCAAATAAGTCACCTATAATATTTTATCACCTTAAAACACCTGTTTATAACTTCAGCTGATGATTACCTCCTTTGTTTTCACTCTTTACCCTTCAATATCACTCAGATAACCTCTTAGGCCTTCTCACTCAACTAGCCTCTTCTAGGCTTATTAGGTTTATTGACCTTATCATATACATATATAAGATAATAATCATGTATTATCATATTATCCCTCTCATTTTCCTCAATTAATTTCTTATTCTCATTTAATTAGCCTTTTTCTTCGCTTAAGTCCACTCTACACTTACTTGCCCGATTAGCCCAATTAGGCGTTAACTTTATACCATACACTTGCCTGCACCCATATAGGTCAGACAAGGTCATTATAAAATTTTATTATAATTTTAATAGGTCTTATAACACTTTACACAAGTGAAACAACCATCACTTTGGTCATCCTTTTCCTTTAAGGGCCAAATCCTTCATTAGGCCTAATAGAGACCTAAAGGAATTAGGCCTTCTCTAAGGCATGCATTACACTCAGACTCATTTAACCATATTGAGTCTCTTAAAATGATTTAAAAAATTAAAACATAAATTTATTATTCCCATAAAAATATCTCCTTGGGTTCCAAACACCATTTGATTCATTTTACACCTTAAATCATGTTATTAGGCCTACTCACCATTATCCCTTCATACACCCAAAAAATATGCCTTACAAAACCGAAGCATATAGTTAACTTTTCCACATGACCATATGAAAAAAACACATTTATAGAACACTAATTACCTATTAATCATCACCATATCCATTATATTTCACTAAACATGCCAATAGGCCTCAAACCAACTCTTGCAAAAAGACCACTCATAATGTTCAAACATAGTCAAGTATAGTCAAGAACTCTTGACTCTACAAAATTTAATATGGAAAAAAGTAGATTAAAAAATAATTATAATTAAAATTTGAGACATAATTAACATATTAAAACTCATTTTATTCTTCCACTCTTGTAAAAATACCACAAATTCACTTCTGTAAAGTGACTACTCAAATTGCCTATAGCCTCCAAAAACATAGTGAGCTAGAAGTTCATATTTAGTAATTTAAATGACACTTACATGACTTATATTTTACATTAATATATAATATATTATATTTATTTAATACTAAAATTAATATATAATAATCTCAAATATCAATCATTGGTCTTACAAACCAATCTTCTCAATACTCTATCTCACTATCTTAACACATTTTACTAAGCCATTTTGGATTCCACACCTCAACACCTTAACCTATGTCTCCAATTTACATAAATAATGAATATGTAAATTTTATATATATATATATATATATATATATATATATATATATATATATATATATCAACTCATGTTATATGGATTCAAACACCTCACATCACTTTTCAAACTTTGAACTATCATTTCTAGCTTAAGACACAAGCATGATCATCATGAATTTTCACACCTATAGAGACACTTTATTAAAACTTATAGGGAATTTATATGATCCTAAGACATACTTATATTAAATAAAAATAAAAATAAATAGATTTCAAATCATAAATGTGTAACATATAAACCAATCTTTGAAATTCACTCTTTCACTATCTTGACTCATATAGATAGGTCACTTTGAGAGTAATTTCTTGCTCATATGTGAGCACATTAAATGACTATAAAGAAAGGTAAAAAAATTTATATGTATTTAAAAAATACCCCAAACAATTTTATTCATCCATAATCACCTACAACCAATCCCTAAATGCTTTCTCACTATGACTAGATTTTTTTCACTATTCTCACTTTACCATTTTAGCGATAGATCATATTGGGTGACCAAATTGATTGAAAAAAAATATATAAATCACCCAAAAAACATCATGGACATAAAAAAAAAGTTTTTATCTTAAACCTTAATCAAATTGAAGCATTTATTTGGTTAACCCTACTTATAACACCAAATTCTTTTTAAAAAAGTAGTTTTTGTAGGTTTTACTCATTGCCTTGACATGTCATTCCCATCTGAATATGATTGAAGGAGTCCTATAAAAAATACAAATATAAAACAATATTTTCCAATAAATTATATTCCCTTTATAACATGTTTTATCCAATTATATTTTTAAGAGGGTTTTGAGAGGGTTTTAGACTAGTTAACCTCCTTAATGATAGTTCATATAGTTTTGTCCCTTAATTGTAAAAATAATTCTCATAAATACTTATTAGGACCATTTTACATCTATAAAAAAATAATAATATCTCCATTAAACTATCACACATACCAATGATCACCTAAACTTCCTTCTCAAGTTTGGAAACCTTCAATATGCATACATAGAGACCTTCAAATGTGATTTCTTGATTTTTTTCCTCAAGGCCTAAAACATGATCAACACATTTGAATCAAAATATAAATCCTAATTATATTATCACATGGTATATATTACTTTTAAAACTCAAATTGACTCCTTATTAGATCTCATTAGGTCTCTTTGCACACTAGGTCTAAAACTGCTAGTTACATTTTGACTTTTAAACATAATTGAAAACTTCTTGTTCTGCTCTCAAAAACTCATCCACATATCAAATGCACTAATACCGTGCTTTAAATATGTCATACATATTCACATAGGTCTCAAACTTCTCATCTTAACTATATACCAATCTTGTGTCTTCATACTAAGTCTCTCAAGCAAGAATTATGTCTCAATACTTGACCTTAGAGATCTTTTGAAGGATTCTTTGCCTTATACACATGTTGACATAGTGTCTAACATCCTATAACATGATTTATCACTGATTTTATCAACTTCAATATCATACATATCAACATTATGCCTCTAAAATCTATGTTCATGCTTAAGAACAAGTCTAAACACACTGATATACTAGGTATCATACCTCTTAGAGACCTTCCTACCATTATAGATGCATTCTCACCTTATTCATATCTTCAAAAAACATTATCATATGCTCTATCACTTATTTACACACCTTTTAAATAGGTTCATCATCTTTTTATACCACAACACTATGCTTGATGAGGCCACCGACTGCTTACTGCTATAGCCTCATCCATGTATAGTCTATCCCCATTTTCTATATAAATCCCATAACTATCTATCACTAATTAAAATGAATAAATGAAGCTATGATTTTGTATGTTCATTAATGTGTGTGTGTGTGTGTGTGTGTGTGTGTGTGTGTGTGTGTGTGTGTGTGTGTGTGTGTGTTATGTTATGAATTATGGATGATTTTCCTTGATTGAATTTTATTGGTGTGACTTTATCTAACAAGCATGTGAAAGATAATGTAAACTTGTAGAATCTTGATATAGTCATAGCTTCTCTAGGCTATCGATAGAAACTACAGGCTTCACCTATAGGTTCCCTAAAACCACTAAAGAGTGCCTATAGCAATTTTAGGATTCACCTATAGGTTTCCTATAGCCACTACAAAATACCCACAATAACTAAAGTTTGCACCTATAGGTTGCCTGTAGCCATTATAGGGTGCTTGTAGTTACAATGTGAAGTAGAGTCATTATTGAAGAGACCTTATAGATACATCCAACTATCTTTGGAAACCAACAAATAGTTGAGAAGAATCATAGTTGTATGGATTCCCTACATTCAAAGATATGTTGTATATGCTATCAAAAATAGTAAAGACAAGGGTAATGAGAAAAGAACAAAAGGAGATAAAACAACAAAACAATATGCTTTGTCTCTAACCCAGTTAAGCCTAAAGTAAGTAATTTTGGTTACTAACTACTTGAAGGTTGACTAGGGTAGTTTCTAAGTATTTGTATTCTTTTGTGTTTGGTGTTTTTACTTTAGAACTAATAAACTACCTTTCTTATTTAAAGGTGGAACTTAGACCAAATAAGGCGTTAGATAATTTTGAGGAAATATTAGCAAAAATTTTTAATATATCCTTTGTATCTAGAATTGAGTAATGAGAAAGTTGAATTTTTAAAAAGTGAATTATCTCAGAGAGGGATTGGATCTCAGTTATAAATGAGGAAGGACCCCCTCAGAATGAGCTGTTGTGAAGATCCTGACCCTCTTTGATTTTTAGTATGTTTTGTAAGTAGATTTTACTGTTAAGTTTGATTCTATAAGTGTGATGCATGTCTAATACATAAGTGTGGAATAGTTCCATAATTCTATCATAGCAATATCATAATACAACTACTCAGTAAAATTTAGCATAAATCTATTATACTACAACTAGAAAACAAGTTGATTTCTGAATCAGTAATGCATATATATTGTTGACACTCTTGAAAATCTTACACACATAGGGTTGATAATTAATTTTCAATTAGACTAGCAAATCTAGTATTCATCAATTAATTAGTATACACAATATTTTGGCACCGTTGCCAAGAAGGGTGTCAATTATTGTTTTTGAAATAAATCATTAATTTTATTTAGTTAATGCACTATTTTATGCAACTGGGCAAGTTGAGTGAGGATATTATGGCGTCTTATACCAGATGTCTAAGTTACTAGACATATAGTTCCAATTGAGCAATTCAAGTGAGGGCACTACAGTGTCTTATGCCAGATGTCTAAGTTTTTAGAAGTAAATAGTGCATGAGTTTCTTATTTCTTGATTTCTAAAATAATTTTTTTGCTTTCATTTCTAGTTTTCTAGAATAAATTTCTTGCTTTCATTTCCTATTTTATAGAAAAGATTTTCTTGCTTTCATTTCCTATTTTTTAGACTAAATTTTTCCTACTTTCATTAGTTAATTTTTTTTACTTTATAGAAGTAAAATTTTAATTCCTATTGTTTTGATTTCAACATTGTTTTATTTTTTCATTATTTTTTTTTAAAATTGTTTTGAAACAACCCCTTTTTTAAACACATGAAAATAAAAAAAAAACCAACTCTATGTAGGAAGGAATAGGATAGCTGAAAGAGTGATATAACATTTATGCAAAAAAAAAGATTCTCAAGGGAGATTCCTACCAAACAAACCATAATTTGCTGTTGAGAAAGAACCATAATTATCTATAACAACTAAAACCCCTATTGAGGAATATACCATAAGTTGAAAGGCTCTTGAAGAAGATAACTCTACAAACTAAAGAAGATAAATTATAAGTGAAGCACTATTGGCTCTGAGAAAGGAAACATAAGTAGAAGAAGTAGTAGCTAAGATGATAATAATAAATGAAGGAGAAGAACTACATGAGCTAGACACTTTGAAAAGTAATATATTTACAACATTTTAGCAAGGCTTTCTTGACTAAATCAAATAAAGCTCAAGAGAATATTTAGATTCTTCATCCAATAAAAAGACTGAGGATCAATAAATAAATGTTTATTATCAAGCTAAATTAAGAATTGACATATAAATTGAGGATGAGATATTGATTACATTTGGTATCCATATCATGATAAAATCCATCATGAGTAGAGAAGGAGACTTTGTGGAAGATAGTGGAACTTCAGACATAGTTACTTTTGAATTTCCTATTCTAGGTGCAATAAGAGTAAAACAAATGAAAAACATCCCACCCTTAGCCTTGCCCAATTTCAAAGGTACACTATCAAAATACTTGGACACATTCTTGTTTGAATTTGATATCCTCTATAGAAGATATAACTACAAGTAGGATGCACAAAAATTGAAACTTTTTCCAGCTACTCTCAAAGACTCAACACTTCGCTGGTTTATGGGACTAGGTAGCAATTCAGTCCGTACTTGGGAGGACATGAAAAAAGAACATTTTGGCCAAGTATTAGGAATATGGAAGAGGTAGAAGTTATAGAAGAAATGACATCTTTAGAGTGAATCAGGAAGGGGATGAATCCTTGAAGGATTATGTTGAATGGTTCATGTTCAGTGTGCAAAAATTTAAGAAAATTACACTTAAAAAATAAACATTGAAACTCATCTTCCTAAAAGGAGTCAGAAGAGATTGTTTGGAAGCCTTGGACCTAATGAGTAGAGGAGATATTTCTCACCTACCATTCTCAAACATCAAAGAGCTGAGCAAGAATTATTCTAGATTTACTATAAACAAAGTCAGGGGAAACAAGATTCCATTGGTAGCTACAAATGGCCTATCAAAAATAGAGGTTAGTAACCTATTACAAGATTTGAAATATGACATCATTAGCCATTTGGCCACCCAATTAGACATCCTACATTTAAGATAAAATCAAGTAGCTTTGGATCAATCCTTTACCATTTATTATCCATACTACATGAAGACAAAAGTTGATTTTAGATGTCGTGATGTTTGGGCTAAAGTAGCTCACATAACATCTAAAGAACAAAAAATAGTAGAGTTACACAATATAGGAGGAGATGGTGATCAATTTTTATATGATACATAGAGAATGCCATGGTTTTAATGACCACCTTATCAAGGTATGGGACAAAATCCACCTTTTTCAAAATCTACCTCCTTTAATTCACAATTTTCAAATGTTATTCCCAATTGGAATAATCCTTGGATGAACAATCCACCTCCCAATTCTAGCTGGGAACCACCTCAAGCAAGCTACCCCACCACCTCTTGGTAGCCTCAATAAAATGTATCCCCATCTTGGATGTAAGCTTGGTAACCACCCTAAGTCCCACCCCTCGCAAACCAATGGCAACAACCTAAAGACCAAACTAGCCATGGGGTATCTCTCTAAGAGGATGTCTTCCACAATAACAACAACCTCTTACTCTTATTCCTAATACACAAGTTGCATCCAAGACTAATCATCTAGCTACCTAACTTGTACAAAATTCTACAAATAAGCTAGTGTAATCTATATTTAATACTGAACCTATTTACTACCTGACATACACAATGAACATTAGTGAAGTTCACCTTCATTTATGAGAGGTTATACCACCCCCAATGCCACCTATAATAAGGGATTCAGATGATGAAACCTTATAAAAACATGCTAACACACCAAAATCATCTCAAGAACTTTTTGAACCAACACATAAAGCTATTGATGAAATATCCCCACCATTTCTAGAACATCTCAACCTTTAATTCCATACAATTGAAACTAACTTTGATCTCATGAAACAACTTAAGAACCTTTGCATTAAAATCCCTTTATTCTAAGCCATCAAAGATGTATGAATATATTCCAAAGTTGTTAGAGACCTCTATTTATGGAAACCAGGAAGGAACAAAAAAGATACCAATACTGTGGATGTGATTGGCTAGCTAGGAGACATCATGCTGGGGAATACCCTATCAAATAAGTATTCAGATCCTAAATTCTTAGTAGTTATAGTCTAGCTCCATGAATAGTAACTATCCAACACATTGATAGACCTGGGGTCAATAATAAATGTAATGACAACCAAAACCATGCACAAAACATAGCTAAATAATATTCATGCCACATCTACAATGCTACAAATGGCTGATAGATCTATAATCAGACCAAATGGAATCATTGAAGATCTTGTCATCACTATATATTCTTGGGAGTATCCTATAGATTTCATTATGCTACAACCTAAATCTAATTTGGGTGGATACCCCTTTATCTTGGGATGACCTTGGCTTACCACAATAGATGCATTCATTCACTATAGAATCGGTAACATGATGATATCCAATGGATACCACACTACTAAGTTGGTTCTTTATCCCTTAGCATAATTGATTTTTTAACTAGAGCTTACATTATGGGTTGAAGAAGAGGAGGAAGATCAACCTTCCTTGATTCTTGTATTTACCATAGACCATGTATACACATTATCTAATCAGGAAGAAGATACCATTCTTTCTAATATTCTTTAGTATAATTACCACACTACTTCCATAGATATCAACCACTTACAAATTATTGAGTACCCCTTTTACAACTTCTAGGAATTAGATAATTTTGATACATTTGTGTAGGAAACATTCCACCACTTGATACCTAATAGCTGTAGCCAAAATAGATCCATTAGCAACATGGAAATAATGAAATCACTCTCACAAAAAATTGAAATCTCTCTAGGGAAAACATAGCTTATTAATAACAAGTTAGAATTATATGAGGAAAAGTGCTTAATCAGCATGTTGAATGCTCACCAATGCAATTTTGCATGGGATTATGTAGATATGCAAGGAATCAACCTATAAATGTTCACACATCATATTTACATCAAATAAGAGTGCCAACCAATCAGATAGCCACAATGTAGAATGAATCTAGCTCTTCGAGAAATAGTAAAAAAGGAATTACAAAAACTTTTGACTACTAGATTTATATATCATATCTCTAATAGTGAATGGGTGTCACCTTTTGTAATTATTCTAAAGAAAAATGGAGAATGGCATGCATGCATTGATTATAGGGAACTCAACATAGTAACTAGGAAGGATCACTTTTCTCTACCCTTCATTGACCAAGGATTGGACACACTAGTAGGGAAGAAATATTTTTCCTTTCTAGATGGCTTCAGTGGTTACAACTAGATTAGAATTTCTACTGAGGACCAAGAAAAGACCACCTTTACTTGTCCATGGTGTACTTATGCTTATGTTATATTACCCTTTGTGCTATGTAACACTCTAGCTACATTCTAAAGAGTTGTTTTGAGTATCTTTGCAGATATGGCCAATGAATGTGTTGAAATCTACATGGATGACTTCACTATCTATGGAAAGACATTTTATGAATGCCTCAACAACCTAGAATTTTTTTTGCAACACTGTTAGGAGCACCATCTATCTCTTAGCCACAATAAATGCTATATGTTTATGACAAAAGGTATTGTCTTAGGCCACCACATATCTACTATAAGAATTAATGTTGATATTGCAAAAATCAACATCATAAAAAACGTACATGTTCCTCAAAAGCATGAATATGTTAGGATTTTTTTATGTCATGCCAGTTACTGCAAGAGATTCATCAACAATTTTAATTAATAACATCACCATTATTCACCCTTTTAACCAAAAATTCTAAATTTATTTGAACTCTTGTTTGTGATAAAACCTTCAAACAATTAAAAGAATTATTGACCACCACCCCTATTCTACATGGTCTTGATTAGAGATTTCCCTTCCACATTCACATAGATGCTTCAGATACTACCCTCAAAGTAGTGCTCTGCCAAAAATATGAAGCACTCAATTATGCCATCTATATTATAAGAAAAAACCTATAGGCAATAGAATTAAATTATACAGTTACTAAAAAGGAATTATTTATAGTAGTTTATGTTATCAACAAGGAGCCATATATACCATGCATCCATTTGGAACCTTATGAACAAACCAGCTATTCCAACCAAAGTGATAAGATGGTTACTCTTATTGAAGGAATTTGATATCACCATTGTTGATCAGCCTGGTAAGTACAATGTAGTGGGTAACTTTTTATCATGCTTGAAAACTCCTAAAGAGGATACCATAATAGATGACTTATTTCCATATGAGCACCTATTCTCTCTCACCCTTACCACACCCTAGTATGTTTATATTGCTAATTACCTTGTCACATGACTAGTTCCACAACACTTCCTCCCTAAACAAAGGAGAGGATTGATTCACAAAATTGGTAGATATTCATGGTTGTTTGGATTCTTTTTCTATACTGGACCTAAATCTATCATTAGAAGATGTCTTAGAGAAGATTTTTTAAATATCCTCAAAGCTTTCCATAATGAACCCTATAGAGGACACTTTGTAGCCAAGCATACATTAGTCAATATTTTGAATACAAGATACTATTGACCCTCACTCCATAGAGATGAAATAAGATATACTACACATTGTGATAAATGTCAATGTATGGGGAGACCCACATGATTAGATGAAATGCCTTTTCAGCCTCAAATGGTGCTTGAACCATTTGAAAAGTGGGGCCTAGACTTTTTCAAACCTTTTGATCCCAATCCAACAACAAAGAATAAATCATTGTTTGTACTAACTATGTCACTAAATGGGTGGAAGTCAAGGCTCTTACACATTTCAAGGATGAGAAGGTGGTAGCTTTTCTCTATGATTAAATATTTACTGATATGGTGTGCGACATGAAATAGTCACTAATCAAGGACCCCAATTCACTACCAATTTAATTACTACTTTGGTCTAGAAATATGAGATTAGACATAAAAAATCAACTCCATATCATCCATAGTCTAATAGATAGGTAGAAGTCACCAATAAGGAGTTATAAAATATTCTGATAAAGATTGTTAGTTTGTCTCATAAGGATTAGGAAGCTCAACTTCCTAAAGCTATGTGGGCTCATAGAATCACATGGAAGACCACTACAGGCTTCACTCCATATGGTTGGTCTATGGAAAGAAACCTATCTTTCGCATTGAATTTTAACACAAGACCTTATGGACAACATTAAAAATAGGGATGGATATATATGAAACCTAAAAAGAAAGGCTTCTATAGTTGAATGTCTTAGATGAATATAGTTAATAGACATTATAGAACATAGAACTTGTATAGTAATAATGGATTGGATGACATGACAAACACATTAAGACTAGGCAATTCCATATTGGAGATTGGGCCCTTCTCTTTGATTCTAAATACAAGGACCACATGGGTAATCTCCAGACTAGATGGTTTGGTCTTTTTGAGATTAAGCATGTTTTTGATATTGGAGTAGTTCAACTCCAAACCATTGATCTAGTAAAATTCCATCTACTCATTAGTGGCCACAGACTCAAGTTATATAAAAAGCCACTTACTCAAGAAGAATTTACTAGTTACATATGGTAGTAGTTACAAGATGGATTCAATGATACCCTAGTTATGTAGGTTGCCACATTAGACAAAAGCACTAGTACACACTTAGCTAAAAAAGGAGAGGAGGACATCCTTTCCTTCCTCTAGCATGATAAATGAGACCTTCCATTGGTCCTTGACAAGTCAAATTTTTAGGTGACTTAGCTAGGACCACTGAATAAACATTCTATTACAAACAATAGTTAGAATAAAGAAATCTAATAATGAAAACCCATTTTTGAGCATTATTGGTAACTTTTGGGTAGAGAACTAGCCTACTGGCTACCTAGATCTATAAAATGGACCTAAATAGAAAATCATCTTGCTATCTATTTAGGGGTAAAAACAAAAATAACTAAAAAGGATAATGTGAAGATAGAATTAGAGAGAAAGCAATCCCTCAAATCCTAACTATTTAAATAGGTTTTTTGGAGCTACTACAAACATTTTAATGTTTCTACAAGCATTCCTAAAAGTTGATATGGGAACCTTCTACATATTTGGCCATCACTTTGCATCTTGCTATAGTGACCTCTGTAACTACTATAGGTAGCATCTCATGCCTATTTGCACCTTTTCATAGAGCATGCAAGATAGATCATCCTATAGCTCTCACTGATAGTCTAGCTATTGGTTTTTGGGAATTATATAGAAGTCATTAGATAACCTCATGTAAGAATGTAGGATGATTTAGGTAGCATGTCTCATATCTATTACCTAAAATTTACCCCTAAGTATCAAGCTACAGAGCCATAACATAACATATAACTTCCCTTTCCATGTGGAAATGTTGTAGACTATAATTTTGCCTTCAAGGACACTCATGCTTCATCTACAATTCTAGTTCCATACTATAGACCCTACTGATTACTATAGCCAAGGCCAAGCATAAAACATATAGGGTATGCATTACATCTAGACCTTTATTAGTTAGTTCATCTAGATGGTTACTAGCTATTATTACCCTCAGCTACCTATGTAGGTTCTTCTAGCCACTTACAGAACTCAACTTTTCAATTGCCACTAGAGGGTATGATAGCAATCATTTATACTCTAAATCTAAGACCCTTGTTTAATGTAGCTTACCTTGCATTATATACACATATGTTTTAGGCATCATTAATGCCTACCAATTAGTGATATTACAATCACTTCACAAATGATCCACTTCACTCCAGCCCTAGCTTCCAACCCACTTATTGCACTATTAATCATTTCCATGAAAATATTTGCATGCTAACACATGTACGACTGCTTAGGCATCACATCTAAAACACCATTATTGTAAGGTACACCATATCTTATATCATGGAAAATGTCATTTATTAATCTAATCTAACTATATCATATTAATAATGCATATTTAATTATGAATTTAATTATTAATTCAAAAATATATCACCTCACCATTAAACCCACACTATTCCTCATGATGACCTATCTCATCCTATATTTCCTGCTCTATCCATATCACCTAAGGACACATGATAATTCAAGTTGGGGGATATGCTAAAGGTTAAGCCTCACTTAAAATGGGAACCTTGCAGCCTACAAACCCCATAGTTTGCTATTTTTAGACCTAAAACCTACTATTGATAGACTTCCATAAATCTCAAAGTGTGTGTAGTTGCCTATTGATTGAAAGGAAAGTGGATAAGTTAAAATGGGAGGGTTAGTTGTGTAGAGAGATCCCTTAGACCATAGGCATTTATGAGGAGACCAATCTAGTTGGGATGTTTTCCATGGGGATGGTTGGACTACCTATTTTGAATAGTTGCAACATTTTTTAGAACTACTTGCTAGGGAATTTGTAGGCTCTTTTGATGGAAACCAAGCCACTATAGGTGGTATTAAATTTATAGCTATTGAGACTTTGGTGAGCCAAGAAATTGGGCTACCAAGCATTGGAGAAATTTTTCAAGATAGACCAAATGGCTAAGAGGCCAGACAACAGTTTTGCCAGGAAGGTGAAAGATTGGTATTAAAGAAAGGAGGTGTGGAAATTTTGAGTCTACATACAAAATAGAGAGAAATAATAGCATATATTATCAGGTACATGACCTATGAGGGAAGGTATTCCATCATTTACACTCTCTAGCTCTTATTTTTGAATCATTTAAGACACAATAGAGTCATTAGTGCTCCCAATTTATTATGGAATATATTGAAAATAATGCCCAAAGAATATCAAAAAGGCACAATAATAGCCTATCTCACCAATGAATCATATGGCTTATAAGTAAGCAATAGATAGCCTCTGTCAATCCTGACATCACTTGAGAGCAATTTTTGGCCCTAAAAAATATTCCACCCTAGTAAGAACATGGCACTAATGAGAGGTAATCTCTTAAGGAGTAGCTCTAACAAACTAATCAAGAAGATGTAATGGGCACTAGTGCTGTTGGTCAACCCGTAGCCACTGAAGAACCATCTGGGACTACTATGGGAAAGAAGAAGAGGAGAAGACTAGTCTTATCACCTTCTAACATAGAGGAGGAAAGACCACAATATCATGGCCCTTCTCCCATTATGTCCTCGCCTCAAGAAGAAGTTCCCCTATCTCCTACTACACAAGAAGAAGCTCCCCTACTATACAAGAATAAATTCCCTTATCAACTGATGCACAAGAAGAACAAATTCCATTAGACACCAATCATACAAGGAAAAGGAAATCTAAAGGGAAGAAACCCATGATGTCAAAAAGGAGACCTCCTCCTAGGATATCTCAAAGGATGAAGAAATAAAATACCTCTTCTACCTCCTTAACCATATATATCAGTGATGATGAAAAACCAAAGAAAGAGCCTAGCCTTAAGAAAATCCCTGATGGATTTGAAGATTTGAAGTAGAGGAATGGTCTAATGATGAAGGATTTTCTAAATCATAGGAATAAGGATGGTCACCTCTTCCATCTAGATTTATTAAGGAGGACATTTATCTCCTCAGAAAAATTGGATACATAGAGGATGAATTGAGAAAGGTTATGGAGAAAGGAGAAGAAGAATTGAAAGAAGAAGAGGGTATGTAAAAAGGAAGATAATAAGAAATTTTTTATCATGATCAAGAGTTCCAAACATTAGAACAAGCTATGGAGGAGATATATAGACTCAGACATGAGATTATAGAACTAAAAGGGAAATGAGGAATTGAAATGCTTCTAGGAGTAGCAAAGTTTGTAGACCCATCTAAGGAAAAAGGGAAGACAATGGAGTAACCCGTAGCTATGCTCATGAAGGAACTTGTAGCTATATTTAGGGAGGAACCTACAATAAAGTATGTTTTAGATTTGGTACCTTTCTATTAGGGATTTCTTCTTCCATTGCCCATTACACCTGCACCTACTATAGAAGAAGTTATTGATGTAGATTTCTCAACCACCACTCTAGTAGAAATTGATGATCTTTTGATTGTTCTAAAAGAAAAATTCAATGATAATGAAACTCACCACAAAGAATTGGTGCAGAGATTCAAGGGTTATGTTTTAAAAAAATAACAACATGAATAATTACAATAAAAATTGGAATTTATTGAAATGATCAATTAACTAAAGGAAAATATTGGTAGAATACATGAAACTACTAAAATGATAATGGAGTGCAAACCACCTCTTAGGGTGTATGCCATGTACTTGGAAGAAAAATGGTTAAAATTCAGGGATTATAGGAATTTTAATGCTCAATCTTGTATGGTCTATGACCCAAAAACTTTCTTTGAAGAATATAGACATGTTGATCCTAATCTTCAAGCCCAACTAAGTGAATTATACATTCACCAATATGTTATTCCTAGTGATACAGAATGGAACCCCAATATTTATTTTGGGGATGTCTTTTTAAATGCATTTTATTCATATGTTTTGAATGAAATTAAAAGAATAAAACAAATGGAAGGATATCAAGAAAAAGAGAAAGAAGCCACCCTAATGACCAGGAGTGAATCAAAAAATTTAGATAATATAGTAGATGAATGGATTTCATTTATGAACACAAATGCTCCATAGGAATGGGTTGCTAGAAAATAGGTAGAAGTCCAAATCCACTATTTGATTATCATGGAAGGAGATGGAAACCAAATTTTCATTGCCTACTCTCATAGATGGGAAGAACTCTCAGATGCCTTGAAAAAGAAGGAACCATACTCCCCTAAAAACCTCAAGGAGGCCATCCATAGAGTATATTTGTCTATTGAACTTGTCAAGAAATGGAGAGTACAATGGTTGAGATTGATATTTCAACCCCCTATATTTTTTTTCCAAATACCTAACTAAGAAGGAAATGTTTTAGATAATAGAGAGGTAGAGAAGAAAATATGGAGACAAATTAAGAATGTTAAAGGTTTTTATCTCTTTGAAGGGGTAGGCTACCCTGAGGTCCTAGACTTTAGAAAGTTTTGTGGTTTTAGAACACAACCAAGTCTTACTCGAGGTTGAGTAAGAGATTAAGTAGGGGGTATGATGAGGCCACCAATTGTTTACTTTTATAGCCTTATCCATGCTTAGTCTATGCCATTTTTTTGTATAAATCCCATAACTATTTATCACTAATGCAAATGAATGAATGAAGTTATGATTTTGTATGTTCATTAATGTGTGTGTGTGTGTGTGTGTGTGTGTGTGTGTGTGTTATGTTATGAATTATAGATGATTTTCCTTGACTGAATAATATTGATGTGACTTTATCTAACAAGCATTTGAAGGATACTTTAAAGATACAAAATCTTGCTATAGTCATAGCTTCTCCAAGCTACCCATAATAGTTGTAAGATTCACTTATAGGTTGCCTACAACCACTATAAAGTACTCATAACAACTATAGGATTCACCTACAGGTTACACGTAGCCACTAAAAAATGCCCATGGCAACTGAAGGTTACACCTACAAGTTGCATATAACCACTATAGGGTGCCTGTAGCTACCATGCGAAGCAGAATCATTATTGAGGAAGACCTTGTAGACACATCTAACTATTTTATAAAACCAAAAACCAATTGAGAAGAATCATAGTTGTATGGATTCCCTATATTTGAGGATACATTGGGTATGTTATCAAAAATAGTAAAGACAAGGATAATGAGAAAATAACAAAAGGAGATAAAATAACAAAATGATATGCCTTGTCTCTAACCCAGTCAAGCCTAAAACAAGTAATTTTGATTAATAACTACTTGAAGGTTGAATAAGGTAGTTTTTAAGTATTTGTATTATTTCCCAGTTTGGTGTTTTTAGTTTAGAACCAATAAACTACCTTTTTTATTTAAAGGTAGAACTTAGACTAGATTAGGAGTTAGATAATTTTGAGGAAATATTAGTAGAAGTTTTTACTATATATTTGTATCCAAAATTGAGTAATGAGAAAGTTGAATTTATAAGAATTTGTGAATTATCTCAGAGAGGGATTAGAGCTTAGTTTTGAATGAGGAAGGTTCCCCTCAGAATGAGCTTCTATGAAGATCTTGACCCTCTTTGATTGTTAGTATGTTGTGTAAGTAAATTTTACTATTAAGTTTGATTCTATAAGTTTGATGCATGTGTGATACATAACTATGGAATAGATTCATAATTTTTTCATAGAAATTTCATAATATAACTACTCAATAAAATTTATCATAAATTTTTTGTACTACAAATAGAAAAAAAAGCTAATTTTTGAATCAGTAATGCATATATAGTATTGACACCCTTGAAAAGATTATACACCTAGGGTTGACAATTAATATTGAATAAAACTAGTAAATCTAGTATTAACTAGTTAATTAGTCTATAAAACAATTCTAATACTTCATATAGAACTCAGGAATCTACTAGGCCATGTTTGAGCTTATAATGAATACTTATCATGCCACTTCACATGATCACCTCTAGGACATCAATGACCTTCAGCTACCTTTAAAATCAATGAAAAAATTAATGCCATAAACACATAAATGGAACATACCTCAAAATTTTCCCCACCTTGTATCTCATTCTAAATTTATCCCAACTTATCACAATGTTCCTCTATTCTTAGATATCATATTGGCCCTCCAATTAGGCTTTAGGCCTAAACTAGACCTAAAGGACTTAAATGCATATTTATCAATTTAAGACATAATTTTTTTATTATAACATATATTAGGGTTCCCTTTATGTTAATTCATGTATAACACATCTATTAGCATCTCCTTGAAATGTTCTACAAGTTTCCAACTCCTTTCCTTGCCATTTGCTTTGTAAAGCTATAGGTTTTAACACTCTAGGAGTGTTCTCTATCTACGATAGAAAAAGAGTATCTACCATATTGTCCCAAGTGTTTTTATTACATGAGAGTCTCAAGAAACTCATATGGACCTTCTATAAAAAATTATAGATCTTGGTTTCATAAATAGACCCTCCAAATGTATTAAAACCTAACACAAACTTGTGGAGAACATTGACTGTGTAGGATTTTAAGTATGGACTATAGATTGTTCTTGAAATCTCTTTATTGCCATATTTTCCATTATTATTAGAATGAGGTATAATTTGAATCACCTTTTTTGATCCCATTCAATCATGTTGATCATCAAACCCTTGTGAAACCTTTCAGTGTTTACCCTTCACTTTGGTATGCTCAGTTATAATTAGTTGTGACTATGTTGTCTTGTTTAAAAGGTGATCTTTGTAGGTTAATTTTGTATATTTGACCATGTGTTATTTGTTAAACATATTCTTAAAGTATCTAATTCCATTTTACAATCATTTGGATCTATTAAAATCATGTTCATGTTATGCCAACATCAAGGCACCATGTTTTAGTTCATTGGCTACTGTAGTCAACTATAGTTGACAATTTTTAGAGTAACAGGGGACCTATAGGTTATCTTCAACCTATAAAACATGTGATTCATACCTTTGGATCCTTTTTTAACTCTTTATATGCATTTTTGAACTTTGAAATTTTTTATGTTTTCATAATTCTATGTGTAAGTTCCCACCATAAACCTTCAAATACCTATAGTCAGACTGTAAATGAACTTCTTGGGTACAAGGCCACTTGTAGGTGGTGATGCAATTCAAAATAATTTAATTTAAGCTCTCTCAAGATCCTTGGATCATTAGTGTGTCCCTTACTTTAATAGAATCACTAAACAATGAAATCATTCTCTTGTTATGTCACTTTGAGATGTAAAGCTTCTTGAGAGTTTAATATCCTTAAGTAAGCACTGAAAAGTTGTAGTGAAAAATTATGTGAATTTAAATCCTCAATTACATCATTTTTGGGGCCAAACACTCGCTCTCCTTTTTCAAGCTAATACCCCTTCAAGTAGGCTACACTATGGTTGCATTTAAATTCATCAAGACTCTATATGACATCATCATTTGGTAACTATTATAATTTGGATGTTCACCCCTTGAGGATATGCCTATCTCTCTTCATCCAAGTGGCACAATGGAAACATATCTCTTTTTGTGGGTAACAATTTGATGAGATGAATCTCTAGAAGGGATAGTTCCCTTGATGCACTCTTTAAAGTAATTTATTGCCTATCAACTTTGGATGAAAAGGGGTAAGAAAATAATGAAGAAATATAAAAAGGTGATGCAAAAATATTATATTTCCTCCTATTTAATAAACTTATACTATTTACAGCAAAACAAAGTTTCTCTTACACAAAACTCACAACACAAGACATATTATTACATCAGTGTTTCATAAGCTAGGTTCAATAAGGTATTTTGATACTTAGGATGGAAATGAATACTTACATAAGATAATATAGTAATGAATTAATTATAAGACAATTATACACTTGAAATATAACACTAAAAAAGACTTGTAATAATAACTTTTATGCACATTTGGTGGACAATAAAGGATAACATGCTAGAAAAGATCATCTTTTACTAGACAAGACTGACAAGATTGTAGAAAAAACCAATTTTAAAGAAATTAAGTAGTAAAATTAACTTTTATTATTTATTAAAGATACATTCAAGTATAAAATTGGCTAGGGTTTCACCATCAACCAATGAAGGCTACTAAAAAGATCTAAAAGAGTCAATATTTATAGCATTTGAGAGAAGAGAAAGACAAGGGAAGTCCAAAGGTCACTTGGAAATTTTGAAATATAATAAGAGAGGTCATAATTACGTGATAAATATATATGGGATGAACCACACAATTTCAAGAGGACAAAGTGTCCATACAAGTCATGAAACTTATGAAAAAATGGCATAAAACTCCTAGTTTTGGCTCAAAAATTTGCCTTCATAATTTTAACCTATTTGAACGTCCCACCACTAAATAGTGATAATAATTATTATTAGGATGAAATTTAATTACTTTAGGAATACATCTCTATGCATTTCTTTCATACCTACTCATTTAGAAACTCCTGGAAGGAAGCCATCACTATCTGTAATCTAAAAAATTCATTTTTCAATCACCCCTCACACTTTGCCCTAAAAATTCCTTAAATTTTAAATGAAAATCCATGGGAGGGACTGAATTAAACCTATAAAAATAATCTATGGCCTTATATTCATCAATCATTATTTAAAAAGGCTCACACTTGGAGATTTCACCCTTCTCACCCTTGTGTCCATTATGCTAGTTTTTACTAGCTGAAAGGAGAGCTATTGTTTTAACACTTATAAGTTTTAAATTATAAATAGATTATCATAAGTATTTATAATAAGTATAAATATTTCCTCCAAGATTTATTTCATCTTTTGAAACCTCGTAGAGCCTAGAAAATGCAAAAAATGGTCAAAACTAACCTATTTTGCATGTTGTTCATATAATTATATATAAATCATATATATGGGAGGAATATTTAATGAGTATTATACAAGTTAAAATATATTTCATGTTCAAAATATTCCATATGGATATCTCTCCAAGCTTGTTTTCTCCATTGGGTCTTAGTTGAGGGTTTAGTAGGGTTTTAGGTAGTTTTTAGTCTTAATCTTTGTTCATAAAGATACGATGTTAGAAATTAAAAAAATAAAAAAAATGGTGTTAATGGACCCTTATAATCCCTCCAAAATCATTTAATTCCAATTCATATTTTAACAAAAGATATGAGTTCTTGAAAACACCCCATCGAGCTAGTTTTTGCCTTTCTTGCATGTTTAAAATATTTATGAGATATAAATAGATTTCCAACAAGTTTTATTTCACTAAAAAATGTTATATATGTATAATTTAATCCTATTAACATTTTAAAATCATGTAGATAACCCATCAAGATTTGGAAATGAAGATGGACCCCAAATTGATTCTAGGTCCCTTGAAGGCCTAATAGGCCTAACCTGCACCCAGTTGTCTTTGGCTACATGGAATGATATTTAATGGTTATTATATTGTATAATGAATATTAATTATTCATTAATATTTTAAAACAATCACATAACCACCACAAACACTCCACTTCTTCTTTTTCTCTTATTCACCAACTAGGCCTAGTGAAAGCTTGCCTAGTTAGACTGTGTGCAAAGGGAATTTTGGTCAAATATAGATGTTTGATATTTTTATAGTGTTTATAATAAGATATATTCCTTAAATATACCTCACTATATGTTTCATAAGGTTCCCAAATCCTAATATCAACTCCTTTACCCATTTTACACTCACTAGCTCACTTTGCCAAACCCTAATTTTCTTAGACTAGCTGACCTCTGAGACAAAAAAGTGAGGTATAGCCCTAATTTATAAGAAAATTTTAGTTTTTTTGGAGTTTTCAAAGTATTTATGATTATTTTTAGCATATTTTTTAGTTTTATTCTTTGATTTAGGTTCCTAAACATCTTCAAATGCCCAAAAAAGGCCTCAAAAAGCCTATTTTCTTACATTTTCCTTAAACCATCCTAAGAGTGACCTCTCCAAGCCAAAAAAATGCATATATTTTGATTAATTTTTTTGAAAATATCTATTTAATTATATTTAATATTTTTATTCACCCCAAAACATTCATTATCTTTGAATTCTTCATGTTCATCTATTGAGCAAAGAGGTTTCCTAGCTCATTGTACAAACTAATATCTCTTTAGCCATGTAAGGAAGAGTAGATAGAAATGATAAATGAGTATTGGAGTGTATATAAAAAATTAATTAATAAAACATGGAACCTATTAATATGAATTCAAAACTTCTCTTTTCACCTAAGCACCTTCATCTCTTCCTCTCACTTTCATGTTCGAGACTACAACATGGTGGTTGTAGGTGCACATAGGGGTACAAGAGACCCTTTTAAGGTTTGTTTCATCATGTTTATATTTCATGAATTTACCATGACATTTATTGATGTTAACACATGTTTTTTATCACCCAAACTCTTTTTTGGCCTTCACATGCACTTCTAGTCATTACTGAGTACTACATTACCTATTGACTGAGATACCCTATTATAGGTGTGTATGGACTTCAACCGAGTCCATTAATGATTTTTAGAGGTATTTAATTGAATTATTATAGGTAATAAAGATAATTTTTTATTTATTAATCACTATAAAGTTCTTAAACATCACTTAGCATCAACCTAGGGCCACTGTCTTGACTAAGATACTTTACCCTGTCATAGGTCCTACCTATAGGTGTCTATGATTCTCTTTGTTTTTTCCATAATGTTAAAATATTAATATTACAACCCCTTAAGGTTACACAACACTCCTCTCCTCCTAAAATCAGTCTAAGTATATTACAATCACACCTAGAACTCATGTTAGCTCATTACTTGTAGGTCTGAGACACTTTGCTTTTTATTGATTCATGTAGATATCCATTGCTTCATATGAGTAAGGTTATGATGATTGGGAACCTATCTTGAACCATTTTTAAACAAAAAATTAATTTTTGACCTTTCACTCACTTTTTGAACTCCTAAAACATCATTTAAACATAAAAAACAAGGTCACTACCTAGACTAATATGCTCTACCTGTAAGGCCTGTTGTAGGTGTTCATAGCCTTGGTTGAGGTGATTATGATGTAAAAATACTTTATTGAGTTCACCTTGAGCTCAAAAAACATGATTTATCACATTTAACTCACCTTATATGGCTAAACATCATCATAAAAAATGCCTAAGTCACTGTTTGCTCATCTTACTTGTTTGACCCCTGTAAGTGTTAATTCTCATGCTTGAAGGGTACTTGTAGGTAGTCATAGGGGTCTACAATACCTTACTTAACTATTTAATGATGAATTTCATTCCATTTGACCTCATTACATCATTTTATCTATCTTAGTCATGGGGTTTATCCAATGTTACTCTTTAGGGTGTCAAACTTCATTTGCAACCTCAAACCTATAGACTTCAATGAATATTTTAGTGTTTTCTTAGGCATGTTTCAGGCTTAAAACAACCTATCTTCCATTATTTTCTGACCTCAATTCTTGGAATGTGTACTCTTTATGATAGGGGATACAATATGGGATAGGCTAGATGATTTGGAACACTTTAAAATCATGTTTAAAGATACTCACAAGAAGCCCCTTGACCTCTATTCTAACATTTTAGGGATAATTTCCTAGAACACAGTCCTTTATCTCCTCAACATGGTTTCACACATATTTTTCTCAAATTCCACTTTGTATTGGTATGTCAAGGCTTGATTATCATACCAAAACCTGAATTAGGTGTCAAGTTTCTTCACCTCTTCATAAAAGCATTTTAACAACCTACTCATCCGCCTGTAGGTGGATGTTTTGGTACACAAACAATGAACTAGATATGAGCAACATGAAAATTTATATGAATGCAAACTTTTTATGTTATTATCAAACATCCTAATACACCTCTATTAATAATAAGAGGTTGGAAAAAATTTTAACTTCTCACACCTCAGTGTGACATCAACAAGGGCCATATAGGTGTGCATTAGGATGTTTTATATAGGTAGGGGATGGAATTGGAAAAAAAACATGCCAGGTAATAGCTTCAAGACAACTAAAATTAATTTTTCAATATTCAATTAGATAATATCCATAAAAAACACCTTGAAACTAGCTTCAATATACCTAATCTAAACATGAAAATCACTTGCATATACATGGAATAAAGTAATTAGGAGCATTAAATCACTATTTTAGCATGGTGAATGAACTTATGACTACATTTACACATTTTCCAAGCATTTAAATTGACTATTTAAAACTAATGGTGTCTTGGAAAACTAACTCATTATGATTACAATTCCATGAATAAGTTGAACAAGCTTATACAGGTGACTTCAAGTGAAGCTAAGCATGAAGTTGAGTGAAAGTTGACAATTGAGAAAGAAAAGGTGGGAAATTTATCTAAATTAATATTAGATGAAACCAAACATGGTAAGGGATGATCATAAGGATCTGAGTCATGTGTAACATCATCTTCTATTCACATAAAACCTCCACAAAATCCCAACATTTTGGAACAAGGAAAAAATGACTATAACTTTACTCCTTCAATTCTCTTTGAAAACTGAGTTAGTTGGCTCATCAAATTAAAACCAAATGTGAATCCAATAATGGATAAAATTAGGTATGGGATTAAAATTCCTTTGGAACCAATCTCAACAAGTGAATTGTATGGACTTTCCCAAACAAGAGCAAAACATGTAGGGTGCATAAAGATTTGAAAGGTCAACTTCTTAGGAATGGTTCATAAAGCTCAAACCACCATTCTTATAAAAAAAACATCAAATGGAATCTAACTGAGTGTATAATACACCTCTAATATTATTTTTGTTTAAACCCCTTGTGTTGATCATACCAAGTACAAACTTACAGGTCAGTTTTGCTTTCCAAAAGGGTGAAAAGGAGTAGAATGGTTTTGGCCTTAAAATAACACTTTCAAGTCATTTAAAACATGGATATGATCATGGGGAAGCTAAAGAGGAATTTTATAATCCTTTCCCACATGTAACACTTCCTAAGGAGGTTGTATAAGTGCCATTTTCTTCTCATTGCTCAAGAAAACTACCTTTTCTTATGTATAACTTGTCACTTTTTAGTTATGTTAGTTGATTAAGATTGAAGTGGACACATGGGGCATGACATCATATTTTTTAACCTTCACACTTCCAAAATACCCTGTATAACTCATTAAATACATCCTTTTTGACCATAAAATATCCCAAAATGACTAAAAGGACTATAATAATGAGGGACCAAGGCTAGTATAACATCAAATGACATTAATTAACCTATAAAATAACTTGTGACATAATATTTTTCCCCATAGAACACATAAAGATAAAAAATTTACCTATGGGTTCCCCAATTTGACCTAAATGTCAAATTTGGTCAATAGTAACACCAAAAGTGGCTAGGGCCCTATTTTGTGGTTTTTAGGGAAACTTGTCCCTAAACTTAGTTCTTCAACTTGAACATGGATTCTCAATTATACCTACCAATATAATGACTCAAACATTATTCTTATGACTCACCTCAACTCTTTAAACTTCTATGAAGGCTTCCAACATGCTTGGACTTCTCTATATCTACCTTTAGGTCTCTGTGTAAGGCCAAATGTAAGTGGACATTTCAATATGTAGGGTAGTGAGTGTGGACATAAGCATTGTACATATTACATGGTTTTTCCAAAAAATTGTAACCTATTATCAATATTTCAATTAATATTTACAATCTTGAGGGACTTAAAACAAGTTTAAGTGTCCTTATTGTAACATGGTTGACTTCTTAGTGGTGCTCATTTGTGACATAAGACTATGTGTGCAGTTTGTATTGATCATCACAATTTATTGTATACCATTTAGAGATATTGAATTATTATATCATGTAACAATAATGGGTTAAAAACCTCATTTAATCTTAATAACATCTCCATGAACATCCTCAATCCCTCACACACCTCACTCAGTTGACTATGTATGGAATCATGGAGTAAGTTAATTGTGAGTCCTTATATGACTACAAAATTTATGATGTTAGCTTATGAGATTAAACTTGGAAGGATAGAGGATCAATATTAATTGACAAGAATGAAATATAATATATCACATTGATTTGAAACCATTGTAAAAAAATAAACCATTTGTAATTGATGGACATGTTTGGAACCTCACTAGCATACTTCACCTACAACCTAAGAGGTTTAAACTCATCAAATCTAATCCAAACATGAAAAAATATATTATATTCATGAAATAAGGAAGTCCAAATCATATGGAATAAATTTCACCATCTAGATTGTATGGACAAGATCATATAGAATTAAAACCTATGGGGTGTGGGGATTAGCAAGCAAAATAAGACATTCAACTTATTAATAATGGTTCATAAAGTATAGGCAACCATTATTCAAAATACAAACATGAAAATTAATTATACCAATTTTAATATGCACCACCAAGAGCATTTGACCTAAAATCTCTCCTACTGGCCATATCATCAGAAGACCTATTGACTAGTTTCATATGTCTAGTGGAGTGATGGAGAAGAGAAATAATTTTTGTCCATTTTTGGTACTTAAAAATTATATAAATCATGAAAATGGATTCATGGAATCTGAAGTGTCACTACATAATATTTTATTACATGCCACTCTCCCCTATAGGTTGTATAACTACCAAAACACCTTCTTTTCACTTTTTTCTTGATTTGTAGTTATGAACCTACAAGTTTTAGTTAGGAATAACATTCATGAAAATTAATATTACATATTGGAAATTATAATATATTTTATAACACTTTTACACCTTGGAAAAATATGCCACCTTCATTTATGACCCATAAATAACCCCTAAGTGACATAAAATTTCACAAGGACTAAATTGGACTATGACAAAGCTAGAAAAATATTAAATGAAACAAATAATATCATGAAACACTCTCTCACATTCTAATAATCCCATGTATAAAATTTTGGACTATAATGGGTTGACCTATTTTGACTTATGGTTAAAATAATCAATAGGAACTGTAGACATCTAAAATTGGCTACCATTGGCTTTTTACTCGACTTTAGACCAATTCTTACCAATCATTAAACATATAGCCTAATAATTTTTAATGTCTCAAATTTGTTTTCATAACATGTAATTAAATCAATTTCACCCAAAACTCAATTAAATAGAGCAAATGACCAAATCAATTCAATCAAATCTTGCACAAATGTTTAAATGCCTAAAAGGAATTAATTAACATGTAAATCATAATCAAATTCCTAATTTAATTCATCATTGAGAAATTAAATGAATTATCAAAAAGGTAAATTCAAAATCAATAAATATCCTAGGTTTTCATCATTAGATTTTGTGAGTTGTCATTTTTTGAAAATATCCCACTTATGCTTATTCCATGTTAATCATGACCATTTGACACCTTTTAATAATTATTGAGGTTAACTAAGCCAACCAAGGTTATTATTTTACTCATTCCAAAATATTTCAAAGCCTATAAAAGCAAGCTTGGATCTCTTCATATAGAGAGAATGGATATAGTAATGTTATAATGCAATATTTGATCATAAAGCAAATGCATAGTGTTATAATGCCAAAATTGAGCCAAGCCAAGACACTTTCAAGCCATATCAAAGCTAAAACTATGAGCATGATGCCAAGAGGAGATGGATATATCTAATCCCCATTGATGAAGACCTTTTAATCATAATCTGAGGAAGACAAATGAACAAGCCTCTTGGAGCATTCAAGGAAGGTTAGAAAGGTATGTTTTATTACATTTTAGTTGTGTTTTGTTCATTTTTGTTTCTTCACCATGCTCCTCCCTTTGATCTAATAAAGGTAGTGTTATTCATGTTAATGTCTTATTAATTTCATTTTGAGTTTATTTCATTGATTTCATTATGAAGCTAACATATGGTCTAACTACCCACTTTAGATTCCTTGATCATAAATGGCATGCCCAGTGGGACCCAAAGCACCTCATATACCAAGAATATCAAAATGCAACTTCTAAATTTTCATATGAATGCTTGAATTACTTAAAAATTGGAATTTTCAATTTGATTTTCTATACTCTATTTTTTAACTACACTCAATTTTAACAGAGAATCAATGTTGATTCTTTCATTGATCAATGTTTATTCTCACAAATCAATGCCAATTCTTCCTGTGTAGAAATAGGATGTGGTGGGTACTAGTCTTTTTGAATCTCTCTTATATTTGATAGAGTCATTCTATTTTTAAGGGCCTAGATGTTTTTATATTGAGAATTTTACTATAGACTTTGGTGTTATTTCTTGGATTTAGGCTCATATTGCTAACCATTTTCCTTGTGAAGAAAAACACATTTTCTATTTTATGTGTTTTTATAAATAGGATTGAATTGTCACTGATTAATATAGAATCAATGGCGATCCCTACATGATTTGACATCAATTCACTACGTAAAAACATAGAGCAAACTTGAGACAACCTTTTTCAAAGTTTTTTTGCTCATAATCAAAAGCCCTTTTCAATAGAAGGTTATTATCTAACAATTGCAAGTTATGGAGATGATTTGAACACACATTTGCTAATTTTTTGGTTATCTAACATTTTGTTTTGAACTTTTCTTGTAGGAAACAATTTCTATTTTACGTTTTTTTTATAGATAGGATAGAATCGTTGTTGATTCAAATAGATCGATGCCAATCCTTGCATGAATCGATGTAGTTCACTATTTAAAAACATAGAGCTAACCCAAGAGCACATCTTTTAAAAATCATTTACCCAATCAAGAAAGTGATTCAAATTAGGGCATTATTATCTAACAATAGTAGGTTCAAAGATTGATTGGAACACCATTTTTCTTGTTTTAACTAAAGAACACTTCATTTTAGGCTTCTAAAAAGAATGTAGTTGAATCTTCCACATTTTAATTTGGGTCATAAAATTAACATGTTAGATCTCATACATTTGGATGTTGGTGTTTAAAATGTACTAGGATTGCTAATGTTTACAAACACTTCAATGTTTTTAGTGTTTAAAGCAAATGTTTAAATCTTAAACATTGAAAATTGGTTCTTAAACATGAACCTAGGCTAAGTCTTAAACCTTCCAACTTTAGGCTTAAAATGAACTAGGTGGTTTTAATTAAATTGGTCTTTTGTGAAAATATTCTTTCAATTTTTTGCACTTAAGGCAAGGGGATAGTAAAGAACAATGTCACATTCAATTTTGTGCTTAAAAATCAAACATCACTCACAAATTATTTTCAAACTTGTTTGTTGACTGTTTATTTCATAAAAAAGGATAGCATGTGTATGCTCTCCCCCATCCCCTATATATAACTTGTGGGATCAAAAGTGCCTTTCCATTACATTTTAGTGCCTAGTCCAAGGTGTAGAAATAAATTTGCCTAGGCTCTCCCCAAAAATTATATAGTATTGGGTGATCCAAAATTAACCCTAAGACTTTCTACTCATCTTTTATTTTCATGCAATTTTACTTATGAAGGGGGTGCCATTGCCTCTCATGAGTTATCTAGGGAAGCACTGACTCGGGACTTCATCTCTAGATAATGTTTTAACCCATCTCCATGGGGGACTATATAAATTGGGATCACCCTACTAGGATTATGGTTTGATTGGTTAAAACATCTTTAGTAGTGTAAAGTTAAGCTCAAGATGTATGATCCATCTAAACATTACACTACATTGAGAAATTGATGGATGTAGTAGTTATGAAAATGATAAGACTTTTTTTTATAACAAGCTGATTGATATAGACTCAATTGATGTGTTGTTTATTTTATGTGAATACATGAAAGTGTGTGCATATCGGATCAATCTAGATGGTCAAAAACTTGTAGGTTTTAGTCAACCCCACTTTTCCACACCTTGATAGGATTTAGGATGATATACTTAGTTATATTGATGTCATTTATTTTTTTATTACTTGGAGTGTTAGAACAAAAACTTGTTATTAAAACCACATCATGAATGAGTATTTTATCCATAATTAATCTATTATTTGAGGAGGTATTATGACATCCAATTGACACTTTGATTTAACTTAGGAACTTTTGTGTCAAAACATTGTGTGTGCCAATTAATTGAAATAGGTAACATTATGCTGCCCAAATCAATTCAAGTTTCATGCCTTAGCAAGTCTTGAAAAAACAAACCCTTATCACATATTTTAGAAGTAATAACATTGTTATACTACCTAAATTATTTCAAAATAATTGTCTTGTCTTGTGTCTCAATTATCATTGTTTGAAACCAATCATTTGAGCCTTGTTGGATCTTTGTTTAAGCATAGTCACATTGTTCAAATTTGCCTATCTTCTTATCATCATATCCTAGTTTACCTTAGTTGATTTTTTGCTTAACTTTTATAAGTTTAGATATAAACATTTATTGATTTTTGTTTAGTCTTCAACACATAGGGGTTGATATACAAATATTTCTCTTTTGGCTTACATAACTTAGGCTAATTGATTACTCAAAATTTGGAAACTTTATTGTTTATGTCTTTGTTTAATAGAAATAGTCCATATTCAAAATGCCTTTTATTTTGTGTTTTTATACCAACCAGATCATGTTAGAGGTAAAAACCACTAAGAGGGGGTGGCTAAATTAGTGGTGGAAAATAATCCAATTTAATTTCCAAATCCTTAAAACACATAATCATTCAATACAACCATTCATGAAACATTCAAGATGATTATAGAAATGAATAATAGATAATGCAATATCACACACACAATACAAGATCTTTATGGGAAACCCTCTTGGGGAATAAAACCTACTCTCAATTCTACAAACACATAGACTACTTTTCCTATAATAATTATGCAAACATGAGACTTTAGTGAAAAACCTATTCCATAAGGAGCACCTGCACCTAGGATGGTCAAGTCCTTTTGACCAGAATTTAGTGAAACATATGTTTCACAAGGATAAAATGCCCCTAGGATTTTCAATTCATTCTAACCTAAATGTTGAGAACCCTCCTAACACCTATGATATAAATATCTCTTTATCACTAATTTCCTACCAATCTGATGAAGATACCCTACAAACATATCCCCCTTCACTTTTTCACACATTCACTGATATCTAAAATCACCTTTTGGATCACTCTACACTTTTCAACAACATCCCTGTCATAACCTTATCAACATGATCAAATGGTCATAAACATAGTCCACACTCTAATTTGACTCTAAAATTAACTACCAACCTTACACAAATATCATTTATCCTTCGCTCACACTTAAGGCATCCAAGACATCCTTTTGGATCACTCTAGACTTCTTCACTCATCCTCAATCTTTAAAATTAAAAAGTAATATTTTTGACATCATAAATATGACCTATATGTCATAAAACATTCATCAACCTACTCTTGTCTATGACACATCCACTATTCACACATCCTTTCTTCTTTCCTTCACTCCACAACACTCGCATACACCTTTTTTCCAATCTTAAAATCACCACCTTTGATTTCACCTTTTATAGATCCATTATGATTATTATCTTCTAGGTCAACCATAATAATTTTATTATCCATTAATACATATAACATATCTCAATACCATCCACAAAGGTCATCCATAATAACTATGGGTCACACTAAAGCATCTATACCTTTCAATTAGGCCTTAGTAACTCTTATAGGTCTCACGGAGACCTATTCACCCCTTTATCACTTCATTAAGAAAATTAGAAACATAGGAACACTTATAAATGCATAGGTCCACTCCACATGACCTATTAGACATCCTCAAATTATTATAGTCATTGTTACACACCTTTGTGTATGTTTAATCTACTCAAACATTAGCCTTATACACAAGAATAACATGAATGTATGAATAGTCAACTTCTAAGAATTTATTCATACTAAATATTGTTGGGGATCAACCATAAATTTGATTATACTTATGAAAGCAATAAACCACAGAATTAAATCAGATAGATAAGTAACTAGAATGAGATAATAGCAAAGAACAAGAGATACAAGAAACCACCTTGAAAACTTGTATTAAACTCTTTACAGAAGGAATACAATTGAAGAAACTTCTTTCTTCCACACCTCTCTCAGATGCATAGATCTCTCTCTAGATCTCTTTCCCTCAAGAGCTCTCTCTCTCAAGTACAATCAACTCCAACAACTTGGAATGATTCACCTATACAATTCTGTACTGTTCTTTCAACATACCAATACTACAATAAGCTAAGAAGATCTAATTCTACATATAGAATTAGGAGACTTGAGCATGCATTTACAACCAACAGTTGAGCCTATTGAACAAGGGCTCTAAAAATAGTCTTATTGATAATAGAGATGTGGACTTAAGACTACAACTTGAAATCATCATGAAAACACTCAGTTTTGTCCTAAAAAATAGCTCTCTAGATGCACAGGTAACCGACGTCAGTTCCTGCCTGCTTGCCTATGACCGACGTCAGCCGATCCCTGTTGATGCTGGCATCTCTTAAACTACTCCTGACCAATGTCGGTCACTCCTGACCGATGCCAGTGACTGTGTAAACCTGTAAACTGCCAAATCTACTCCTTGGTGAAGCTTTTTGGCTCCACACCTTAACAATCTCCCACTTGGAGATAAACAGCTGCACTAGTACCTGTACAACAACATCTTCTAGCTCCTCCATCTTCAACTCAATCATGAAGACCAATATAAGTTGATTGAAGATTCAAATTCTCCTTTGCAACCAGCTTGGTTAACATATCCACAAGATTCTTATCTCTATGGATCTTCTCCAGCTTCAACTCACCATCCTCCAATACCTGTCTTATGAAGTGGTATCTAAGCTGTATGTGCTTTGTTCTTGAATGAAAGGCTGAATTCTTAGCCAAATAAATTACACTCTGACTGTCACTATACAATTTGCAACTCTCTCGCTCCTTTCCAAGCTCTTCCATGAACCGTGTCATCCATATCATCTCTTTGCTAGCCTCTGTGACTGTAATATACTCTACTTCTGTAGTTGACAAGGCAACAACCTTCTACAACTTTGATATCCAGTTAACCGCCGTTCCACCAACAGTGAAAACATAACCTGTTGTGCTCCTCTTGCCATCTAAATCACCTACCATATCTGAATCTACATAACCATGTAGAGAAGTATCTGAACCTCCATAGCACAAATGCTACTGCTGGTTCCTCTCAGATATCTAAGGATCCACTGAACTACTTTCCAGTGCTCCTTCCCTGGATTGGCCATATACTTACTTACAACTCCCACTGCTTGGGCAATATCTAGTCTAGTACACACCATTGCCTACATTAAACTCCCTACTATGGAAGAATATGGAACTTTACTCATGTACTCTACCTCATCATGTGATTTAGGACATTGTCCTTTACTCAATTTAAAATGTCCAACCAAAGGTGTGCTTACCGGTTTTGCATCCTGCATATTGAACCGTTTCAACACCTTGTTCACATAATCCTCTTGACACAAGATCAACTTGTGATTTTTCTTGTCTCTCTTAATGCTCATGCCAAGGATTTTCTTTGCTGCTACCAAATCCTTCATGGCAAATGTTTGAGCTAATTTCACCTTAAGCTCAGAGATATCCTGCATGTGTGATCCCGCAACCAGCATATCATCTACATACAACAATACAATAATATATCTACCATTATCCAACCTCTTAAAATACACACAATGGTCAAATTGACACCTACTATAGCCATGCTCAGTCATAAACCTATCAAATCTCAAATACCACAGTCTAGGAGCTTGCTTGAGGCCATACAAGCTTTTCTTCAATCTGCACACTAACTTCTCCTTACCTTTGACCTCAAATCCTTTCAGTTGTTCCATATATATTTCCTCATCCAAATATCCATGAAGAAATGATGTCTTAACATCAAGCTGCTCAAGATGCAAATCCTCAATAACAACTAAAGACAGTACAGTCTGTATAAAAGTCATTTTAACAATAGGAGAAAAAATCTCACCAAAATCAATACCTGGATTTTGTGCAAATCCTTTCACTACCAATCTAGCCTTATATCTCATCTGTCCATTCTCACCTTCTTTCAATTTGTAGGTCCATCTATTCTTCAATGTCCTCTTACCAGCTGGCAACTCAACCAAATCCCATGTTTGGTTCTCTCTTAAGGACTCCATCTCCTCAACCATGCCATGCTCCCACTAACTCTTGGACTCCACCTATAATGCTTCTTGAAAACTCTCTAGTTCTCCACCATCAGTTAGCAATAAATAGAATAATGAAGGAGAATATTGAATTAGAGGTTTGCTTACCCTTTTTGACCTCCTGATGGGCATCTAAGACTCGCTCACAGCATGCTATCCACCCAAATTCTCTGACAGTGACTAACCTTGATCACTTCCAGGCCTGTAACTAGCTGATGCCGATTCTGCCTGACTGACGTCGGTGCCTGTCCTATCGATGTCGGTCTCTATATGACCGACATCAGTTTTTGTTCTGCCGACATCAGTTCCTGCCTTGCTAACGTGAGTCTCTGTGTTTTCCTACAAGTGATTATTTCTTTTTCTCACGAGCTCATTTTGGACTATCACCTCATCCAATTCTCCATTGCTCTGCCCAGATTGATTCAGCTGATCACTATACATCACTTTTTCATTGAAAACAACATCACGGCTCCTAATTATCTTGTTAGTTCCTAGATTCCAAAATCTAAAACCGAAATCATCAGAGCCATAGCCAATAAATGTACACCTCATAGACTTAGCATCCAGCTTCTTTCTATTTTCCTTATCAATGTGCACAAAGGCTTCACAACCAGAAACTTTGAGAAATGAGAGATCTACCTTTTTACCTGTCCATGCCTCTTTTGGAATTCCACCATCTAGAGCTATAGAGGGTCCTCTGTTAATCAGGTACACTGCAGTGTCAACTGCTTCTGCCCAAAACTCTAAGGGCAAACCAACATGCAATCTCATACACCTTGCACGCTCCATGATTGTTCTGTTCATCCTTTTAGCAATACCACTCTGCTGAGGTGTCCTTGGAACCATCCTTTGCCTATGGATTCCATGCATATAACAATACCAATTGAACTTATAGATACAAAACTCACCACCATTGTCAGATCTCAGGCACTTCAATCTTCTACCTGTTTCATTCTCAACCATAGCTTTCCAAATCTTAAAAGTCTCAAATATATCAGATTTCTTCTTAATACAATAGATCCATAAATTTCTTGTAGCATCATCTATGAATGAAACATAGTACTATGATCCTCCAATAGAAGCTACCTGAGCTGGTCCCCACACGTTTGTGTGAACGAGCTGCAACTTATGCTTCTTCTTTGTTGACCCAGTCTTGAGAAAACTCACTCTCTTCTATTTTCTAAAAACACAGTGCTCACAAAAATCTAGATCTATGCTTTTCAAATTTGAAAGCTTACCTTTAGACTTAAGAATAGACATTCCCTTCTCACTCATGTGGCCAAGCCTTGAGTGCCACAATTTTGCATCTACATCTGAAGTAGATAATACAGAAGGAGAATTGTTAGTAACACAGTTACATAAATAGAGAGTACCTACTCTCTTACCTTTGGCCATAACAAGTGCACCCTTGGTCACCTTCCAAGACTCAGCTGTGAGGGTTACTGTGCAACCCTCATCCCCTAACTTTCTTGTAGAAATCAAATTCCTCTTCAAGCTAGGAACATGCATAACATCTCTCAACACCCATGTGTTTCCATTCTGCATTTTTAGCTACACTTTACCTTTGCCAATGATTTTACAAGGCTCATCATCCCCTAGATACACTATTCCAAAATCTCCATGGATATAGTCACTAAAATATTCCCTATTAGGGGTAGCATGAAAAGATGCACCAAAATCTAAAACTCAAGATTCTATATTATTATGCAAAGAGAATATTAAAGCATCTTGTGCAATACCTGCAACCTTTGCTTCTTCTTTTCCTTCATGCTGATTGTCCTCCTTAGGCTTTGACTAGCAATCTCTGCTTATGTGCCCCATCTTTCCACAATTCTAGCATTGTGGCTTCCTGCCATTTCTGGATTTGGATCTACCTCTCACCTTAGACTTAGATCTTGATCTCCCTTTCTTGCTCTTCTCTTTCTGTCTTCCCCTGCTCTCAAAACTTAAAGCATTCCCTGATGTTTCCTCTGTGCTTTTCCTGCAAATTTCCTCATTCAAGATAACACTAACAACATCCTCTACTTTTAAAATATTTGAAGCAGATGCAATATTACTAACTGCCATTACTAAGCTATGCCAACTTTCAGGCAAAGAACATAATATTAAAAGAGCTTTTATTTCATCATCAAACACTATTTTGACTGAACTTAATTGATTTACAATTCCATGGAAATCATTCAGATGATTAGATACAGATCCACCTTCCTGCATATGCAAATTAAATAACTGCTTCATAAGATATACCTTATTAGAAGCTGAGGGTTTTTCATATAAATTTGCTAAAGTAGTCATCAACTCTACCATTGTTTTTGCCTATGATAAATTAGATATCACAGTAGATGCTAGACTCAATCTTATAGACCCCAGAGCCTTTCTATCAAGAACTTCCCATTCTTCATCATCCATGTCTGTGGGCTTCTTTGCAATCCCACCTAATGGTAAGTATAGATCTTTTTGATACAGATAATCCTCTATCTACATTCTCCAATGTTGATAATTTTTGCCATTAAACTTCTCCATTCTCAGTTTACTTTCTTCTGCCATTGCTTCTCCCACTCAAATAGAAATCCCTGCAGAAACCCCTGTGAGTAACTTGTAATCAATACACACTACATAGATCTGAACCACCTGTTAGTGAACCTAAGCTCTGATACCACTGTTGGATATCAAGCTCTAAACATACAACCAAGGCTCTGATACCACTTGTTGGGGATCAACCAACAATTTGATTACACTTATGAAAGCAATAAACTGTGGAATTAAATCAGATAGATAAGTAACTAGAATGAGATAATAGCAAAGAACAAGAGATACAAGAAACCACCCTAAAAACTTGTATTAAACTCTTTACAGAAGGAATACAATTGAATAAAATTCTTTCTTCCACACCTCTCTCAGATGCACAGATCTCTCTCTAGATCTCTTTCCCTCAAGATCTCTCTCTGTCAAGTACAATCGACTCTAACAACCTGGAATGATTCACCTATACAATTTTGTACTATTCTTTCAACATACCAATACTACAATAAGCTAAGAAGATCTAATTCTACATATATAATTAGGAGACTTGAGCATGCATTTACAACCAATAGTTGAGCCTATTGAACAAGGGCTCTAAAAATAGTCTTACTAATAATAGAGATGCGGACTTAAGACTACAACTTAAACTCATCATGCAAACACTCGGTTCTATCCTCAAAAATAGCTCTCTGGATGCATAGGTAATCGATGTCAGTTCTTGTCTACTTGCCTGTGACTGATGTCAGCTGATCCCTACCAATGCTGGTGTCTCTTGAACTGCTCCTGACCGACGCTGGTGACTGTGTAAACCTACAAACTGCCAAATCTGCTCCTTGGTGAAGCTTTTAGGCTCCACACCTTAACAAAAATGGATTGGTAAAACCTAAAAAAATACATAAAATTAATAATTATGGATTATAAAACACTCTAAAATATATTATTCCCATTAAAACATGAAAATACCATCAGGACAACTCAAATATCCTTCTCACGTCATTTATAAAACATGGTTAAACACATAGTCAAATTTGGAGCTTAATAACTTTGATTGTACAAACATTCAAAACTAATAACTAGATTCACTTTATGCATCTTGAATTATTTTATAAATTTTATTTTTATTTAACCTTAGAATTCATCATAGATCAAAATTTATGGCTCAAACACTACAAATTGGTTTTTCCCTTTGCTCAATTCAAATGTCAATGGTCACTGTTAAACATCAAACACTTTGTCATCATCTCTTGTCCTCACATATTTTTATCAAATACACAACATAAATATATTTGAGATTAGCCTAAAATTTAAATATGATAAGCATCTATCACTTTGACCTCATCTCATGCTCCTTGGAAATTTTGACCAAATGCACACCATCGATCTTCTTAAAAGTAGCTCGATCTTTACCTTTGATCATTATTAAACATCAAGCACTTGTTATCATCTCACTAATTCCTAAAAATTTGGAATAAATTTACTTTGTTGAGCTCTTTAATATTATCCTATACTTTGACCATATTAAACATTAGGCACTTTGACCTCTTTGACTTGATACACATTAGAGATATAATCTGTATGAACACCCAATTGTTGTTAGATCCTTATCTAGTCTTGATCTTTATCTTTTAAAAATTTGGATAAGTATGGGAACATCTAAAATATTCTTGGAAAGCCAAATTTTATCCTTAATAAATTTTTATGTTCTCAATTTCATGTCCTAAAATTTAAACCATATGATCTTCTTTCATAGAGGAATCCATCCATATATCAAGCTACTCTTGAAATCTTTATGGGTGTGAAATTTAATACCATCAAAAATTTTACTTGGATCTACTTGAACTTATATATTAAAATAGGAAACATGATCTAAACCAGCTTAATAACTCACCTTGAAACACTCACGCCTCTTTATTTTGGAGAAACTGATCAAAAAACACTCTTCTTCACACTAGGCCTGTCTAGACTCCTTGTAGCCCTACCTAGAACTTGTAGAGACCACAAATTTTATTAGAAACACCTTCAAGACCTAAAAATTTATATCTAGATCAATCTCATATGTACCATTATGAAAACCAATTTTCATCACCTAGATCATGCTTTGAAATATACTTCCTTCATAAACTTACTAGTCAATTAAGCCTCTATCTTGACAAAATAATTAATAAATTGAAAATCACAAACCTTCAAATCTCTATGAAGCTTAATTTGACAACCCATTTGGCCCATTTAACCTATTAATAATCATTATACCTTAACTCAGAAGTTAAACCACTTTTATAGAATATCCCAAAACTTCAGAATCTCAAAACAAACAAGGTCAACAAACCTCTTTCTAGTCATGCCCACCTTTAAAACTTATTGCACACCTAGAAACAACCATAACACACTTATGGACCAAGATTTAAGCCTTATGAATTTTGTGAAATTTCAATTCCTATACCATGGCTTTGATCTACAACAAGAAATATAAACCTGAGAACACATGAAAACCTCCAAAAGGCACAAATAGGATCATTAAGACATAAAACCACTTAGAACACATCGCAAAGAAGTGAAAAGATCTTACTGAGCATAAAAATCTTATTGACATTCCATCAATATCATTATTCCACCAAAAAACACCCATTATGACCCTACTCTAACTAAAAATACCCAAATCTTTCCTTTTTAGACCTTGAAAACATCAAATTTGCACTTCAAGCTCCTTTAGGACCAAAGTCCTTGAATACTCATGGAACACACAATTCACCACAACATCTAAAGTAGGATTTTGAACTTGTTGCTCCCCCTTAACCAAACACATCTTCTCATGACCTTTCTTGTCCTAAAACATCAACCAAAGCTCAAATGGTATCCATCATGCTTCCTCTTTCTTTTCAAGTGTCTCCTTGAAGCCTAGATAGAAATACCCTAACTCACAATGTCTTAAAACAATGTGAAACTAGGAATTTCCCACAAATCCTCATATTCCTTCCCTTCCTTTGTCATCTAATACTGATAGTTATTATTATTCTTCTTCTTAGACTTAATAGAAGCAACATTCTCATCCACGCCAACATTCTCATTCTCTTCTAAGACTATATTGACAACACATGGGGATAACATAGATTCATGATGTACCTTTTCAGTTGAAGAATCTTCCTTGTAGTTTGGAACCTCATCACTAGGTATTTAAAACTAATGTTCTTTATATGAAAATTTCTCAAAAATATTATTATGTTCACTTGAATCCATATACACCTCATAACTAGCCTCACCCATCACCTTTGTCTTTTCCTTAAGCTTGGTCTCTTCATTCACAACATGACCAAAAAATGAGATCCCTTGTCACTCTTAAAATTATGTAGCATTATCCACCATAACACAAAAATTACTTAGACCTATAGACTCATCATGACTCATACTTACCACCTTTGGTTTCCATGAGTTAACTTGCCTTCTTCCTTGTACTCTAGGAGCCTGATTGAACTTGTTTTGACTAATGGGCCTTTGCTTGTAGAATATAGCAATGTGACCTTTCTCTTGATAGTTGAAGCACACTATAAATTTTTTAATAATCTTATCTTACCTTTCCTAATTATAAAAAAATCTTACAATATGTCCATTCTTTTGACAGTTGAAACAAACTATTCCTTTTGAAGAAGACTCACCTTGCCTTACCTTATTTGGACAATGCTTAGAAAAATGTACCTTATAAATATAGTTGAATCACTTAAATTTATTAACACCTTTTGATTGATGACCCCCATCATAGTTCTATAAAAAATCATTTTTAAGAGGTCTCTTAAATTCTCTAGCTCTATGCCCAAACTAACTACATGTGTAACAATAACCATTGAAACTTGCATACCTCATGGCATTCAATTATCTAATCTGATTCATCTTAATTATACCAATATATTCATTCCTTGACTAATTTTTGACCTTCAATGTCTAATTTACATTAGTATTCATCTTGTCTTGAGTTTTTTTCTCAAGTTCTTTATACCAAGACTAGTTCTATCAGTTGCATGCTTTTGACCACTTAGAATATTGTCTAGATCACTTGATATCTTTTAAAATATCAAAAATGACTTCATATTATTATATATATTCTCTAAATCATCTTTTAATGACTCATTTTCAATTAAATACCTTGAACATTCATCTTCTTTAGCTTTCAAGCTTGTAAAAAGGATTTTCAATTGATAACTGAGATGCTTGAATATATCTTCATGCTCCTTGGTGTCTTCATTCATTCTTTCCTCAAACACACTAAATTTCTCTTCATAGTCATTAATTTGAGACTTCATATTCTTGTTAATACTTTTCTCAATCTTTAGTTCTTCAAGACAATTCATCAATTTAGTCTCATAGTCCACCTCATCTTTATCATCATCTGAATCACTCCAAGTAGACTCCTTTTGATATGAGAAACTTCCTTCCTCAACCATGAAAAGGGATTTATCTTCATTAGGACCATCATATTCATGATCATACTCTGAGTCACTATCTTCACTCTCATCTAATGAGATGCAATATTTATTAGTGTAGATACTCTTCTTGTTCTTGAAGGACTTTTTCTTGTTGTCATACTTTCTAAATATTTTCTTCCTTTTATCAGACTTGTATGTCTTCTTGTCTTCATCTTTTCCATCACCATTCTCATCATCATCATCATTATTATTATTTTTATTAGGATACTTATTATCAAAATATCCTATCTCCCCATAATTAAATCATTTGAGTGGTAGTTTACCCTTATACTTGCCTGAACCTATTTTCAATTTCCTTGTAGACAAAGCAATTAGTTCATCTTCATCAATATTAGATATGTCATCCTCATTGAGTTTATTACCATGGAACTTATTATTTGGGTTCATTTATATCTTTAATGTCACTTCCTTATTTTGTGGTATGTCATCATCTACTCTCATCTCATTGGAAGTAAGGATACCATGCAATTCATCCATTTTTAATTGAGTAAGAACATGACTTTATTTTATAGTAGACACTTTTGAATCAAAATTAATAGAGAGAGACCTTAATATATTTTTAAATACAATAAATTATTCAATATTCTCTCCAAGACCTCTGATTATGTTTATAATCTCATCAATTCTCTACAGAAAGGATGCCAAAAAATCATCTTCCTTCATCTTAAGACTTTCAAATTATCTTCAGTGAGTCTACAACTTTTCCAACTTAAACTTTGAATCTAATTCATAAATAATATTTAATTTATCCCAAATTTCATTAGTAGATATTTAATGGATTAACTCGATGTATTTATTTTCTAAAAGACCACAAGTGATAACATTCATTGCCTTAGAATTATTCTCAAATAACTTCTAATCTACAGCACTAGATAGAGGAATAGCAGGTGCAAAATAACTGTCCATAAAATATTTCCAAGTGTAAAAACCTAAGTACATGATGTATGTCATCATCCTTACACTCCAAAATTCATAATTATATCCATTAAAAATCAGTTCTTGCTTAGTATAAAAACCTCCTTGCTTTTGATGGCTACCCATATTGTACCTTAGATCTCCTTGAAGCTTTCAAGACTTTACCAAAAGGACCTGATCTAATAACAATTGTTAGAGGTATAAAAAACTAAGAGTTGGGGTGAATAAGTGGTTTAAAATAATGAAATTTAATTTCCAAACCCTTCAAACACTTAACCATTCAGTACAACCGTTCATGAAGCATTCAAGATGTTTATAACAATGAATAATAGATCATACAAGATCACACACACAACACAATATCTATGTGGTAAACCCTCTTATGGATTAAAAAACACTCTCAAGAATTAAAAAACATGGAATTATTGTCTTATAAGAAGTATGTAAACATGAGACTTTAGTGAAACACCTATTCCATAAGGAGTACCTTCCCCTAGGATGGTCAAGTCTTTGTAACCAAAATTTAGTGAAACATCTATTTCACAAGGAGTACCTTCCCCTAATATGGTAAACTCCTTCTAACCTAGATGTTGATAACCCTTCCAAAACCTATGATATGAACATCTCATGGTTATTAATTACCTACCAATCTGATGGAGACACCCTGTAAACATAACCCCTTTCACTTCTTCACACACTCATAGACATCCAAAATCACCTTTTGGATCACTCTACACTTCTCATCAACAAATTTATCACAACATTATACAAATGAATAAATGTTAATAAACATAGTCTACACTCTTATATACCTCTCAAATCAACCACCAAGCTAACACATACATCATCTATCATTTGCTCACACTCAAGGCATCCAAAACATATTTTTGGATCACTTTAGACCTCCTCTCTCATCCTCAATCTTCAAACCTACAAGAGTACTTATTTTAAAATAAAATATATGACCTATATTTCATACACATATTCCTCAACCTAATATTATATATAACCCATCTAGTGGGCACACACCCTTTCTTCTTTCCTTTCCTCCACAACACTCACATACACCTTTCTCTAGTCTTAAAATCACCACCTTTAATTTCACCTTTTATAGAGCCATCATGATTATTATTTTATAGGTAGTCCAAAATACTTGTATTAACTATTAATATATCTAAAATATCTCAATACCATCCACACAAGTCAGCCATAAAAACTATGGGCCACACTTGAGTAGCTATGCCTTTAAATTAGGCCTCATTAGCCCTTATAGGTCTCATGGAGACCTATTCACCCCTTTAACACTTAAAAAATAAAATTATTAACACAATACCACTTAAAAATACATATTTTCACTTGAAAATACATCTTAAACATACTTAAATGATTACATTCATCATTACACGCCTCTCTGTATGGTCAATATAACCAAACATTAGCCTTGTATATAAGAACACCATGAATGAATAAATAGTCAACTTTTAATCATTTATTTATACTAAATATGGATTGGTAAAACATAAAAAATACATACACATCATCTTAATTTATTTTAAACACTCTCTAATAGCTCACTCCCCTTGAAACATCCAAAATACCATCAGAATAACTCAAATATCCTTCTCGAGTCACTTATCAAACATGGTCAAACACATAGTCAACTTTGGAGCTTAATAAATTTGGATATAAAAATATTAAGACCTTATAAATTTATTTAATATATTAATCTAAAATTATTCTAAATTTTTTATTTTTAATTCACCTTTGAATTCATCTTATATCAAAAGTTATGGCTCAAACACTGTAGACTAGTTTTTCCCTTTGCTAAATTCAAATGCCAATAGTCACTGTTAAACATCAAACACTTTGAGATCATCTAATGTCCTCACATATTTTTATTAAATAAAAAATTTCAATATATTTTAGAGTATCTTTATCTTTAATTATTCTAAACATCTATCACTTTGACCTCATCTCATGCTCCATGGCAATTTTGACCAAATACGCATCATTAATCTTCTTAGAAGTAGCTTGTTATTTACCTTTGCGCACTATTGAAAATTGATCACTTATTATCATCTCAATAATTACTAAAAATTTATAAAAAAATCACTCCATAAATCTCTTTTATAGTATCCTAGACTTTAACCAGCTTAAACATCAGACACATTGACTTCTTTGACTCAATACACATCATAGATCTACATCTGTATGAACACCTGCTTGCGATTAGATATTTATATAGTATTGATATTTACCTTTTTAAAAATTATCTAAGTATGAGAACCTCTAAAATATACTTGGAATCCAAAATTTTAACCTTAATAACTTTTTACATGCTCAATCGCATGTCCTAAAATCTAAACCATATGATCTTTCATAAAGGAATTCATCCATATATCAAGCTACTCCTAGAACCTTTACACATGTGAAATATAAAACCATAAAAATTATTAATTAGACTAATTTAATTATACATTAAGATTAGATTATTTTTTTTCCATAGATCTGTGATGTGATTAAATATGCACAAATAGATCTCCTTTGCAAATTTTGCTAAGTATGAGAAAACATTGCAAACTAGCTAGGAAGACAAATTTGCATAGTTATATATTTTACTCCACTAAAATAATTGACCTAAAACTTTTACCATAGTAGCTTGGGACTAATTTTATCACACCCATATGACCAAATCCACCTAACTCATCCATACATGTCAATGGTGATGTCATCAAACTACAAACTTAGATTTTTATATCACAGAACCAACTATGCCAAGATGAACATAATGAAGAAATAAATGAATACCATGAAATTTCATAATCTCTCCAATAATTTTTAACCTCTAATATTATCCCTCACACATGATTAATACTTTAGACCCATCCCTAATCATACCAAAACTAAATATCAACCAAGCTTACTTCAAGCATTATAGGATAAGCACACTACACACTTTGTCATTAACACTTAGACTATCAAGACACTTCATCCACTCACTTGGACACCTCCATGACATCACTTACAAATATAAAATAGATCATTTTTCTTTATATAATCAAGTTCCTAATTTTTTTCAAACTATTCCATGTTTGTTAGATTAATCATTATCATCTTTTTGTTTCAAGCCTAGCTTTTGGTGCTACATTTAGCCAAAAGTCATATCACAACCTATTTGAGCCTATATTTTGACTCCACATTTGGAAAAAAGACATAACAACATTTCCCTTTCCTATTTTATAACTATTCAGAACACATTTGGACATTAGAGTTTGGCATCTTATTTTTAGTTCATTCCACTTTACCTTGTTTGGGTAAAATATTTAACATTGGACATTTGACGTTCTACTATTTTTACCAAATTTTTTACATCAAATTTTTTGGAGATTAAATTCCACCCTTGACCAAGTTAAATATAATTTGAAAACTCTATATTTTTAGATATAGTTTTTCAGAGTTTATATAACTCTAATCCTCTCTTGTTGTAAAACATTTGTCATAGATTTGATCATGGATCATTATACATGTAGTGAAACTATGTATAATCCAAGCTATAGAAATGTTAGTAAATAAGAGGACTTTTTTCAGGACCCTTATGGAGATGAAATTGTTTGGGAAATGGATTCCTATCCACCATACAACACTCAAACAAGGGAATAGAGTCAAGATCCTTTGGTCAATTATTTAGTTATCACACCTCCATACATGGAGCAAGATCAAGAACATATAGCCCAGTATTTGGTTATTGTACCTAAAATTATATAAAATTTCTAAAAATAACCTTACTATGAAATAATTCCATCAAACTATTAGGTATGGCATGAAAATTTACAAAATTTAGCAAGAGGGCTTTATAACATGTCTTATCATAATAATGATCAGGCCCCTTCTAGAGATGCTAATAACATATTACCAATACCATATCAATATCCATGTACTATTTTCACACAAAGGAACCTCATGTAAGACTATTTCATTCAAATTCAAATAACATACTAGACATTTCAAGACCTAGCATGTAACTTTAACAATTTAGCCATGACAAATGCACCTCTAATTCAATCACTCCCTTCAATAGGAGTCTTCTTTGAGTTGATAGGTCAATAAAATTAGGGTTTAGAGCTATTCATGCAAAACACTTTGGTAGATACCATGTTTAATAACCCAATTATCAAGGAAGTGTCTTATGTTTCTACGTAGAATAGTGAGGAAAACGTAGTGGACAATGAGCAAATAATGTCTAGTTTAGACCAAAGTCGTGTTAATGCACAAGAAAATAGTCAAAAAAAAATGTGCCTTTAACTAGTACCATTAGTGGTTCAAAAATTTAGGGAGTGGGAGTTTATACTTCTTAACCTCAGTCAAATACATCTAATCCTCAACCACCTACTTCTTCTAACACCCAATAATAAGGACTATGTAGTCATCTAATGACTAGTACCATGCCATAATAAAATGCATTGAATCTTACTCCACCCCAACATGTGACTATTAATATTCCACAATAGTAGGCACCATTTAATCAACACACATAGTATAATCAAAACATATTTCCACCTCAATAGGGTGGCAGGTGCTTAGCTAAAATATACCATTAACAACACTTTATACTTGAACATGGTATCAAGTTGGCTTCCCCCTTGGTGATGAAATCCAAGGAGGTTGGCTTGGGTAGTCAAGTGATAAAATTATTTTTTATGTTATGTGATTTGGCTATGTGTGTACAAGAATATAAATAGTGAAAATAAGTGGTTAATTAAAAAACTTTCTAATTAGACTATGCAAACTATTCTGAGCATGCAAACAACTTGAAAATAAATATGTGATTAGCATACAAGGTGAATTCCAAATTTGAAATAAGTTATAGTGAAAAAAATATATGCACAACACACAAAAATAGGTTGAGAGTGTCGAGCTAGCACTGTTGAAGATAGGGTTTGGAAAACCTACTAGGTCGACTAGGTCAACTTAGTTGTTTCAAAGATCAAATAAGACATAAAACTAGGTCGATTGAGTCGATCTAGTTGGCTATACAAAGGTAATTTTGAAGGTTAAAAACTTGAAAAGAATGTATAGAACATAAAGAGATAGAATAATGTAAACTCACCATCTAATCTAAATTCAAGCATCTCAATGAGTATAGGCTAATAATAATGATATACCAAAGTAATCAATCAAAATAGTAATGTCATAAGTAATAGAGTAATAAAATCATAACATGTTTAAATGGGGTAAACGTTGTCTGCTCAACCTATGTGACTTTTCCATCTTACTCTTAACCAACAACCTTTTCTACATCCACAACACATGAAACAAGCATACTCGCTAGACAAACACAGTTAACGCAATAAATGCAATAACTGGTGCCTTTGCAAAACCCTCCTCCTGCAAGGAGAAATGTGATAACTTGTCATGATTTTAATGAACTTGGAGAGCCCATTGAATCAATCTTTCATAATGTCATATTATCTTACTTGATTAAATGGCTTATTCAAAAAGAGCAAATTTGTGAGGGTGTCAACATGCTAGACTGGTATAAGATAGAATAATTTTATGATTTTCATAGGGTTAATGGCCATAATTTGCAACATTGTGTGCAAATTAGACATGTAATTCAAAATATGTTGGAAAATGGAGATATCACATTGGATCATGGAGCTTTGACCTCCAATCATAGACTTAGCATATATTAGAATCCATTTCCCTAACATAACAATCATTAATTATAACAACAATGATAATAATAGCTAGTGTAACATCAAAAACAATAGTATCAATAGCTATGACCAAACTAACAGACTTACCAAAATCAATAATAGAACCAACAACATCCAAATAATGGACAAAACCAAGGTCAAATTGGTAACAACCAATACACCTACCATGTAGTTTCACATGACTACAACTTAGTTTTAGGCCATATTATAGGAGATTTTAACACCATTTCCATTAATCCTAGACTAATTATCAATCACACAAGACTAGTTTTAATCAAACCAAATCAACCAAACCATTTTGGTAATCTTTCCTTGACCTAGGATTGTACACAAGCCAACTAGCAAGTATGGATTCCCATGTTAATACCTTATACTAATAACTCATCATTAGCTTGTGACCACACTCAATTTCATTAGAAATCAAGATTTATCCTATCTATTCCCCCTCCATCATCATTTGTTAGTAACAATGGTCTTGTATCTAATCTTGATTATGCAATCACAACTTAGTAGTCAAAGATTACCGTACTAGGCCCATAATCATATACTACTTCACCCATCATCCAACTAGCCATTTTGTCTTGCAACAAGCCATTTACCTCTATTCAATAAAATATTTTTGATGTTGTGGAATAATTATGAAGACACTAGAACAAATCTCCATTTTATATTTTTTGCATACATCAACCATCCACAAAAACATCTTGATAGAGTTTATTGGTCAGTCCATAGTTCTAAATGACTTATCTCTTGAAAAATTTCAAGCTTTGGTTGGACACCTAGCTCCATCCCAATAAGTAACCTTCAACCAAATGATATGTCATATCTTGTCCCATTGCATAATAATCCATTGTACATCAAATTTTACATAAAGAGGCACAAAGTGAAATGTGTCCTCATAGATAATGGATCGGGTCTAAACATAGTATCTCTAAAGCTCATCAAGCTTCTTGGGTACACCTTAGCAGATCTCTAAGAAAAAAATCACCATCAAAGCCTATGAAAATGAAGAAATATAGTCATAAGGCACCATTAGCTTGTCAGTTATCATTGGTCCCTTGACCCATGATACATTTTATGATGTGTTAAATCTTGATTTGTCATATAATATCTTTTTGGGTAGACCTTGGTTACATGATATTTGTGTAGTCCCATCGACACTACACCAGTGTATCAAGTTCTCCCATTAAAGGATGGAGGTTAGTATTCCAATATATTTACATCCATACAAGCATTGAAAACATTTAGAGGTTGAGTTTAATAGCTATAATTACCCTTTCAACATCAATCTAGTCACCAATAGGACAAATGGAAACCCATACTTATTGACTTACTAGAGACCAACTGCATTGACCATGATACCCTTGATTATCTTTCCCACATGCCACCTCCTAAAATGTCCAATCACTATACCATATCGACTAATGGCCTAAAAGGGTATTTGATGCACGACACCTTTCACATTGCAAATCTTCCATAAAAAATCAAGTCATTTGGAAGACCTAAAGACAAACCACTTCGCATGGAATGGTAATGAAAAGGAAAATTGAAACTCCATAACCTAGAACTTTTCACTTTCATACCAACCTTAGGCCAAGAACATGATCCTCTCTAAGGTGATGAATCATGGTTATACAATGATAAGTTAGCTTCCTAATAAAAAATGTGAAGTGTCATATTCCAAATAGGATCATGGAAAGCCAAGATTATGAAGGAGGCCTTGGTCCAAATCAATAGGGAACACTCAAGCAAATTTTTATTAATAATTATAAAAGAACCTATGGAATTACATTTAAACCACCTGGGGGTGACCCCACACATATTATTTGAGTTCCATCACCAAAGACTAGTGATGATGATGTTAGTATCAAAGTAGAGTTTGATCATAGCCAATTTGATGAGTTAACCCAAACTAATCTATTTGATAATAATGTCATTTACACCCTTTGACCAATCATTCATCATAATATACTACCATTTTATTATCCCCAATTGATAGACTGGGACCAACAAGAATCCAACATGTCAATTGATGAGTTCCAAAATAATGAAGCCTTAGGGACAATATTTCCTTGGGATACCACAAAAAAGGGTTCTCAATCAAGTTAAATCTTGAAGCCTATTTTGGAGAGTGGGTGAACACCCTTAGCCAAAAACAAATCAATAAAACATTAAGGTCCCAAATTGAAAAGCTTTTTGAGGTACTTTCTAACCAGGGTGAAAGTAAAGATAAAGGTCAGTCTAGTGGTGAAAACCTATTTTAGGTTCCATTAAATGGGTGTGTTCAACCTTCTTCAAGTATAGACTAGGGGATCACCAATGATGAACTTGTCTATAGATCCAAGTTTAGTCTTGATGAAGAATAGGCTTTTAATCAAATCATCTAGGATACTAATGACAATAAATTTACCTATGGATCTGATTTCAATCTTGAATAATGGTAGGCATTTGATCACATCATTCAAGAATTTTTAATATCATTTGTCACATGGACATCCCTCCCATTAGGGGATTTCAATTCATCATGCCTAAGATAAATTCAATGACAAGTCCTAACAAAGTATTCTGACATAGATAAATAGTTCAAATTTTTGCCAACTATTCTTAAAGATGGTTGAACCCTTCTAGTGGAAGACACAACAATGCTAAACATCGAGTCTCCAGATGACCCAAAATGGATTAAATTATGCTCATTCCTCACTAAGGTGGAGCATGAAGTATTTAAATCTGTATTGAGTGAATTTGTAGATATATATGCATGGGCCTATTCTAGCATGCCTGGTTTAGACCCCACCTTGGTTGTTCACCACCTTGTGGTACATCCTAATGCCAAACTAGTAAAGCAAAAATTATGAAAAATGCATCCTCATATTATTGTATTGGTAAATAAAGATTTTGAAAATCTCTTGTAAGAGAGATGTATTAGGCCAACTAACTATTCTGAATGGATTTCCAATATAGTGCTAGTCATTAAAAATCCAAAATGAATTAGAATTTGTACTAATTTTAGGGACATTAACAAAGATTACCCTAAGGATGACTTTCATTACTAAACATTGACATGATTATCGACTCCATTATGGGTTATGATATGCTTTCACTGATGGACATATTCTTAGGCTACAATCAAATTCAAGTAGCACTAGAATCCTAACTCAAGACAACATTCACCACTCTATGGGGAACATTTTATTATCAGGTTATGCCCTTTGGTATTAAGAATGTAGGGCCCACCTATCAAATATCCATGATAGTCATATTTCATGATATGATGTATGACATTATCTAAGACTATGTTGATAACATACTAGGCAAATAAAAGACTAGGGCCTATCATCTACCAACATTGAGGAGGATATTTAAGCAGCTATGTGAATACAAAGTCAAGATAAACCCTAAAAAGTGTGTTTTTAGAGTCATATTAGGTAAATTTCTTGGGTTCATTATGTCTTGTAGGGGCATAAAAGTTGATCCATCCAAAGTATGAGCCATAACAAAGATATCACCATTAACCAATTTGAAGCAATTTTGCATTTTGTAAGGTAAGATCCAATCCATTAGATGCTTCATTTCTCAATTGGTCGATAAGTGCCACCCATTTGCACACCTACTAAAGAAGGGTGTAACATTTCTTTAGGATGATGATTGTTAAAAATATTTTCAATAGCTAAAGGACTATCTTGTGAATCCACAAGTTTTATTACCTCCTATCCCAAGGAAACCATTCATTTTATACTTATTAGTAATAGATAAAGCCCTGAGGGAACTTTTAGCTCAACATAATGATAGTGGAAAAGAGCATGAAGTTTAGAATCTAAGCCATATATGGTCACTTATGGACATAATTATAAACCCATCAAAAAATCTTGTCTAGCCATGGTCTTCACATCATTACATGTTGAACAACAAAACCATGGTCATTTTATAATTAGATCCACTCAAGTATCTACTATCCAAAATAGTGATACAAGGCCACATGGCCAAATGGATCATGCTTCTCAATGAGTTTGAGATAGAATATGTGAACCAAAAATCCACCAAGGGGTAAGTTCTTGCAGATCATCTTGTTGAAGCACCCCTTAAAGATATAGAGCCACTAACATTCTAATTTCACAATGAATCCATTATGACCATCATTGAAATAACTCTTGAGTATAGATCTAGAAGATATATTTTGATGGTTCATTTCTTTCAAATGGATTAAGGGCAAGCCTTTTATTTATAACACCATAGGGGGATCTAATCCTTAAGTCATTTAGAATCAACTTTACTTATATGAATAACATGTCTAAATATGAAGCACTCATAGTAGGGCTTTGATAGGTATTATAATGGAATACATCTTATTTAAAGGTTTATGGTGATTAATAGTTAATAATCAATTAGGTTACAAACCACTTTTAGACCAAAGATGATAATTTGGTTCCTTACAAAGCCATGGTTGACACTCTCAAGTAGTATATCACTAACATTTAATTTGAGCATATACCAAGAGCTAGTAATAGAACAATAGATGCCATGGCTACCATTGGGTCACTAATTTGACATGCAGATATAACAAAGGAATACTAGTTTCTTGTTGAACATCTACTAGAACCAGCTCATGAACCATCAACTATCATAATGATCTTTGATATTATTATTCCTATCTCTACCTAGTATTCAAACCTTTATGCCTATTTACATGACCATGTTTTACCACCTAACTTATCCCATAAACAAGCCAAAGCCTTCATTTGTAATGCCTAATGCTATACCTTACTTAGACCAACCCTATCTCACTACAGTTTTGATGAAAATCTACTTCATTATTTACCTTTGATAGAATCTATACTATCATTATGGGAATATCATGGAGTATGTGGAACACACACTAGTAGGGCAGTCCTAACCAAAAATATCTTACATACTAGGTACTATTAACCAATAATGGATGTAGATGCAGCTGCATATGTCAAAAAATGTGATAAATGTCAATGACATGCCAATCTAATTCATTCCCCAACAAAAAATTTGAAACCAATGTTGATACCATGTCCATTTTCTACATGGGGCCTTGATCTCATTGGAAAGATAAACCCCACCTCATTTAATGGCCATAAACATATCCTTACCACTAAAAAATATTGTACTAAGTGGGTTGAAGTTATACCCCTCACTTATGTGAATGGAAGCTAATTTCCAAATTCATATTTAACCATCTCATTTTACACTATGGTATCCTCTCTAACATTATATATACTAATGGTGGATCATTCAAAAATAAGGATGTCAAAAAGCTCTATGTTGAGTATAATATCACACAACATTTTTCCATGACATATTACCCTTAAGGTAATGGCTAGGTAAAAACATCAAACAAAATTATTATCGACATCCTTATAAATATTTTCAATGATTCCAGTCATGATTGGCACCTTTAGATATTCTATGCCTTTTGAGTATATCATACCAATCACCACACCCTAATAAGATCCACTCCATACTCACTTCTTTATGTTACTGAAGTCATTCTTCCCATTTAGGTCGAGTTACCTTTATTACTCACCTCTTTCAAACATGTCTTGGATGATGAATACTATCTATTAGCTCACCTATAATATTTGGAGTTACTTGATGAGAAACACATGGATGTAATGAATAATCTTCAAGCATATCTAAATTGACTTTGTGGGTACTATAATCAGCATGTGAAACATAAGATAATTTAAACTTGGTGATATTATACTTAAAGAGAACCAAAAGAATACAATGGCCAAAAAGAATCATAAAGGCAAGTTCAAACCCAATTGGGTAGGTCTTTTCATCATTATTGCAAATAATGGTGTAGGAGCATGTAGGCTCACCACACCAAATAGGGATGAATTTGATGAGCCTATGAACATTATACACCTCAAACAATACTATGTTTGAGTGATTCAATGTAGTTTCTATGAGGACCAACTCAAGTTTTACCATATTATCAATATTCTTCTTTGTACCATACCATTTTTCCATCCTATCATCCTACCATCTTACCATTCTACCAGCCTATCACTTTGACATTCAAACCAATCCATCTTACCATTCCATTCAATAAACTAAAGCATGTTTTGATCCATCCTATCCTATCCAATTTGACTTTGGTTTATCCATTGGTTTCATGTTTATCATGAAGAATTAGATCAATTTCAATAATTTTTTCAAGCATTCCAGATAGAAGTAGTATTTTAGAGTGGTATGATAGAAGATATGGTAGTTTCATCCTTCATTTCTTTTTCCCTTCTTATCATGTTTGTTTATGTGAGCTTGATTATATTTGCCTATAGGGGTGAATAAATATCTCATTGATATTTATACTAATTGTATGTAATCATAAATGCATCATGCCTATACATCAATCTTGGCTCAAAAAATATAGAGCATACCTACACTTCTGATTGGGAATACATTTGTTAAGTGGGATTATGACAAATATGGGGATCCATTAGACCCAATTAGGGGATAACTTGTCACAATACACCATGTTAGGAGGGGTTGTAAATCCTATACTATAACACAATCATGTATCAAACCCTAAAAGAGTCATATGTTTAATGTTCACTCTATTCTAATAACAAAAAAGTAAATCTAATCTAGTGTAAACCAAAGCTTGTGGCATAATAAAGGGTTTAATAAAGAAATAAAAACATGTATAATATAATCTCAATTAAGCTAAGTATGATTAATAAATTAATACATGGAATATGAAGAGTAATATTATTTGAGCCAATACTTATGCTACTTCTATCTACTAAAGAGAGTAGAACAAAGTTAGGATATACTTACCTGAATGTGAACCCGTCGAGACTCAATATCTCCCTTAGCCAAAGGGGATTCACAAGAGGTTGTTTTGGTTTGTAAGGATAACTAAGAAAGGCCAAATCATTTAAGACTTATCCATAAGGCTAGATTCCCCAAGTAAAACCCCTAAGCTAAGACTCCTTAAGTAGAATGGCAGAAGAGTAGATTATAAAGAAGTGAGACTGAATAATAAATCTTGATTTAATATTGAAATAATGATAAAATGATCTTATATTTATAGGTGGATCTCACCCTAAATCCTTTCGAGTATATTGACTGTATGGGTTTCACCCAGTCGATTCTATATGTTTTTAGGAGATAAATCATTATGTTCTAAGTTAGGTCAACCAAAGGGTTCACAAAAATCTAAGTGAAAAATACTCTAAATAGTAAAGGGTTGACCTAGTTGACCATGTATAGTAATTAGAGGATGAAATCTATATAGGGTTAACCTAGTTAACCTATATTAATCAACTAGCTAAAGGGGATCAAGGTGAGGAAAATAGGGATGCAAAGAGGAAAAAGATTGGATTAGTGTTCAAGGGAGGAATAATAGCTTAGGGAATGGTTTTAAGAGCTGGTTTGATTAGAAATAATGTGGTAATAATGGACAATAATCCTACAAAGTACCAAAGGTTTGACCACCCCTTTCTTGGTGCACCCCTTAAGGCATGCACTCAAAGAGATTGAGTCTTGATGGGATCCTACAAGATGTAAAGCATCATTATTTGAGAAAAGGTTGAAAATATTATGCATATACATATGCCCCACTCAAATATCATCACATTTCACTAATGTGTAATAGAGGATGGTGCTTTCAAAAATAACATACTAACACACAACATTGATGTTTAAAAAAAGTTATAGTATTTTAAAGCAAAAGCAACTGAAAGTAAATTATAGAAAAGTAAATAACTAAAAAGTAAATATAATGCATACCTTGACTTACCTTTATCACATGATGGTTATCTGTTGTGTTGTTAGTTTTGATTTTGTAGGGCATAGAGACTACTTTCAACAAACCCAAGAATACAAAACTAATGAGAAAAAATAAACAAACACAAGAAAATTCAAGATAACTAGTGCTATGAGGATGGAACATACTTGTAAAATTTGGCAAGCTAGGGTGGCAAATGCTATGTTAGACCAAATGACCAATTCAAAAACAAAGAGTAAATTTAGTAACCAAAAAACTCAAACAAGCTATCCTTGAGTAAGAAAGGAAAATTATCCAAGTCAAACTAAGGATACATGTCAAACAAGATGGTAATCAAACATTGATGTAAATAAAAAATGGAAAAACAACATTGATGAGTGATCAATAATTGTATACACATAATATTTTCAAAACTTTTATTGATTATTGACACTTCATATCTTGTGAGAACCTATTGAGTCTTAATCTCTCTGAGTGCATGGCTTAAGGGGTAGAGTGGGAAATGCGTGGGTAGACCATTAGTGCTTCATAAGATTATTATTCCTTTTACCACTTGCCATCCACACACTAGCCTTCTAAAGCCTTGAACTTTGAGCTTATTCTTCTCTTTCCTATCCATTCTAGTCATTGTCATGCTTTATTCCCTTATTTCTTTCCTTGTTACCCTTTTGACCTATTCAATACACTAGGTCAACCTGGTTGACCTAGTGTATTCTATAAACACTTTATCTCTTTTCTTTTATTACCATAATAGCTGACCTATCAAACAATTTAGGTATTATCCCAAAAATGTACTAAGTCAACCCAATCAACCTAGTACAATTGACATGTATAAATGTTTTTAGGTAAGTTAACACTATATATACAAGGTCATTTACCACCATTTGAGAATAATAAAAGAATTAAGTGAAGAAGTGTGAACAAACATCTGCTTATTGAACATTCTACTTGAGGTATAAATATTTAGGGTCCAATAATTTTTTTGGATCTCTGATATTATCTTGTGGAGAAGTATTTTAGATGCTTAAGTAGGGCATGTAGCCTAGAGAAAATTTATCTTGGTTATCCTTATAATCATAACAAAATCTCTTATGAAACACCTTAGCCAAGGGAGAGATTGAGGCTCAATAGGTTCATCTTCAAAGGTAAGTATTCCTAAATTTATTTCTCCTTTATAAGAGTAGATAAATAATGTAGTGTGTATTCTTCTCTTCTATGTATTAGGATTCTATATACATTGATGTCAGTATATGTCTCCTATGCATTTTTAGTGAAGTTGTTATTTATTTGTTTTATTCTAACTCCCACTTTGTGCCACAAGCTTTGATGAGCACTAGATTAGTTTACTTTTCTTGTTATTATAATAGTTTACTTTCTTGTTTATTACATAAGTGAACATCAAATCATAGGACTCTTTTAGGGTTGTTGTATGATTGTGTTAGACTATAGGCTTTGGAACCCTTCTTAGCATGATGTTTTGTGACAAGTGATATAAGTTATCTCATAATCAGGTCTAACAAATCCTCATATTGGTCATGCTCTCGCTTAACAAGTGTATCCCCAATCAGAAGTGTAGGTGTGCTCTATCTTATTCGATATACGATTAATCCATGAAAATCATGCAATTATGATTGCATATATTCTGGTGAACCCAATGTGAATAAAATCCTTTTTAGATTTGTTCAATTTTATTTCATTATTTTTTCATCATTTCTAACATATATTTTGACATAGTGGTTCAATTTCGCCGACCTAGTTCTTTTTATTTGTGTGCAAGAATAGGTAATTAGATCAAGCAACTCAAAAACACTTTTTAAACTCTTAGTTCAACCTTATAGGTTGACAAGGTCGACTTAGTGTATTTTTATCCACTTTATATTAGTTCTTGTAAATCCTGATTGATCAACTTGACCTAGTACAATTTTTAGTTTTCCATATTTTTAGATCAACATACTACATTGACTAGCTTGACCTAGTGTATTTCCAAACTTCTAATCCAACCAACTAGGCTGACCAAGTCAACCTAGTGCATTTTTAGCACATTTTCAACAAGTTCCTATATTGCTTAGTCGACCAACTCAAACTAGTTTGTAGATTTTGGATCATTTTTCTCCAAGGTTCTTGATTAAGTAATCTTCTTCATTTCCATCTCTGAACCATCAAGGTGAGTTTACATTATTCTATCTCTTTATGTTTTATACTTTATTTTCAAGTTTTTAACCTTCAAAATTACCTTTGTATAGCCAATTAGATCGACTCAGTTGACCTAGTTTTATGTCAGATTTGCTCTTTGAAACAACTAGGTTGACCTAGTTGACCTAGTAGGTTTTCCAAACCCTTTCTTCAACAGTGCTAGTTTGACACTCTTAACCTATTTTTATGTGTTGTGCATATATTTTTTTCACTATACCTTGTTTCAAAGTTGGAATTCACCTTGTATGATAATCACATATTTCTTTTCAAGCTATTTTCATGATTAGAGTAGTTCACATAGTCTAATTAGGAAGTTTTTAATTAATGACTTATTTTCACTATTTATATTCTTTTACACACACAGCCAAATCACATAACATCAAAAAGAATTTTAACACTTGACTACCCAAGCTAACCTACTTGGATTTCATCCCCAAGGGGGAAGCCAACTTGATACTCTATTCAAGTATAAAGTGTTGTTAATTCTATATTTTGGCTAAGCACCTGACACCCTTATCACTATGGTGTGTGAAGTGAGGGGGTAGTCCCCAATACCAAGCCTATATCAGTGCCTCTATAGTACCTTTCATCCTAAACATACCTAAAACCATCCATATATTTCTATCTAGCACCTTGATTATAGCCAACTCCCTATCACTTAATATAATTCTTAATAATCTAATTAATATTCTAGGTTGACCAACTAGCCATCTTTACTTTCCAAGTTATTTTCTTGCTATTTTCTCAATTGTGTGCAATAACTTGCATTAGCTAGTGTTGGTCCAATATTTTTGATTTGTGTGTGTCAATCGGATTGTCCAACATCAATTCAATTGATTATTTGTTTACTTTTAACATCTACTTTCATAGGTTAACTACAAACTATCTTGCCTTATTTTCACAAATTGATTATTGACTCTTTCTTTTTCCTATTTACTATACTAGGTTGACGAGGTTCACCTAGCATATTTTCCAACCCCTATACACTACACTAGGTCAAATTAGTCAACCTAGTACTATTTACAGGCTTCTTCCCCTTTTCCTTCAGTCTTTGTTCTTTATACTGAGTTAATCTTATGGACCTAGTTCAGTTTCATAAACCCAATTTTTACACTAGGTCGACTAGGTCAACCTAGTTCAGTTACAGTCACCTTTTGATTATTTGTTTATCTCATCTTGCCTTTCTTAATTTTATCATGGACTATCTATTTGGTGATAACACTAAAAATAAATCAATAGATATGATGGAATTCACTAATCCTAATAGGGTCTCCCATAGACAAACTAGGTTTCCTCTTGAGAATGCTAGTAATGTCCATATTACAACCCGTACAACAAACTATGGGCATTCTCATAATACCTATTTACACCAAAACCCTCATCTTTTCTTAGAGGATCAACATTAATTATAGTATACTCCTAAAATTCTCTTCTTTATTTTTCGAATTTTCTTAGCATAGAGGGAAAGATCCATCTACCATCTATAACCTCATGATTAGTAGTCAAGTTGAACAACCTCATTCACTTACTCCTAATTTCTCAATTACATTTGTGGGTATTGATTTATTTTCTTATAGACCTATTCTTTCAATCTTGACTCCTTATTCCATGAGAACTTCTTATTTGATTTCTTCTACCTCCATGCTTAATACCTCAACTAACATGGCTGGTTATACATCTAGTGGGCCTCTTATAAGACCTATTATTCTTAATCCTTCCACTAATTTATTGGTTTATACCCAAGGCACTCATACTTCTAGTTATTCTTCATCTCAACCATTTACTAATCCATCTTTTTCTTCATAAGAAAATTTTGCCGTTAGTGCTTTAAATTCTCATAGCTCTTCTCAAGCTCATATTAATACTATTAATGGTACCCAAGCCACTAATACCAACACAAACACCAATACTACTTATTTTAATAGCACAAATTAAACTCAAAAACTATTATTACAATCTCTCAACCAAATTAACACATTTTAAGATCATAATATGAATGAAATGATGAGAATGTAAAACTACATTCTTAATCTTCAAACACAACTACAACCAATGACTTGGGGCATGCATAACCAAAGTCTTCCTCCTCTTCCTCTTCGAGATTATCAAGGAAATTTCATTCCTCAACCTCCGTTAGTCAATAAAACCATCAAGAATATAAAAAATGAACCTCTCACCACTCAAATTGCTAATATTGAAATTGGAGGTATAACACCTATAATTTCATATAATGGATCAACTGATCCTACTCTTCATCTTAAGACATTCAAAAATATTTATAAATATTGGGTCAAACTAAACACCTTTTCTTCTACCAAGATCCTTTCCAAAACCCTCATAGGTGATTCCTTGGATTGGTAAAACCAACTTAGACCTCATTCCATTACTAATTTGGAAGATTTAGTAAATGCTTTAGTACAAAAATTCCAAACTAGTGATCTTCTTGAAAACACTTTGGCCCATTTCATCAATTACAAATAAAACAAAAAACAAAACCACCCAAGCCTTTATTAATTAATGGAAGACTTTGTCAAATAAGTGTGAAAACAACATGGTGGATGATAATCTATTTCATCTCTTTACAAATGCTTTATTTCTTAAATTACAATATCGAGTTCATACCTTTTATCCATGTACCTTGGAGGAGGCCATTGACCAAGCCAAATGACAAGATTTCCTTATGCAGAAATTCAAGCCACCCTAAACTTATACAGGTCCTCATATATTACTTATGAATAAAGACCACAATATTACCAATAATGGTGTTACTGATTCATATGATACCATTCACAATTTTCAAAATGTCATTCTTACCCCTTCTTCAAAACCAGTTCCTTCTCAACAATATACTAATCCTCATTTCTCTTCAATGAATAAAATTAATGTTCATAAACCTCTTTCCTGATAAATTTCTTAAATTTATACCTAGGCCTCTTCCTCAAGAAATGGACCTTATTCATCCTATGAAAACCTAGTATGATCCTAGTAATTGCTTTTAGTTCCATGCTAGTTGGGGTCACTCTCATGAGATATGTAGGTAACTTCATAATTTAGCTATGGATTTTCTTCTTGGACCTAATCTTGATCATTATTCCATCACTTTCAAGCATCAATAAGCTTATGATATTATTTTCAAGGATTATAAACTGATGATAAAACTCAAGCCTTGAATCAAGCAAATGCTCATTTAGCTATCTACAAAGATCCTTTACCTAACCACCAACCTATTCAAGAAAACTAAGACAAGATCACTTCTTCAACAAATAATGTAGAAATTCTTGTTGAACCAACCTTTAAAGTGAATGTGGTTAGCATGACTAATATGCGAATAGTGGTGGCTTTAATTAATTCTCAACCTATCAACACCCTGCCTCCCTCTCAAACATACTATGTTATCCAAGATTCTTTTCCAACTCATTTGAATGAGTTAGGGTAAGAAGATATTATCACCTTTGATGATGGTCTAATTTTTTATTCTCCCTTAGATAACACATCTCATTCTATTTCTATCATTCTTCCATCATCTTTCAATACTAATGATAACCAATCTTCCAATGATAATCAACCTTCTATTAACACTTATTCCAAACTTCAAGATCAATCTTAACTAACTACTTCTTCATCACCAAATTATTTACATATTTATTATAAACCTTCTCATTCCTATCAACACAAATTTCAATGCTCTTAAGATCCACCTTCTAAAGATATTCTTAACCATTATGCACTTATATCTAACATTATTCTCATGGGTTATGATGAATGGGATCCCATAATAGATCTCACTAATCTCCCATCTCAAATTCCATTTATTGAACTTATGAGGAATTCTCCCCATCATCAAAACCATATTATGCAAATATTATTCAAAATGAATGTCCCTTATCCTCCCTTAGTAGGATGAGAAGCAACCCTATCTGGTTCCAAGAATAGTATTTTGCAATCATGTAAAGATATGTCCATCAATGTTGACAAAACTCTTGACACTTCTCTTTATTTGAAATTTCCTATCTCATATATGATTCTCAAAATAATTATAATTCATGCATATGATCCTCCTTTATTTATTATCATCTAAATAAGAGACATCCAAGTTGAACGAACATTGATTGATGTGGGTTTAGGCACTTGTGTTGATTTTCTTGAGTTCATTAAGACCCTTGGATATCCAGAATGAAATTTTTAAGTCTACACATATCACCCACCAAGGATATGATATAAGTAAAATGCCTCATCTTGGGTGTGTGTGGCTTCCCATTACTATCCAACCTATTACCATTCATATAAAGTTGATGATATTTAACTTTCCCCTTTCTTATAACATCTTACTTGGTAGGCTATGGACTCATCATATGTGAGATATCACTTATTCTACTTTCCAACATGTTAAATTACCTCATAATGGATCAATTTACATGATTCAAGGAGATACTAACCCTTTGAATTTTGAACAATTCTAAGATTGTGGTGTTTTCATGATTCCTAATCTTGAACCTTTGACTAGCATTCCATTCTATGAGTTGTATCAATTAAATTTCTTGTCAACTCAAACAGAGGTTACAATGGACATCTTGAGATCATTGGTAACATTCCTCCCAAACCTTTAGACTCTAATGATGATGAGTTGAATGAGATTAACTTAAAGATCAAAATTTCTAATCTCTCACCTCATTTCATCTCATAGCTTCTTATTTCCTTGCAACCTCATTCTCATAAACCTCTTTGTGATGACATTCCCATAGTATTATCTGAGACATGACATTATAATCGCCATGCTTCTTCTAATGACAAAGTTATTCCAACTTGTGTCATTTATCTTCATATGCCAGATTATGATGATGGATATTCTTTAGATAATCCTTTATTAGGAAATCTTATCCAAGCTCATGATGCCAAGATTGTGCATTATCATTCTTCTTTACTTGGGTATTTTTGTGCATCTTCTTATGTCCTAACATTTATAGTTCATGATTCTTGCATTTTTCTGCTTTATCATAGAGTAGAGATGGTACCAACACCTCTAGTTTTTTAGGAGCCCTATAGGATTATGCTAATAGATTGTGCTATGACTAGACCTTACCATTTTCCTAAGTTCCCTAATTCCCATCCTTGGTTTACCCTTGAGGTTAGTGCTACCCTTATTAAGTCTTCTATTGATCTTACCCATCCCATAGTGGAACTTGCATCAAAATTAGTTATTATTGTTTTTTTCACTTTTGATGAGCCTACTCTTACTTCTTTCACTAGTGTTCTTTCTAAGAAGCCTAGTTCCATTCCTTCTCCACCACCACCTTCTCTTAGTGATGGTTTTAATCCTTACCTAAGATGGATCCTATGCCCACTGAATGTGTCGATGATCCATCTATTTTTTCTTCCATGCTTGTTACACCTTCTCTCATAAGTATTTCCCTTAAAAATACTCACAAGCATATTTGTTGATTCCATGGGATAGGCGATCACTCTTATACCCATTATCATAAGCTATGATAATATATTTATACCTTGAATCCTTCTTCCCCATCAATAGACACTACCATACCTCCTCCAAAGATCATTCCTGACTATATACCTAAGTATAGAGAGGTATTATTTATGGCACCAATGTGGCACACATCATACTAATCATTGTCATATCCTTCAACAACATCTCAAGGACAATCTTATATCTATTCCTAGACATTCTACCATTCCTCCCATAGGTCATTCTCATAAGAAGTCTCCCCCTTCTTCTCCCATAACTACACCTCTTGTGGTCCCTTCACCACCTTTTGTACCTCCACCTATCGTTCCTTCTCCACCTATGTATCCTCCTTCACCTATGGATCCTTCTATATTAGTGATTATTATGTCTCCCATAGATATTATTCTGACACATTCTCTTAACCATCCTTTTCCCAATTTCCCTCCTCAACATGATCCAATAAGTATGCCTACTTTTTTAGTTGAGGAGATTAGAAGAAAATTATTTATTGAGTATTAAACAAAGATAGACAAGACATTAACAATAATATGCATTTATATTCATAGAGATTTATCAAATCTCTTGGATAGTGTGTGTGGATAGATTTACTATTATTTATGAAGGACATGCATGGTGCTCCCTCATTTTCATTTGGATTGGATGTGTGCTCCAATTTTATTTTCATATATTTGATTATATCATTCGACACCATGTCAGATTATTTCCTATATTATATCATGTTTCTCCTTCTTTTCATACTATAATTAGCTTATATTTTTACATATACTTATCTTTTCCTTATCATGGATATTTTTCACTTATCATTGCTTTATTTTCCTTTATATTTTTTCTCAAAACTCTTCCCTTGTATCTTCATGATTGTTTTCTTTTTTATCTTTGTTTTTTATAGATAATTATCATGGTGACTTGGTTATATCTATCCTTCACCCTTTGATTATTATCTCTTTTTACCATGTGATTAGTTAGCAGATAGTATTTCTCATTACTATTTCCTTGTATAGGTCCACCTTTGGATCTCCCTTTTCTTAATCATATACATGGTTGAGACTTGAGATCACATACTTGTTCATTGTCAAGCCTTAGTGTCGTAGTCACTCTTTTATCTTGGGTTACTTATATTCCTTTAGCCTTAGCCTATAGCTCATTCGTATGTATCACTATCTCTCTCATGATTGGTCATTCCATGTCTGTATGGAGGAGGAATATTAAAAATCCTTTAAAATAAAGTTAAAAGACAAATAATTTAAACAAAAGGAAATGATATCAAAAGTTAAAAATATTCTTAAAATTCTAATCACACTAAAAGATGTGATTCAAAACACATCTCCTTCTAATCAAATCTAAAACTCCAAAATTGGCCTCATAATATAGATGAGGTCCTTTGGGGTGTAGTAGGCTAATAGATTAGAAGAGGAGAATAAAAAAAAATTATTTTAGTGCTACCTACATTCTCATGCAAGTACCCAATCTTCATAGTAGACTGATGGTTTTGTAAGGGCTCCTGAGGAGTGGGGAACACGTCATGGTGAGGTAGGTCCATTTTATATTTCCTTGTACCAATCTACCTTCATGAGTTGATCTTAGTAGCACATTTATTTTCCTACAAAGCTTTGTTTCTATAGGGAATAGTTTTCCTTTGTACATAGATAACCACTAGTCACTAAGTATCTTCTCATGTACTTAGTATGCTTCTTGACTCCTAAGGTTTTCTCATATCATGCCTAATTATTTACTTTTTACACTCATTTCTTCATTCCCTTTCCTAGTATTTCTTCTCAATAAATATTGTTTTGCTTTCTAATCACTACCCATGGGATTTCATTTGTGAGTTGCTTTGTAAGACCATGGATATGACCTAATATCCCTCATAAATTATCACCTTTTACATCTTATTATGCACATCCTTGATTTACCATTCCTTATCCTTCTACTTACCAATGTTTTTCTGGTACCCCTTGGATTTTCTTTTGTGAGTTACAATGTAAGACCATAGATAGGACCCGACCCTCTCACAATTTTTTTTTCCAATAAATAAGTCACCATCCAAATTAAATGTGTCAAGTAAGAAATAATATTTGATTGATTATGAGGTTACACATCATTTGACATGATTCCTAGCTTGAATTAATATGTTTTATGCTTACTTCATTTTTCTTTCACCTTTTTATTTTCTTATTTTCTAAGAGCATGTAAGATTACAACCATTTATTGAATTTATCATACTTCCTAGCTTGAATTAGTATGATAAATTTAAGACCAAGTTTTTACAAATTTTGTTATTCTTTTGTACTTCCCATCATGAAATAGTATAATTGATTGACTTAATTTTGATTTGTTTATATTACCATTTGAGCCCTTTTACATACCTTCCATTTTATTACATTATTTTTCATACTTCCCAACATGATATTTAGTATGATTTGATTTGTTTTAGTTTGGTGTAAAAGGATTTTACATTGGTTTAAAAACAAATCCCTTTTTACCATCTTGTTTGCATTTTTTTTGGTTCTTTATACTTAGTCATTTTTTTATGTTATTACACATTTCCCATCTTGAATTAGTATGTAGTACATTTTTGATTAATTATATTTTTTCAAGTCTTTTTGCCTATTTATTTTTAACCATGCATGTGTTTTTCATAATGTTAGAAAAGAAACCACATCACATATATTTCCTATAGCATATACAAGAAAGCTAAATACATGTGTTAGAATGAAATATATCCAAAGCTTCTACATACACAACCAATGTAATGATAAGAAAAATTATCATAAAGACAACATTCAAAACCAACACCAATAAGCCAAAATGATACACCACACACACACACACACACACATATATATATATATATATATATATATATATATATATATATATATATATATATATATATATATATATATATATCAAGATTTTGATACAACATATACAATGCTCTAGCTCTAGGGCTAGGCTCCATCATGTCTATCTCATGGTCTAGCCACATTGCTTGTTGAGGTCTCAATGTGACTCCTCTAAATATTATGTTGTAATGAGGTAATCCACTATCTCAATCCTTCTACATATCCCTACAAATGTGCTATCTACAATTGTGCATGGGCCAACTTAGTTTGGGTTATTACACATGCTTGAGTCAGTTGGGTCTACATCAATGTATATGCCTACATCATCTATGTCATTATCTCTAGATGCATAAATATATTATTAGCTAGGGCCTACCAGGAGTACCTCTCCCCTATACCCATATCTATTGGTGGTTTCACCCTCTCTCTATATATTTGTATCTACCTCATGGCCTCTCCTACTAGTCTGAACTAGCTTGCCTGAGTTAGGGTAGATGGTACACTCAGATCCTCTAGTGTCATGGAGCCATATGGTTACAGAGTCTCATCGAGGATGTCATGGAGTGCTCCCTTTACCAGTGACCCCCATCTCTCCTCCTCATCCTCAAGTACACCTACAAAATCACACTAGATAGATATTATATCACTATCATATCTCACAATATCTATCTATCTATTTCAAAATTTAAGCAATAAATTAATTATATTTTCTTACCTAGCTATGGCCTCTCCTTGGTTATGAGTTTTTCTTATGGCCCTTTCAGACTAGTTTCTCATTCCATTTTAGGTTTTTAGCCTACCAAATACACTAGGTTAACCTAGACCTACTAGGTTGACCAAATGTATTTTCATCTTGATTCAACCTACTAGGTCGACCTAGTCAACTTAGTAGGTTCAATGTGTCAACCTAGTGTATTTTATTCAAAATGTGCATTTTTCTAATTTTCTCCCTATTTCCTCCAAACCCACTTCCCATCTACCCATTTCCTACCTTTATAATCTAATTTTGTTCATTTTTGACATATATAAATTCTTTAAATCAAATTTTATCAAAAATTCACTTAATTCATTTCAAGTTTCAAAAATTGGTTTGAGATCTATAGTTGCATGCCTGTAGTACACATGCTGCCACCTCTAGGTGTCTTCCTCATCTAGCCTATCATTGCCTATCCATATTAACTCATTCAATCCCTAGAGATATTTTTCCCTTCTCTTACAATTTAAAATAACAAAATGATTTCTCTTTTTCTTATTTAAAACCACTTTTCATAACACAAATTCTTTCAATTATTTTCCTTCAAATTCATTATTTTGCCTCTATCTTTGTTTATACTCATCCATTTTAAAAAACTATAAATTCATTATATTTTTGGTGACATAGAGATTATTTTCCCTACTATATGCCTATATTCCAAAAATTTCAATTTTTTTCTATATTCTACACTAACTTTTATAGGTTTGCCTAGTGTGCTTTACATTGGATGCCTTCACTTTCTTGCAATCTTATTCTTTATCTACATCACTAAGTTAAGTTAAAGGTATGCATTTTTCAATTCATTACTTTCATTTATCTTATTTTCTACTTACTACACCATACTTAGCATCAATGTTATGTGGTAACATGTTTTATCTCTGAAGCACCACCTTGTGGTGCACTTACATGACATGCGATGAGCTTAGGCTGGGGAATATGTATACACATAATATTTTTATAACTTTTACTAATTATTAAAAATTCGTATCTTTTAGGAACCTATCAATTTTAAATCTCTTTAAGTGCATGCTTTATGGGTTGCACTGGGAAAGGCATGGGAAAACCACTGGTGTTTCATAAGATTGTTGTTCCTTTTACCACTTGTCATCCATACACTAGCCTTGTAAACCCTTAAACCCTAATCTTATTCTTATCTTTCCTACCCATTCTGATCGTTTCCATGATTATTCCCTCATTTATTTCCTTGTTACCCTTTTGGCATGTTCAATACACTAGGTCAACCTAGTCGACCTAGTGTATTCTAGAGACACTTTAACTCTTTTGGTTTATTACCATATTGGTTGACCTAGCATAGACTTTAGGCATTAGCTCAAAATGTACTAGGTTAACCTAGTCAACCTAGTATAACTGACATGTCAAATTTTTTAAATCAAGATACCACTATATATACAAGTTCATTTAACATCATTTGAGAATAAAAAAAGAATTAAGTGAATAAGTGCAAATGAACATGTGCTTATTGAAAATTCTACTTGAGGAATAAAGCTTTCAAGTTTAATACTTTCTTTGGATCTCTGATCTTATCTTGTGAAGAAGTCTTTTGAATGCTTAGGTAGGTCATGTAGCCTAGAGCTAATTTATCTTGGTTTTCCCCATAACCACAACAATCTCTTATGAAACACCTTGGTTAAGGGACAAATTGAGGCTTGGTAGGTTCATCTTTAAAGGTAAGTATTCTTAACTTTATTTTTCCTTTGTAATAGTAGATATATGATGTAGTATGTATTCTTCTCTTCCATGTATTAATATTCCATATACATTGATGTGAATATATGTCTTTTATGCATGCTTAGTTTAGTTATTTATTTGTTTTATTCTAACCCCCACTTTGTGCCATAAAATTTGGTGAGCACTAGATTAGCTTACTTTTCTTGTTATTAGAATTGTTTAATTTCTTGTTTATTACATAAGTGAACATCAAATCATAGGACTCTTTTAGGGTTGTTGTACGATTATGTTAGACTATAGGTTTTAGAACCCTTCCTAGCATGATGTGTTACAAGAAGTGATCCCCTAATTAGGTCTATCAGATCTTCATATTGGTCATGCTCTCACTTAAAAAGTGTATCCCCAATCAAAAGTGTAGGTGTGCTCTATCTTATATGATCCAAGATTAATTCATATACATCATGTGATTCTAATTGCATATAGTAACAATCCTTATCTCATTCAACAATGAAAAAAGGTGCATAGAAATGGAAAACAACATTGATGAGGGAGAATTAACAAGCCAACCTCACTCAACAAAGTAAAAAGGGTATGAACTTCGGTGTCCATAAAATTAGGATGGTATAAAAAATGATAAATGGTAAAATGCAAGTAAAATAAGTGTATAAATGTAAAAATATGGTGAAAAAGAAATAAGAAATCTATAGTTGCTCAAACATGTTAGTTTGCTCTAAGGATAGATAAAACTAAAACAAAGTAGTGTAAAAATGCTTTTAAGAGGTGAAGAAGAAGAAATTAAAGAAGAAGGGAAAACAGATTTGGAATCACAATCTTTTTGTCAAGTGGGGAAATGAAATGGGTGGAGGGGAGAATGACAGAAAAACCAAAGTAGAGTAACTCTTTATAGAAGTCAAGACACTCAAATTAGGTTTGTCAAAATAAGAGGACTATTAACCTTAAGGAATATGAGTAATTACTCTTAGCTACACAAGCCTTAGGTCAACAAATGGAGTATATAGATCAGCCCATGAAATTTATATTCATGAAGATTAAAATGGACCTACCTTCCCATAACATGTTCCCCATTCCTCAGGAACCCTTATAGAGCCATCGATTTACTATGAAGATTGGGTACTTACATGATAAATTAGGTAGGACCATCAAGTTTGTTGAATTCCCCTTTTACAATCTACTATCCTACTACACCCTAAATGACCTTGGTTCTATATGAGGCCAATTGTGTATTTTTATCTTCAATTCGAGATAGGAGATGTGCTTGGAATCACGTCTTTTGGTGTGATTTTGACTTTTGATATTTGTATGTTGCCTTTTAGATATCATTGCCTTTTAATTAAAATTATTTAGCTTTTAAATTTATTGATGGATTTTTATATTCCTCCTCCATATAGATTTGGAAAACCAAAAATGGGTGCTAAATATGACTTTCATTTAAATAATTAGGACTTGGTTGCTAAGAGAGAGAAACTTCAGAGAGCATGGGGTCTAAGAGTCTCATAAATATAGGTGAAATAAAAGTGTTATATTGACTTTGACCATGTTTTATTCAATGTGGAGTGAAAACAAAGGGGAAATCAAGAGGAGTGACACATGAAACAATTGTAATAACTTCAAATTGTAAAAAAATATGACAAAGGGGAAAAGGGATACAATGAAAATAAATTGTGATTCCTTATCATAAGAATGAGGGAAATGGATAAAAACATGATAACATAGATTTATTGCACAAATTTCATCTAATAAAAGAAGTAAAAGCTAAATTTGAGAATAATAATCATATAAAAACATGAAAATATGGTAATTTTATGAGAAGGGTCGAGTCATATCCATAGTATTACACTAAAAATTCATAAAAAAGAAACCCATGAGGGTGTCAAAAAGTAAGTGAGAGATAAAGTGAGGTAAGAAAAAATATGGTAGTTTTGTGAAGAGCATCAGGTTCTATCTATGGTATTATGAAGCAACTCGTAAAAGATAAACCAAAGGATGTCAAAAAGAGAAAATGTAAGAAGATAAAGAAGACTATGGTACATCAAGAAACCAAAAGACCAAAAGGGATGAATAAAGTTTTGTGAAAGGAATGAACTTTCTACAGAGGGAAAGACCTATGTAAGTAACTTGTAAAAAGTGTTATATATATATATATATATATATATATATATATATATATATATATATGTATGTATATATAAAGCATGAAAATGAGGAAATGTTTAGGCAAAAAACTTTTTGAGGAATTGTGCATTAGTGGGCTCTTTGAAAACATGGCCTTCATTGGTTTGAAGGTAGTAGGTGCTAGGAAAAAAAACATCTTTGACAAAATATGCGCCCCACCAGTTTTAGTCATATTTACCTTATTTATCATGGGTATAGTCTAATTTAAGGACATGATCACCAACATTAAATGTGTGGACTTTAACATGTTTTTTATGTTGTCTGTTAATGTGATCCTTGTATTGGTGGATGTGTTGTAAGGCAAAAAGATGATGTTCATCAAGGAGATCAAGGGCATGAAAATAAGCTTCATGTAATTATTCATCAAGAATAATACCATGAAGATATATATGAAGAGAGGGAAGCTCAACTTTCAAAGGAAGAACTAACTCAAAACCATAGACTAGTAAAAATGGCATTTCCCCAGTGGTAGTACATATGCTAGTCCGATGGGCCCAAAGTGTAGGGTAAAGATGAAGATGCCAATCTATGCAAGTTTCATGGATTATCTTTTGGAGGATTTTATTGAGAATTTTCTGATTGATCTTGAATTTGTTGTAAAGTTTTTTAACATGCTTATTTTTGAAATTACCAGCATTATCTAAAATGCTGGTATGGGGAAAACCAAAGTAGAAAATGATTTGATTAATAAATAAATTTGGAAATAGTAGGATCGATGATGTTAATAAGGGGCATATATTCTACCCACTTGGTAAAATATTTGGTAGAAATGATGATAAAGACATGCCCATCTTGGGATTAAGGTAGTTTTCCAATCAGATCAAATCCCCATGTGGAAAATGACTAAGGAGATTCAATAGTTTGAAGTTTGGCTGGAGGTGAATGGATTAGATCATCATGAAGCTGACAAGGATTACACTTTTTATCATATTCAATTGCATCCTTTTCAAGAGTAGGCCAAAATTAACCCATATATAGGCATTCATGAGTTATAGCATGTCTGATATAGTGTCCACTATAAGTACCCCCATGTGCTTATTCAAGAAGATGAGGGACCTCATCTTGCATAACACAATAGAGTAAGGTACCTTCAACATTGTGATAGTAAAGGATGTCATGTCAAAATACATAATTGAAAGTTTGTTTATGAATACTTGTCTTTTCATGAGAGTCTAAATTAGGAAGATAAGTTTGATGTTCTAAGAGTTGAATGATGTCTTTATACCATGGGCTTTGTCAAATGGTGATAGACTTGATGTGGTAGATAAGTGAATCTGTTGGTTGAGTAAAGGATGAATATTTTATTATTTGTATAAGAAAATCAAGATCAAAAATGACTTTATGGGTGTGGAAGAGAGATGTTGAAGAGGAAAGAGAATCAAAAATGGAATTTTGATCTCTAGGGATAGGGTCAATAATGAAAGAGATGAAATCCTTAGAAAGAGTGGTTGAAATTTGATGATATGTGATGAGGTTCTGACATTTACATTGATAACCACCATTGACTTGGTGAAAAATAAGTTGAGAATCACCTAAAGCATGAAGGTATTGAATATCTAAATCAAGATCAGCTCACATGCCTAAAATGAGAGATTTGTATTCAACCATATTATTGGTGACATCAAAGGTAAAGGAAAAATATAAAGTAATGATCTTGCCAAGAGGACTTGTGAGAATGCAACCTACCCCAACTCTTTGAAGGCATTTAACACCATCAAAGTGAAGGGTTTAAGTATCCTCATGTAAGTCAACATTAATTTTATGAAGCTCCTTATACTATTAATTTTATGAAGCTCCTTGCCAAGATTTATTTTAGGATCAATGCTAGTAATGAAGTTATTAGAGCAAGGAGTTTTAGTCTTAAAATTTCCAAGTTTATGATGCTACTAAGGAAGTTGAGTTTATCAAGAATAAATTAACTCAAGGACACCTTCATCACTAGGCAATGTAGGAAGAGGACCATAATAATTGACACCTACTTCAAGATCTAAAATTTGATTACCATGGTGATCATACTCATAATTTATCTAACGAACATCAATTTTTTTGGCATCTAATGTAATTTCAGGAGTAGAAGTAGTAGATGGAGTAGAAGGGGTTGGAATATTAGTGGGTTAAATGATGAGATAAGGATAAAATGCAATGATTGGATTGATATGTGGTAAAGGAGATGTAGAAATTTTTGAAGGTTTAGAAGGTATAATTTGCTTTACCACCCAAGGAGTATCGATAAGAGGAGAATTGGTAGGAGGCACATGACTATAAAGATTTAAGGTATGATCCATATAAATGGTATGAACATCCCAATTAAAAGAAGGAATTTTGGATTTTTTCTGATAATTCTAGACATCCAAGTCTCTATATTGAGCTTGGGATATTATATAGTTATCATCGTATGTTGGAGAAATTGTACATGCTTGATAATTAAGGGGAGTTTCAAAAAGTAAAATCTAGATATTATTGAATACATGAGGAGACATGATGAGAGGATCTTGAAATAATTTGGACAATCGCAAATCATTGTAAGTGAAGTCATCTTTAGGTAAAGAATACTCTTGAGCATTATAAGGAGGGAGAAAATCATTAATCTCATCAATAAGAGGAATAGTATGAGCCCTAGGTAATAGACAAAGATGAAGCCATTGTAAAATATAGGAAGGTAACTTGGTAGTATTGCAAGTATTTTACAAATCATTGGGCTCATCATCATTAGAATATACAAGAATAACTTGTAAATAAGGATTCATGTTGATGAACTTAGGTAAAGGAGCACCATTAATCTTAGGAATCATAAGAATATGATATTGTGATTTAAGATTGGGAAGTTGAATATTCCACAAATTAGGAATAACTTCATGCTTATACTATTTACCATTATGTAAAAATTTAATGCATTGGTTATCGAAAGAAGAAATGGCCCTCATTTAATGCTTTCATGGATAACCATGGAGTATGTTATAAGATAGGGGTAAGTCAAGGACCATAAGTTTGGTTCAAAAAATCATAGGTCCAATGGTTAATGGAAGCCAAATACAAACAAGTGGCTTTTGATTTTCCTTATCGAAACCATGACAAGTAAGATGGGTTTGATTGAGATGATCTCTGTTATAAGCAAGTTGTTGGATGAGCCATAAATATATCACATTAACACCAAAACCTTCATCAACTAGAACTTTTTGGATAAGAGTGGTATTAATGGCTAATTTGATAAAAATTGGTGGATCATCAGCACAAAATATAATTTCATCACTGATCATGTCTTCTTTAAGGAATTCAATAGAGGGCTTGGAAGAAAGAGACACAATTTGAATAGTATTTATGTTGGTAGGTTGAGATTCAATAGAAGGTGGTTATTAATCTAAGGAGGATGGATTTTTTGGAGATGTTGCATAAGTAACTTATGATGATAGGGATAAGTATGAACCAACTCCATAAGTGGAATCTTACAAGGCATAGAGTTGAGTTCTTCAAGAAAGTTCCAATGGGGCTTAGAAGAACTAGCATGAGGTTTAGAAGGTAAATTAGAATTTAGAGTAATTCATGTGGTTGGAGGATTGGAAGAAGGAGATGGTTCCTCTTGGGCTTCTAAAGAAACATTAGTAGTGGTAGTATCTTTAATAAGTTTTTCTTCCAAATATGGCTTCTTAGGCTTGGTAAGGGGAACTTTGTGAGTCAGTTTATGATGATAATTGACCTTAACAGTATTGACATATTGAGTATTATCTAAATACTGGTCATAATTAGCATCAATGTCAAAAACATCTTTGGTATTTGGTTAATTATTTGAAAAATATTTTTTGTTATTTGAGGTAGAATATTTGGAAGCTTGTCATTTTTGAGAAGCAACATTGTATTCTTGATTATGAAGATTGATCATAGATTCATGATTGAATGAATCACTAAGCATATAGGAGTAAAAAAAATTATTGAGAACTCTACAAGATTCATGAGAATGCCTAATGTCAGCATGGAACCAACACAATAGATTGGGGTCATACCACCTAGGAGGAGCATTGGGATAGATGAAGGTTTCAAGTGTAATAAAAAATGTTTCATTTCCTAAATTGAAAGAGGTATATGAGAAAGTGAAAGAACATTAGTTTTGGCAAATCCTAGTTTGGTTTATGGAGTATTAATAGTGATAGAATTAGATGTTTGGAATGATCCTTTAAGAAGTTTAGGATTAGGTTTGAATTTCTTCATAATAAAGTCTTGAAATTTAACTTGAACAAGAGATTCATTAAGTGTTTGGGGAGCAAAGGTTCAAACCTTATATTAGAGAGTGAGATTCAAAGTGGTTATAAAGAGTTTGAATAAGTTATCATTAGTAATTTTATGGTTAGATTTATGAGTTAAATATTCCCATCTTTTGATAAATTCATGAGCTAATTCAATGGGAGATTGCTTAGCATTGATAGTGGCTAAGACAATTTTTAGGAAGATCATTATGTTGAAACTCTTTAACCAAAGGATTAACCAAATATTAAAGTTTCCAAATAGAATATTGAGGAAGTTGATTATACCATTATAATACATCACTATTAAAGGTTTTCACTAAGATTTTAACTATGGTGAAGGTATTAGTTTGGATTTATTCTTTGTAAAGGTTACCAAAGGCTTTGAGAAATGAGGCAAGGTCTTTAGTCCCATCATATTTTATAGTTGGAGATATGTTACCAATATCAATGGAAATAATGAAGTGAGATAAAGGATCATTTTGAATGGTTTGAATTATCTTTTTATTCATTATGGGTTGAGAAATAACATTGCCTGAGGCATCCCAAAGAGGTGGAGGAATGAAATTGAGATTAGCTTGAGGATGGATAGTTGGAGGTTGATTAACCACATTGATTAAGTGTTGTTGAATTTACATCATTTGTTTGGTGTTAGAATTTTGCATTATGTTCATTTTTTGGATAAATTGGTCTAAAATTTGAGATGTATCAATAGGTGGGTTGGTGTTGGTAGGAGTATTCCCCAAATTAGTATTATGGGAAGGGTTACTAGAAGAAGGATTATTAGTGGGATTGTTAAGTAAACTTGTATCAATTACTCTCATATTAGTTTGAATATTTTGAAGATGAAAATTTTATTGGTGAGGAAAGAATTAGATCCATAAACTTCATCTTGAGGTGTTATTTTCACCATATTACAGCTCATAGATGAAGTGGAGAAGAGGTGCCCCAAGAGTGATGGTGCTCTTGGGAAGAAAAGAGAAGGAGAAATAAACATCCAATATAGTATCTAAATGGATTCAAGCTATCCAAGAAGTTTCTAATAAGAGACTTCATTATGAATAAAGAGAGATGAATAAAATTCAAAGAAGGAGAAATAGAAAACTATATTGATAAAGAGGGAAAGAAAAAATTAGTAAAAGGTTGATTGGGTAAATTTAGCACATAAAACAAGGTCTAAAAATAGTACAGGGTTGATTGGGTTAACCCAGTACAAAAAATATGGAAATTTAAGAGGCTTATAATAGATTTGTGAACTAAGAAAAGATAAATTTTATAGGCCTTTTTAAAATAAATAACTAAAAAAACAAATAGTTAATTGGATTAACATTGCCCAATCCAATTGAATCACACAACACAAAACCTTGCACCAAAACTAGGTAATGCAAGTTTTTGTAATACACAGTATAGTTGAGAAAAGAGAAAGAAATAAACTTAGAAAGTAAATAACTAACTAATTATTCAACCTAAATTTTAATTAGATTATTAATATATGTTTTTAAATGTGATGGAAAGTTGGTTGTAAAAAAGGAACTAGAATGGAAATCTAAAGATGGTGTCAGGTAGTTTGGGATAAAATGGATCTATAGTGGTAATGATATAGACTTGGTATTGGAGCCTACCCCATCACTTCACACACTAGAATGATAAGGTTATTAGGTTCATAGATATAATATACCATTAACCACACTTTATACTTGACTAGAATATTAAGTTATCTTGTCTCTTGGTGATGAAATCCAAGTAGGTTGGCCTTGGGTAGTCAAATGTTAAAATACTTGTTTAGATTTTGTGATTTGGTCCTGTGTGCATAAAATAAAAAATAGTGAAACTAAATGATTAATTGAAATCCACCTAATTACATTATATGATCTATTCTAAGCATACAAGTAACAAAAAAATAAAATGTGAACTAATTAGTAGCATATAAGGTTAATTCCAAATTTGAAACAAGGTAAAATGTTGATATAATCAATATTGTATGCATAAAATATAGAATATGGTTGATAGGGTTGAACCTATAATCTAAAATCAAGGTCTAAAAATGAATAGGGTTAGCAGAGTAAACCTAGTTATCTAGACAACACATAGAATATAGAACTAGGTTGGCAGGGTCAATCTAGTTGATTGTACAAGGTCCATTTTAAAGACTAAAAACTATAAAAGGATAAAATGTAAATAAAGAGATAGAAAGGAACCTTGGTTTATTAGAGATGTAGATAATGAAAATTTCTATTCAATAACCTTGATATATGCTTATAAATTCTACTAACTGGGTTGAATGGGTCAATCAAGCTTTACAAAAACTTGCTACTAAGTACCTAAAATGTACAAGGTCAATTGGGTTGACCTAGTAGTCTAGACTAGATGTCTAAAAGGATTAAAAACTATATTAGGTCAACTAGGTTGATTTAGTAGCTTATACATGAGGTTCTATGCATATAAGTTAGATACTAGGTCGACAGAGTTGATCTAATATGGTAAATATATGATGAAAAATGATGAAAGAAATGAAATAAGGTAAATAAATAATACAAGGGTTAGTTCACATGGGGTTCACTAGAATGTACTATGAAGGTAAAGCCAAAGTGAAGACAATGGTAATAAGAAAGTGGAAACGTGAAGATAATATAACCAATGGTGGGATAAGATTGACGTTGGGCTCACTAGAATGTATGTAATAAAAAATGTATCATCACTCTAAATCAATCTTGGCTTAGAGAAGCTAGTGCATACCTATACTTTTGATTGGAAATACATTTGTTAAACAAGAATATGACCAATATGGGGATCTGCTAGACTTGATTAGGGGATCACTTGTCATAGTACACCATTCTAGGAAGATTTATAAAACCTATAGTCTAACACAATCATGTAACAACCCTAAAAGAGTTTTAGGTTTAATGTTCACTATATTCTAATAAACAAGAAAGTAAATCTAATCTAGTACACACCAAAGCTTGTGACATAAAGTGAGGGGTTAGTAAATCAATTAAAACATGTATAGGAGAATTTCAATTAGGATAAGTATGATTAAGACACTAATACATGGAATATGAAGAGTAATATTATTCAAGACACTACTTATGCTACTTCTATCTACTAAAGAGAGGAAAACAAAGTTATAATATACTTACTTAAATGTGAATCTGTCAAGACTCAATCTCTCCCTTGGCCAAAGGGAATTCACAATAGGTTGTTGTGGTTTGTAAGGATAACTATGAAAGGCCAAAGCATCTAAGAATTATCCACGAGACTATATTTTCTAAGTAGAAACCCTAAGCTAAGACTCCTCAAGTAGAATGGTGGAAGAGTAGATTATAAAAAAGTGTGAGTGAATAATAACTCTTGATTGTATAATGAAATAATGGAAAAATGATCTTGTATTTATAGGAGGATCTTACCCTAAATTCTTCTAAATAGTTTGGTTGTTCAAGGTTGACTTAGTCGACCCTATATGTTTTCAAGAGATAAATCACTAGGTCCCGAGTTAGGTCAGCCAAAGGGATGACAAAAATCTAAGTGAAAAATACCCTAAATAGTATAGGATTGACCCAGTTGACCCTATATAATAATTAGAGGATTAAAACTATACAAGGTTAACCCAGTTTACCTAGTACAATCAATTAATGAAAGGGGATGAAAGTGAAGAAAAGAGGGATGGAAAGAGGAAAAAGACTGGAGTGTGCAAGGGAGGAGTCATAACGTAGGTAATGGTTTTAAGATCTAGTTGGATGGGTAATAATGTGGTTATAAGGGACAATAATCCTAAAAAACACCAAAGGTCTGCCCACCTCTTTCTCAATACATCCCTTAGGGTGTGCAATCTAAGAGATTGAGTCTCGATGGGTTCTTACAAGATGTAAAGTGTCAATATTTGATAAAATTTGAAAATATTATGTGTATACAATAGGAATAGAAAAATCCATCAAGAAATTTAAAATCCAAATCATTTGAAATAGAAGACAACGATATCTAAAAGGTAACATACAAATCTCAAAATTCAACATCATAATAAAAGATGTGATTACAATCACATCTCCTATCTCCAATCATAGCTCAAACTCCATAGTTGGTCTCACATAGAGCCAAAGTCCTTTGGGGTGTGGTAGGCCAATAGATTTGAATAGTGGAATTCAACAAAATCTATGGTGTCTACCTACTTTCTCACTTAAGTACCCAATCTTCGTAGTAGATCGATGGCTCTTTAAGGGGTCCTAAGCAATGGAGTACACATTATGGGAAGGTAGGTCCATTTTAGTTTTCATGCATATCACCTTCATGAGATGACCTATTTACTACATTTATTTACCTAAGACTTGTGTGGCTAAGAGAAGTTATTCAATGTACTTAATGTTGACAGTCCTCTTGTTTTGACAAACCTAACTTGAGTGTCTTGAATTCAAAAAAAATTTCCTCTACCTTGGTTTTTACTTCATTTTCCCCTCCATCCATTGCATTTCCCCCCTTGACAAAAAAATTGTCATTCCAAATCTTATTGCCCTTCTTTAATTCCTTCTTATTCACCTCTTAAAAGCATGCTAGTACTACTTTGTTTTAATTTTATATATCCTTAGAGCAAAACAAAATGTTTGAAAAACCATGGATTACACCATGATTTTACATTTATAAACTTGTTTTACTTTCATTTTATAATTTACCATTTGTTTTAGTATCCTATGCTATAGACACTTGAGTTTGTACCCTTTTTCCATTATTAAGTGAGGTCAGCTTGTTACTTCTCTCTCATTAATGTTGTTTTCCCTTTTATGCACCTTTTTCATTGATTGAGTGAGATAAGTATTCTTAATTCTCACTCATCAATGTTGTTTTACCATTTTTTTTCTTCTTTTACCATTGGTTTTTTATTACCATCTTCTTTGACATGTATCCTTAGTTTGATTTGGTGAGTTTGCCTTTCTTACTTAAGGATAGCTTATTTGAGTTTTTTGGTCTTTAATAGCCTTAGATTTTTGGTTACTTGAATAACTATTGTTTTAACTAGGTCATTTGGTATAACATAGCATTTTTCACCCCTACTTTCCAAATTTCCCAAGTACATCCCATCCTCATAGCACCAACTATCTTGGCTTTTCTTACATTTATTTATTTTTGCTCCTTAGTTTTGTATTCTTGGGTTTGTTGAAAGCAGTGTCTACACCATACACAATCAAAACTAATAACATAGTATACAACCATCCAATGATAAAGGCAAGTCAAGGTACACATCATTTAATTTTTAGTTATTTACCTTTAGTCATTTACTTTCAATTATTTTATGCTTTAAAATACTGCAACTTTTTCTTAGCATCAAAATTATGTGCTATTATGTTCTTTTTCGAAGCACCATCCCTTGTTACACCTTAGTGACATGTGATGAGATTTTAGTGGGGAATATGTATACACATAGTATTTTAAACTTTTATCAAATACTAATGATTTACATCTTATAATAACCCATTGAGACTCAATCTCTCTAAGTACATGCCCCAAGGGGTGCACCAAGAAAGGGGTGGGTAGACCTTTGGTGCTTCACAAGATTGTTGTCCCTTATTTACACATTATTACCAATCCAGCTAGATCTTAAAACTAGTCCCTAAGTTATTACTCCTCCCTTGCACACTCTATTTCCATCCCTCTTTTCCTCACTTTGATCCCCTTTCACTAGTTGATAGTACTATGTGGACTGGGTTGACCCTGTATAATTTTTAGGCTTTGATTACTATACAAGGTTTATTGGGTTGACCCTATACTATTTAGGGTATCTTTCAATTGTATTTTTTTATCCTTTTACTTGACCAAGCTCAAGACTTAGTGATTTATCTCCCTAAAACATATAGGTTCTACAGGGTCAACCCCATGTAGCTGACATATTCAAAATAATTTAGGGTGAGATCCACCTATAAATACAAGATCATTTCATAATTATTTCAATATGTAATCAAGATTTATTATTTACTTGTGCTTCTTTACAATATTCTATTTTACCATTTTAATTGAGGAGTATTAGTTTAGGGTTTTTACTTAGAAAATCTAGTCATGTGGATAAGTCTTGGATGATTTGGAATTTATTAGTTATCTTTACAAACCACAACCTCTTTCAAAGCCCCTTTGGCTAAAGGAGATATTGAGTCTCAATGGGTTCACATTCAGGTAAGTATATTTTAACTTTATTCTCCTCTTTTAGTAGATATAAGTATTGGCTCAAATAATATTACTCTTCATATTCCATGTATTAGTGTCTTACTAATACTTAGTTTAATTTATATTCTCCTATACATGTTTTGATTTATTTACTAACTCCTCACTTTGTACCACAAGATTTGGTGTGTACTAGATTACATTTACTTTTGTATTTATTATAATAGAGTGAACATTAAACATAGGATTGTTTTATGGTTGTTACATGATTGTGTTAGATTGTAGGCTTTGGAACCCTTCCTATCATGGTGTATTATGACAAGTGATCCCCTAATCGAGTCTAGAAAATCCCCATATTGGTCATGCTCTCACTTAATAAATGTATTCCCTATTATAATTGTAGGTATGTTATATCTTCTTGATCTAGGATTGATTTATAGACATGATGCATTTATGATTGTATACACTAATTATAACTACCTATAGGTAAATTAGTATCATTGATCTAATCCATTGTATCCTAGTTATAACTACTTGTGGGAAAACTAGGGTCAACATTTTTTTATTATGATTTTATGTAACAACTTGTCATTAGTATGTTGTATTGTGTCATTATACCAACTATGCCTATTTTGTTTGAATTGGATGCTACACTAGTCAGCTTCCTCTGATGTTAGGTGGAACTAATATGAACTAGGGATATTTTTAGATTATGTGGGCCATGCTCAATCCTTATTGAGGTTAGCTCAATCCTCCTTCTCATCATTATCTCACCATTTTGTGATAATCCATTCAAGTTTTTCATGCTCTCATCATTTTTAAATCTTGAACCATTTAGTGTCTCATCATTCTCAATTGAGTTGAGATACTAAAAAATTATAAAAACATTTAAAATTAATTTATAAAAACCAAAAAAATGATCACTTCATTGCCTTAAGGATTCTGGGAACCCTTAATAAGTCAAAAAAAAAATTATCACTTAGTTTCCCCATCCTTTTTAGCATTTTATCCCATGCACTTCCCATTTTGAAAGATCATTCCTATTTTTCTATCACATCCATCATGTTTTTTTATCTATTATCATCATTTTCGTCCCATTTCCTGAGAGAACTACATTTGGCCTAAATTTTTGTTAGATATATCATCCATGGAAATATGTAGGCAATGTCCACTTGCCTAGTGCATATGGAGACAGCTCGACCACCCTTTCTTTTCTTCTATTTCCCAATCATGTTTATTTGTTAAGTTGTTGCCTATTTCATAGGGGAAATGTTCATCATGTTGTTTGTAATAACATTGGGAGTAACTATTGTTTGTCATTTTGTTTATTTTATTTTTTTTGTGTTTTTTTGTGTGTTTGTTTATTTTGTTTCTACATTGTTTCCTTGATTTAGTCTATGAGCATTAATTGGGTGATTCCTTGTGCATTTATACTTGAATCCATCCATATTCATACATCTACATTGTCATCATGGTTTTCATCATTGGTGAATTATTTTTTAGAGTCAGTCCTTTTGCATATTTTATCCAAGTCCTCATGGTGTTCTATCATGATACCTACAATCATGTACTACAACAAAAATAAGCTTCAAGAAGTCTACATAGCAATGTACAATCAATATCTCTTCAGCACTGACACCAACAACTATCCCAATCATATACCTAACAAAGTAATTAAATAACAAAATAATTTCAACCTTAGTTTATATGATCATCTCCCTACTATCAAGTTTTCCCGATTCATCTTTATCCTCTGTATCAAATTATCATCATCATGATTTCAATCATCAACCATCAATCTTGTTTTCCATAATTAGGGGATAATACTTATAACTACCTTTGGGAAAACCATTATACATCATCCCACCTATGTTCCTAATGATTCTAACCATCTTTAGTCAAATCATTATGTTATCACCAATTTATGGGTTAATGATTATAACCACCTTTGGGAAAATAATTCACTTTCCTCTACGCACCTAGGGCATGCTTTTATCTTGTTTATCTATCCTAACTAGGGTTTTTCCATCTTCTTAATGATTATAAACACCTTTGGGAAAATCATTGTGTTGTCATATCATGTTTGCCATAATCAGGGTATAATGTTTATAACCACCTTTGGGAAAACCATTTTACATTATCCCACTTGCATTCTCAGTGATTTTGACCAACTTTGGCCAAATCATTATTTTATCATCCCATCATTTTCATTTGTTTGGTCTCCTCATTTCCTTCTTTAAAGGGATTGTTTGCTAACCCTTTTACCAATCACACCCTCAAGGTGACACCCTATAGTTCATCATTCAACATTGAGTTCGTAAGCACATAGAACATTTTTATTCTTTGAGAAGATATTACTATGCTTATATTTTGTAATGCCTTCCCAAATAGGGGTAAACTATAGACATCTAAAATTGGCCACTAATGGCTTTTTACCTAACTTTAGACCAATTTTTACCAATCATTGAACATCTAGCCTAATAATTTCTAAAAATCTCAAATTTGGTTTCAAAACATGTAATTAAATCAATTTGGCCCCAAAATCAATTAAATAGAGAAAATGACCAAATCAATTAAATAAAATCTTACACAAATGTTAAAATACCTAAAATGGATTAATTAACATGTAAATCCTAATAAAATTCCTAATTGAATTCATTTTTAAGTAATTAAATGGATTATCAAAAAGGGGAATTCAAAATCAATAAATATCTTAGGTTTTCATCATTAGCTTTTGTGAGTTGTCATTTTTGGAAAATATCCCACCCATGCTAATCAAGATCATTTCACACCTTTAAACCCTACTGGGGTTAACTAAGACAACCAAGGTTAGGATTTAACTCATTCCAAGCCATTTCAAATCCTATAAAATCAAGCATATAACTCCTCATTTATAGACCTTGGATAGAGTAATGTTATAATGCAAAATTTGATTCATGAAGCAAATGCATAATGTTATAATGCCAAAATTGAGACAAGACAAGCCACTTTCAAGCCATATTAAATCCAAAACCTTTAGCATGATGTTGAGAGAATATGGAGATAGCCAATCCCCATTGATGAAGACCTTTTGAGTACAATCTAGGCAAACCAAATGAAGAAGCCTCTTAGAGCATTCAAAGAGGTAAGAAAGATATGTTTTCTTGAATTTTAGTTATTTTTCATTCATTTTTTATCTTCACCATGTTCCTCCCTTTGATATAGGAGAGGTATTGTTATGCATGTTAGTGTGTTATTGCTTTCATTTTGAGTTTATTTCATTGTGAAGCTAACATATGGTTTAACCACCTTCCTTGGATTCCTTAACCATAGGAATAATGCTTGATTTTGATATTTAATAATACTTAATTATTTATTGGGATAAATATTCCTATGGGATAATAGGAGTATCATGCCTCAAAGTAAGATTATTTATCACTAGCATAATTTATGGCATTGGTATATTCTATCTAGTGGTAAGAGGGGGTTCAAAGCAGGCATACTTGGTAATATATTTAGGATGGTTGGTGTCAATAAAAATTCAGTATTTAGTTGTCTATCTAATTTTATAGCCTTAAAAAAAGTTGGAGGTAAGTCTACCACTAAAGGATCTCTACATAAAAACATATCAGTCTAAGGATCTAGTGTGTTCTTGCACATTTCAAGGTCTAACTAGGCATCTAGTCTATACATCATAGTGATTCAGTTATTAATATTTTGGAAACTATCACTAAAATTTCTTATGGGATCATTGGGTTCCAATTTTATGTATATGATCTATGGGTATAACACACTTGGATCGATGACCTACCCAAACTAGGTAACCACTTCTTACTAAATTGCTTCCATCTTATGATATAACCTTAGATTAAGTTTAATAACCAATCATACACCATGTCTATCTAAGTGAATGTGAAAATATTTCAATAAACATCCTTATGTTCCACATTTAGAATCCTAATATCCATTTTTATGAGGTTACATGTTCCTTAGCAAATACACCCCATACCTAGTGTAAATATTGGGAGGTATCCTTCTATATTCCTAGGTAAATCATGGATAACTCCAAGATTGTTGATAATAAACCCATAAAACCATGTCATAGGTGAAATAATAGGTGTATATTTATTAGGAAAAAATTTAGAAGATGAGATAGTAGGTGCACCCATGGGTCTTGGTATTCTTTTGGCAATTATAACTCTCCTATGGATTTATAATTGGGATATTATGAGTCATCCAATGCCAATTCGATATATAATGATTTGTATAATAGGATCTGAGTTGTTCATAAGAAGGCTATTAGTTTAAATACTTGTTAGATAGTGAAAAGTCGTACCCTGATTCTATCACCAACTATTGTTCAGTCTAATATCTCCATATTAGATGTACCTATGAGGTTATATCTAGTGAGCAAGCTTGGGAACAATTGGTTGACTTTCATCTTCTCATTTTAGGATGGCTTCTAAGATAATTTAGGTCATGAGATATAGGTATGGGGCTTAATTATATATCTTACTTGGAATATATCTCTAATAGATATAGTGCTACCATTAGAGGTCCAATACCAATTTTCTCATTGACTCATATAATGTATACATTGCTATCTAGACCAGATGCAACATATTGAATTTTAGAGCACTAAATTTCCTCACCTCACCATTTCTAAAGGAAGGGAAATATCTCTTGTTCATAAATAAAATCTAAAAGAGAGGGAGAGTAAGGTATAAATAAATTCTTCTAGCTAAAGGGGAATATAAATGCTTTCAAGGCCAAAATGTGCTAGCTACATTTACACCATTATATGCTAAGTTTCATTATGGATCAGGATTTAGTCACACATAGAGAGAGAGTCTGATGAGAAAGGGAAAATTTTTAATTATAAAACTCCTTTAATGAATGAACTAAAAATACTCTATAATTAATCACATAAATATCATTATAGACTTTAAGTAAAGTATAAGGAGTCAAATAACCTAGCTAAAATAGAAAAGCACATCCTAGTTAATGTATAAAATCTATATAAAAGCACAAGTTACAATCTTATATAATTAGTATTAATCTATTAAATCAAAATAGAAGTACAAGACCTTAAAAACAACCATTCACATTTACATAGAAAATAAAGATTACATTATTCTAAAAATGTTTGTTTGTAAATAAATTTATCCCTTCTAATATACTAGGAAGTAGCAATATAGAAGGGAGAGATAGGACTTGCCTCTAATATGCATGATATCCCACTCTTAACCATCATGGTATGAAATGGTAAAACAAAATTATGTTGAAAGATTCTTCATTCCATGATAGATAAGACATAATAGAAATTCACGGGCCACTAAATAAAACTAAGGATAAGTCTGATGTGGACTACATCTTAATGGTTCTTTTAGGATTTGTTAAGCTTACAACAATTATTCAATAAGGTAGAACCTATGCAAGTCAAAAAATGACTCATGAAGGAGCATCTTTTCTAGAGCTAATATGTGTAATTATTGTGGGCAACACATGCCTCTTTTACCTTTATGGTACTATGAATGATTGATGGACTAAGCACATGGTGCTTTGCTAATATATTTGAATATTTAGCCTCTTTATAAAAATTACAAATGTATAGATATAATGCATTAGGTTCCACCTTATTGTATTTTAAGTTGTACTAAATTTGAAACAAGTGTCCTAGTAGAGATCCTTGGGATTGTGACACTTGTCCATTTATCAATCAATCAATCCCTATGGATTGAAATTGATCTAGATACCAAGTCATCCTTAATGTGACATATATGTATTTATAGTTCTCTTGGGGCCCATATTCATGTCTTTAATCCACATTGTCCTATGCCTTCTTTTTTTCATCTTGAAACTTGGCACATCCTCAATATTTCACTAGGTTTTAAATGATCACTTAGCATCCTAGGCCTCCTTTTAGTAATGTTCAATAAAGATGTCAACATGTGCCATGATATAACTAATTTAGGGGTTCATGAGCTTTGTATAATCATTTTATCTATCTATAGGATCTATATCACTGATATGTTACCATGTGAATAACCCTCAATTTTACATAGGGATTTGATATTTGACTTTGGTACTATATATTTGTTTTCTTAATAAGTTATGAGTGAGTGGGATTGTACCATATAACATGATCTCACTTATCTAGAGGATATCTCATATTTGAACTATGTATCTCTATTTGTGGGATCTAGATGAGTGGGATGTTTCCATGTGGATGACCCTTGCTCACTAAAATGATCACCTTACCTTTGTATTATGTTCCTATACCTATCAAATGTAAATTATTAGGATCATTCCACATGGAATGATCTCACTTATCTAAAGGGTCACCTACCTTTAGAGTATATGTTTATACTTGTTAATTATAGATGAACATGATCATACCACATGGCATAATATCACTTATCCAAAGGGTCACTTTTATTCAGAGTATGTACCTCTATCTATTAACCACATAAAGTAATTATCATGCCACATGGTATGATCTCACTTATTTGGAGGTCTCCTAACTTCAAAGTATGTGACTCTACCTATCATCCATGGATGAGTGGGTTCATGTCATGTGGTGTGTATCATTTATCTATGGGTTTGAGGACCTTAGGACATGGGTTGTTTCACATTTTTACTCATATGAATGAGAGAGGGACATGTGAAGTGGTCTTGAAGCTTAGGGCCATACAAAGTCTTTTCCTTTGCTATTTAAATTGATAGAAGTGTGTAACTAGGATGAATACACATAGGACAATCCTAGATGATTAGGTTCTTGGGGAACTTGGACTTATAACCTTTTGCCTCATCAACTATGGATAAATGATATAAATAAATGCATCTGAATCCTATGAATCCTATATCTTGTTGAAATAAAATAATTAGTTGATTTTAAAATATTTCATGGGGAAGTTGCATGACAACATGTGGAATGATCCTTGAGTTTGGGGTGTTAACCATTAGAATTTAATCTCAAGGACTTAGCTATTGGAATTTTAACTCATTATAGGTCTTAAATTTCATGGTTTCTCTAACTATAAGAGAGATGTGTGGGGATTGTTTGTGTGAGGAAACTTTCATCAAAATGAATAAGTATGAAAAGTCACTCATATTGTAAGGGATCTTTATGATTTAGACCAAGTAATATTTATTAGTGTGGCCCTATGGGGTCATAACACTAATATCAAGAACAAACAATCTTGGGCAAAAAAAGAGTTATCTTCATTAGTCCATAAATCTAGAATCTAAATTTGATGAATGTTATGGCACCAAAAGATAAATACACATATATAATAACTTTGATAGATATGACCATTTCATCCTTTATACTCAGGCATCAATGAAAATACCAGAGAAACTATGGGGACACTCAATCAGTTTAGAATTAGAACAAGACTTCATTATAAACAAAAAACTTAGAAATAAGACCAAGACTTCTATCTTAGACTTGGACTGATTCATTTGACAACAAAACTTGGATATAGAATTTCAATCTCAAAGAGGGTCCTCATTTGAAATTATGAAAATGTGGCATGTTAGTCATAACAGTGTCAACCATTCCTTTCAACTTAAATTTTTTTTCCCTACTACCATTCAATTTATTTTTTCATTAACTTCACCAAAGATAGTGGTTTTTACAAACTTATAAAAATTGTAAATAAATTGACTAGGCTACACTCCATATCATAAAACTCTTTCCAAATGAGTCTTTTAATATCAACCAATTCCTTAGATTTGGATATGCTTTTTTTAAACTTTTTTTCTAATTATGAATTTATCTTCTTATACAATTCATAATCTTTATTCACAAGATCAAAAACTACATCATTAAATGTTTTCATAATGGATTAGTACGTATCTTTATTATAAATAGTTTGACCAAAGTCTAAGTTTGGGAAATAATTAATTCCTCTCCTCTTCTCTTTATTTTAATTCCAGTGATTGATTTGATTTTATTGTCTTCATATTTCAATTCCACCTTAGCATATTTTTTAATAACCATGCCAATATTTTTCTATCTCCTTCATTCATATTTAAATTATTTCCTCCAGTAATGATGATATGGCCTTAGGAGGCATTCAAAAACATTAGGTAGTGGCTATAGATTTATTTGAGCTGAATTTCAAACCAATGTTTTTGGATGATTAGATAATAAGGTTGAATGTGATTACGAATTATATGAACAAGTAAATATCACATGGGTTGAATCAAATGAACAATGAAAAGAAAATGGAGTTGAATAAATTGGACTATAAAATAAAATAGAGAATGTATCAACTTGACTAGAAGTAATAATAAGGGTTAAAAAAATGAAATAAGGGGAAAACATCAGAAATTGCATCAAATATTTTTTATGGTAAGAATGTTTTACAACCACATCATTACTAACAAAAGTAAATTCACTAACAAAAATAATAGGGTAGCCATATAAGAAACTAAATAAATGATAGAGGCAATATCAACATCTTGATAAGTTTTAAACTCAAAGATTTTTACTTCATCATTCATCATAGGAGCTTGAACTTCCTGACTTTATCTCAACCTTAAAGTGTTCTTAAAAGACTAGCCTTTCTAACCTTAAGAAAAATTACAATTACTTCTTAGCTATCTACTATATCCATAAAGTATCATGTTTTGGATGAGGCTAGCCTTTCATCTAATGGATTTCATATAATTATCCACTTTAATCAAAGGAACCCATTAACAAAATTCACCTCTCTAAAATCATATTGGATTAAACACTCTCTTTTGTTTTTAAACATAAAAAAGAGTTTAATACTTCTTCCCAAATAGATAGAGGCACTTTGAAAATCATATTTTGGTTTTTATGTTTTTAAATTAGAGCAGCACTAATAGATATTTGGTATGATATATTCATAATAAAAATATTCCCTCATGAATATAGGGAGAAGACACTATGAGGTCACAAATCTCCTTATATATCAATTAATATACCATCTTAAAAATAAAACTAATTTCTATATTTTGAAAATGTTTCTCTCATAATGGAGAATATTCTAGGGCATTTATAATTATGTATGGATTAATAAATAACTTGATGAAATTATAGACACAAATATGTTATTAGACACATGAAAATGTTAGTTTTGACCTACCTTCACCCTACATGAATTGTATATACATATATGCCTATAATTTACCATTCTACCACATCCAAATGTTACCTATGGGTCCAATCATTCTAAGTTAATGTACCCACCTATAAGAATTCCCCTTTCCTGTGCCAAACCAATTGTTTTTCATACTCAAACATCTTTAAATCATCATAATAGTGTTCATATCTCCTAGACAAAATGAACATCTTTAGATGATACCATTTAAATGGTACCATCTAGACTTGATGGTTTTGTCCTTCACCCAACAATGGTAAAATTATAAAATCAAATCATCCTTATGGTTCAACTTATTTTTCTATAGTTATATTGGTGTGATAAATTACCTACATAGATGCATATAAATAAAAATCAAGTGTATAATTATTATTAATCTATCACTCATCTATCATGTATCTATACACTATTAAAAATTGAGAAAAATTTCCCTATTCATCCTAAATTTAAAATCTATCATTACAAAAAATCATCGACCAAGATTTAAGTACACTAAGCTAAGTCAAAAGAGAACATTTTCAAGTGTCAAGAAACAAATCATTAGGAGAATTCATATAGAAAGTATCATAATTTCACATTGACACTAAGAGTAATAACTATATGTGATTGATTTTCATCTTCCAAGTATTAGATACATAGGTAAAAATCAATCATCAACAAGGGTGATTGGCTTTGGCTTAATCCATTACACTTCTTCAGTTATAATAGGTTTTATACCCTCATGAGTGGATCTAAGGTTTTATATAAATAAGATGTATTTATGGGTGTTACACATATGATCAGACCTTAGGATTAGACATTGAGATGAAATAAAAATAAGCACACCTTCCTATGTCAAAACATAGAAAAAATATATCTAGGGACAAAACTATCCATCTCAAAACATAGTAGTCGACATTACTGAACTAAGAATGATGTTACTATGCAAGTGCACACATACATCAAAAAATTACATAGAGTAACTCAAAATCTTATTTATAGCTTGTCTTGTTACCTACCACCTATCTCAATCCTATAGAATACATGAAACTAAAATTATCTTACCCTTTATTGTACTTTTCATATTTATCAATTATCATCATCAAATCAATTTCAATATTATACATTTAGGTATATGCTTGATTGACATACTTATAACCTAAATTATACATAGTTTATATCTTAATTATGGTTATCATTAATACAAATTAGGTTTAAACATATTGGGTAACCCACATATTTATTAAATATTTCCAAACCCTAGGTTTCATCCTTATTTATACGGTTTTAAAAATTATGCATTAAGGTTTGATTTTTAGACATGATTTCTAATTGTTTCCATTTTCATAGGAGCAAATCTCATGATTACTCCATTTTTCTTGGGTTTCTTTCCTATTTACCTATTAGGGTTATTCCTTGATTATATTATATTTGGATGAAAATGGATTTATTTTCAAAATTCTTTGAGGTTTTTGTAGTTGTATTGAGTGGATACAACCATGTTATTGTTATCCAAAATTTTATATAGATTTTTCAAAAAAATTAACTTACTATTTTTAGTAAAATACACCTAAGGGAGAATCATGTAAATAATTTAAAAAATATATATGAGTTTCATTTATCTATAAATTTTTATCAAAAAATGCCTTTTGATTTCAAATATTCATCACATATTTCTTTAGGTGGTTGGTTCATTAATATAGACATTGCATGATGGAAATAATGGATATTCATAGTGTATATTTTATAATTCATGTAATGGTTATTATAATTACATGTTATTGTCATAAAATATAAAATATATTTCATAGCCATGGAAGGAAATGCATCAAATATATGTGCATTGATAAGGATGAAATAAATAATGAACAATCTACAGCCTTCCTCAATTCATATTGTGGTAACCTCCAATCTAATTTTTTACTTGTTACCAATAGGAACCAAAGGTCATTCATGACTCATTTTTTTCGTCCTCCTTCTAGACCTCAATGTTTTCTTAGCTATCATCTTGCCCTGATTATTCATCCAAAGCTCATATTGTGTCTCATAATCTTTGTTATCAATACTATAAGAGGAAAGATGTCCCATTGTGTGTCGAAAAATGGAGGTGTTCGACATGTTCCTCCTCAAACCCATCCAATCCCATGGATAAAATAAGTCAACCCAAAGAGTATGACATCCTTGATCAACTAGAGATTACCCATGCTATGATTTATTTCCTTGAATTAATAAATAGAACAACTATTTTCAAGGACATTCTATATGAGGAATTTCATGAGATAACTCTCCCAAATTTTATATAAGCTACATAATTTTATTCTCTCATGAATAAATTAAAGGATAGTGGTTAATTTATTTTAGTTGAAAAATAAGAGTGGACTAAAAAACAAATAATAGCATAAAATCTACCATTATTCATTTAAGTTTAAATTCAAGATAAATTAATCAAACATATGTTAATAGATAATGGACTAGGAATGAATATATTGAGCATAAGTTTCTTACAATAATTGGGTATTAGTATGAATAATACTCATATATTAGATAAAAGTGTAAAGGATTTAATGAATCCCACATTAGATACTTGGATCAATATCATTAGTAGTGACAGTAAGACCCAAAACATTGCATAGTCTATTTTAGGTCATGTATAATAATCTACCTTATAATTTTCTCTTGGGTTAACCTTGGATACATGTTATTAAAGTAGTATCATATACACTAAAAAGGTGTGCATAATTCATGGATGATGGATATGTGCATACAATTCGATAATGATCCCTTCAAATATTGTGAAATGGCATGATCTAATAATGGGAGTCACTCATAATTAGATTTTATGAAATACCCTATTGTACCTCCAAAAAAACCCATCCCATTATAAAAATCATAAATATGAAGTGGATGAATCAAATAAATTAAATGAAAAGGAACCAGTTATGAATATTAATGAAGATACCAAGAAATATCACTAGTTATTGTAGAGCAAAAAGATACAATTTTAGATCTCCTTCTTTTGGTCAATTTAAAATATCTTAGCTACTTAGTCATAGATTGGTATGATAGTGATGATGATAATAATATATAAGATATAATATATGATTATTTTATTTAGATAAATTTCAAATATAATTATTGAGATGAGTAGTTATCTCATAATATGTTTACACCTACTAGTCAAGGAGAGTATCAAGATAATTCATATACAAATAACATTGATAACTAAAAAGTTTTCATTAAAAATAAATCCAATAATAACAAATTAAAAATAATACTTCAAGAAAAAAAACATAAAAATATTGTTGTATTGTTAGTTCACAATACAAACAAAATAAAATTTAAACTTTATGTCTAAGGGTTGTATAACTTGAGGATAATATTGCACATGTCCAAAATTCTAAGTAGGCAAGTGTCAATTGAAATTTTATCTCTTCCTTAAATATATTTTTTCCTTAAAATATTTCTTCTCAATTATGGATTAAAAAACATAATACATCTATAATCAATGGTTCAAACATTTTACACAAGGTTAATAAGAATCCAAGTGAAGTTTTATGAGATATTCTTCAAAAAATGTTATTCACTTTGCCTCCAATGCATACTATAAATAAATTTAGATAATATTATGATTATCATAGAATTAATGGACATAATATAGTTCTTTTTTGGGTATTACAACAAAATATTTAAAATAAAGACATGAATGTAGTAATCCAATCACCAACCAATTATAATACAAACAAGGCCAATATAGTTTCCTAATGACAGAAGTTTAAATTGATTGATAGAGGATATCACATGGGCACATATGATTAATTCTCTCTTCAACTAGCATAAATAATTTCTCAAAACATTGAAAAAATATAAAATATCAAATAATTCAAAAATATAAAAACATTCAAATTATTGAAAAAATAAAAATTTAAGACTTAATGAAATGTTAGCATATAAATACATAAAATTTTATATTTTTTAGCACCAATTCAATGGGGAATGATAATTTTTAATGCACATAGATACTACTATAGACATTAGTTCTCACCAATTCATAATAATTTATATTGGTTCATGAAAATACACACTATGACAATTTAAAATTTACACCAATTTAGTGAGGCATGATACTTGTTCATGCACATTCAAGCTTTTTATAGTAAGCAATATTACAATTGTTTGTTTTCAAATATGATTCAATGACATTGAGTAGTGACCAACTTGGAATCTTGAAATTTGATTGTACTAATTGATTCATATTTATTGAAGTAATTCATGTTGAGGTTAAATGAAACTCAATAGCCTTGGCATTACTCATAATTAACCCATTATGTGGTTCCCACCTTACCATATTTGGGTAAAATATTATATCTATATTATTTAATCTAGTTAGTATGGTTGATGTTCAATTATGGTTAATGATACTACTCCATACATTTTGAGGGTTAGGGAATTTGCCTTTGCAACCCAAGAGCTTGTATAGTTGTATATATTTTGGATATGATCACCATAATTATCCAATCATTCAAAAATGGGAACCATTATCTAATTATTCAATAAGTAATCATATTTTTTAATATGTTAGAGGGAAACATGGTTTCACGCACATATAAGCATACTTCTTCCTTGCTCTTAAGTAATTTTTTAAATTATAGTTCAAATTTTAGATTTCACATATCGACATTGACTACTACATATAAATTATAGTTTTTATTGGAATAATCTACAAAATTGAAGCCATATTCAAAAGACAAGGTGCTTTTTACACACCTAGGTATATTTTAATCTTTTCACTCTATTATAATAAAAGGGGGCATTTTTGGTAAGTAAAATATGTTATTAGAAACTTGAAAATGATAGCTTTGACCACCCTAGATGACTTACATGTAAATATATGAATATAATCCACCGTTATCTCACATCCAAATTTTATCTATGGGTTCAATCCTTTGAAGTTAATATTATTCAACCAAAGGAATTTCCCCATTTTGTGGCAAACTAGTTATTAATGATACTCAAACATATTCAAATAATTAGATCAATGTTCATGTATCTCAAATAAAACACTCAAATATAGATGATATTATCTAGATGGTACTATCCAAATATCATGGTTCCTTCCTTTTGTATGCACCTAAATTTGCTCGCTCTAATTATTCTATTAACCCTATTAACTTATCCTATAACCATAATTCTATTTAAATAATTAAAATGTTATTTCCTATTAAATATTTCCTACACCCCACAAACCTTTATACAACCCCATGAAAAATTATTCACCTCATTATCCTACTAACGTCCCACTTAAATACTAATTCTACATCATTAACTACCCACTAACTCACTTGAAAATTAAAAATTCATATTTATTCAACTACCACCTTGGCCAGCCTACCACCCTAGCCTTTCCTACATCTATATGAACCTTAAACCTCATTTAATTCCCATATAATCCATATTATCCCTTAATCTAACCTAGAAGTCTCTATATCTAGAGAACTCTCTCTAAAATTCTAGAACTCTCCTAACTAGAGGTTTATAAAATAATTAAAAATTCACCTAAAACTCCCTCCATCAACCTATAAATAACCATGCTTGGAGAATGGTTAAGCTAATTAAAACTTCCATAAGACTTCCTTATATCCTCATACTATCCATATAAAGAATCCACACACTCTTACAATCCACTCAAACATCAAAAGAATCCATTAAATCCATCTTGAAGCCATTATCAAGCAATTCATATACAAGTCAAATAACATTGGAATCAGCTAGAAAATCTTGGAGAGAAGCTGCTAAGAGGAAGGTGATGGTAAGGATTTACTCTTAAATTATTGATTATTCCTAAATTTATCTTTTTTTGATTTTATTTTACTTTTGGGTTAAACTTTTTATTCATAGTAGTTTTGATTCATAGCTAAAAATAATAATCATACATTGGAGACCACAGTGGGAGAACCCTTCAAATTGAGTATTTTACATGTTAGAAGTATTGACATAGATTGAAGGACTGGTTAGATGAAGAGAGAATTGCAGATTTTATCAAAGTTTCACATCCAAGTGAAAGGAAATTTTGCTCTACAAATTGTCATATTGCATCAACAATATTAAAGACTATAGCTATGATTATGCATAAACTATACCATCTAACCACTAACAGTGAGCTATTCTTGACAAGTTTATTGCCTTTAGTAATACTACATATTAAAAAGGGTGAATTTGACACATACCTATGGTTTTAACTATAAAGAAGTATTTTTGAAGTAATATAGTTCCAAAATTAAACTTTACCTATATTATTGTCTTTCTAAATTATGTAGGTCTATATTAATACAATAGTCTTATAAAAAATAAGGCAAAGCTTTATCAATCATATCTATAGTAGGTTTTCCTCATTAATCAAAAATTAATTTATGTAGTCACATTATTGATCCATAGTTATGGTATTACCTCTATTAGAGGTGATTTTGAATTTTTACATTAAAATCATTAACTTTAAATTGCTAATTTTGGCTTTCTAATAGTTTTTGTCTATGTTTGATTATCGTATAATCAAAATAAAAAGGGTTGTTATCCAGATAAATATCAGACATGTATAAACATCCCTTTGATTACTTGGTGCAATAACACACATTTTTAGAAGTGATATTGACTACTAATTATGGTTTCATAGGTTGCAGGGACATTGATAATAGTTATTTTTAATTAGTTTTATTATTTTAGCCATAAATATCTAATTGATTATAGATAAAGATCAGTTTTTAGTTCTTAAATAGTCTCAGACTTTTTATATTTTGTATACCCAACTAAGTTTTTAATTATTTATAATATTTCACTTTGCATGAAGCATTTTTGTTTTCCATAGGCAATTTTACATAACAATAGGAAGTTTTGACTTAAATTGATTAGGTAGAGCATTATCTTTTGAATATTACATTTTGATCTCTTTCAACATCTAGAAATATTATATAATATTTTTAATGCTTTAGAATCTTTTAATTTTTATGAATATTTTATATTATGTAAATAATTTCAGAACATATTGTCTTTTTTTCTTCAATACCATATTTCAACAAGAGCAATGTTGACATTTGCAGTCAATCTTGCACACATATAGTAAGTTTTGATATGAGTAGATAAAATAATATATTTTTGTAAAAATAGTTTTAGTTTTAGTCATAATAAGCATATTCTTACATTCTATAAATATTTTAGCCACCTTGTAAATATTTCACCATTCTAATGCTAGGTTTATAGTGTTTCCATTAAGCTACAAAACCACATACTATGATCTATAATATTTTTATTGACTTGCAGTATTACCTTGATAACTTATAGTTTTGATTAACCATGTGGTTAAGGATAATAGACTATCAGCAAAACCATTAATTTTCAAGTTTCATTATTGCTTAAGAGTTGTGATTTTATGATTTTTGGAATTGGTTTTACATTAACTGACTGTGTGAGTGTGGTTTTTCAGGTTCAGAGGAAATTTTCATAATCTTTAATATACTAATCATTTTTTATAGTAAACTTTACAAAGAGAACATAGATCAACTTACTAATGAATTTTATTGTAGGATTCATACTAGGTCTAGAATTTTGATTTTGAATTTGTATATACTTCTATTTGTTTGCTTAATTTTCTCACATAGTTAAATCATAAAATAAATAAACATTTTTGTTTGAATGTTTGTCAACCTATTTTTGTTTTTAGGAATGTACATGATGTGGAATTCATCACCACACACTTACGTAGTCACTAGGGATTGGTAATGTGTATTTCATCACCATGCATTCAACCAAAATATGTGTTTTGATAGAGTATAAATATCAAGGACAATTATCATTAGGATAAGCATTTGAGTCCATACATATCACCCATGAAGGGGAAGAGTTAATTATATAAACCGAGCATTAGAAAACACCCTATAGGGATTTGGACCCACATACCTTACATATATCAAGGATGCCCTTAGACACCTTTGTGTATACCTAGTTTATAACCTATCATCCATAATAAGTGACTTACTTCTGGAGTCAAGATCAACTCCCAAGTGATTGTCTAGTGTAGATGGGGTCAAGAGGGTTTTGTAGATTCCATAATGGGTCACCAACCTAAAACCTCACCTATGAATCCATTAAATGGTGTAGTTATCAAGTTATACACCTTTTTGGTTGACTAACAGTAGGGTTTATGATTGGGTGTGCTTGTGTGCATGTTATGCTAAGACCCGTACTACTTGTGAACTGAGTTATCCTATCCCTTTAATACCTAAATGCATAGATAAATTTTATGACACACCTTATTATAGAAATAAACCAAAATATTTCATCTTCATATCACCATCCATACCTTTGAGTAATAAATTTTATCTTGGAACTAAAACTATAGTGGTTACTCATCATTATTAGCCTTAATCATCACCCCATTCAACCTATCCTTTATTAAGAATTATCAACATCTACAACCTTATTGGGTTTTGTCTAGCACCCTATTGTCTCATCATCATGCCTATTTATACCTAGAACCCATCCAATCATTATCTTAATGGTGTGAAAAGGCAGTTAATCATCTCACCCCTTCATATCCTTACTAGATTGAACCTTTATAGGATTTATTACCTTGGTAATATTTGGTCAATTTAATATTCTATCTCTAAATACAAATATAAATCACATATGCATCACATCTCTTTTCCACTTTATTCTAGGATCTAAGAAAATATTAGTATCCAAAGTTATTTACTCTCTCATCTTACATCAAAACAACACCTAATCACTCTCACATCACCTTCATTATCCATCATGCTTATTAGAACCCAAACCTAAATCTTAAGAATGGGATAAGGATAAAATTAATAAAATGATATCCTTGGGACTTTAGGTGAGCAAATTTAGGATAATAAAGAAAAAAAAGTGATATGCACACTCTTGGAGAAGAGGAATGGTTCACAAATGATTTATTTAATAGTGATGAGGTTAGGGCATAGGTTGACCAATACATCTATGAGAACTGTGACCAAATTCTTGACCAAGTCATTGGGATGGGGAGCATACTACCCTTTACATTTAAAGCAAGTCTCCTACAACACTTCATCCACCCATCATCTAGACCTAATATCCCACCTTGTCAAGATAATACTAACCAAGAGTAGGTAGAATGAGACCTTGTAAATCATGAATAAGAATTGGAATAAGAATAAGAACCCCCATAAAATAACTAGATTGAGACTAAAAGGAGGATATCCACCTTGGAGGATCACCTAAACTAATTTACTCAACAAGTTAACTCCCTCACCTCATAAATTTGTGCTTAAAATCAAAGATCCACTTCAACAAGATAGACCACTAGAAATACCAACCCTAATTCATCAATGTTGAGAACAAGCCAAGCACAAACGTCTAACCCATTAATGGGCCCCTCATTCACCCAAGAGTGGAGAATTATGAAAGATACTCTTTAATATATTGACCCTCACACACAAGAGGTGAGATATAAGTATAAATACTTAAGTACGTCTCCATTAGATATGAGCATCTTGTAAATACCTTTCCCAACACATTTTGAGATTATGAAGTTTGATAAATATAAAGGGATAGGGGAGCCACATGACCACATTCAAGAATTTTATGTGTCATGCCACAAGGTAGCATATGATGATTCTTAACACTTTTCACTCTTCCCAAAAAGTCTCATAGGCCCCACACTAGAATGGTTCATGCATCTACCTAAAGGGTCCATCTCTAGTTCTAGAGAGCTAACAAAAAAGTTTGTATGACACTTCTCCTTTAACACTAAAAATAATATTTCCATTATAGATATTTACAACACCAAGTAGAGAATTTGGGGAGAGCTTATCATCATTCCTAGAAAAGAGCTAGCCAAAATATTTATTGATAATCTCAATACTCAATTAAAATATCAATTAAAGTTGCAGTGTGAAAAATCATTTGATTAAATTATATAAAAGGGAATTTATATTTAAATCACTCATTGATAAGGGGAGAATTAAATTATATACCCAAAATGAACAAGTGTAAAGTTAAGATATTACTTTTTCAAGAAAACCTAAATTCTTCAATAAGAATAAAATGTAGTAGATGATGGTGTCACAGAATCAAAACATGTACAAACTATGCATAAAGATCCCCCTACTATGAAAAGAAAAATGTCTCCAGTATAAGAGTACCAAGGGTCAAACCAAATCCTATAATGGTAAAGAGACATATAACTAGTCTTGGTGTACTAGCAAAAATGGTCCTATAATAACTAATCACTACTAATATGATCACTCTCACTAAAATTTGACCATTGGACGATAATAAACCATGACCAAACTAGTATCAAGAATATGAATTTTGCTAATATCATAGAGTCAAATGGCATGACACTGAGAAGTGTATATAATTAAGGCCCTCCATCTAATATTTAATCAAAAAAGGAGATATATAAGTTTAAGGGGAGATCCCAACAAGTCAATCTAATAATCAACAGCTAGGTATATATCGGGAACCATTACCTAAGCATGATCAGAGGCAAAAGAAACCACCAAAGGATTAGGGTTAAGCCTCCACTTCCAATATAACTGACTATCACTCCATCTAGTACCATTACATTAATACCATAAAAAATTGAGGCCCCAAGAGCCTGCACATCTACCATCCACCCTCCTCACAATCAATAGTGAAATAACATATTATATAGTCACTACATGGTGTGGCAAGATCATAATCCATGGAACATATCCAAAGGACCCATCCACCTCCTCATATCATAAAGTCACTATCCCTAAGAAAGTTTTAATTTCTTATAATAAACCATATGATATCATTCAGTAGCTTGATAAGGCTCCAACCTAAATATCTCTTATGGACCTTCTCGAGACATTATTTGTGCATTATGAGATACTCAATCAAGTCTTAAATGAACTAAAACCCCCAAGGATATTGACACAAGTTAATTTTAGTCTTTAGTCGGTCATTTATCCCCTTCCCAACACATTACATTTAGTGCTCAAGATGTGCCACCTTTAGGCCTTCACCATAAAAATCCATAATTCATTGAGATTTCCATCGCCAATCACAAAATCTCATGGGTAATTATAGATGAGGGATCAACCCTGAATTTGTGTAATCTAGATTTTATTAAAAAGTTAGGGTACTCTAAATATTCATTATGGTCCACTTTGATAATGATTAAAGCATAAGATGATAATGAGAGGCCATCCACAAGCACAATTTATCTTCTTATAATTATGGGACCCATAGTCCACCAAATCCTAATTCATGTAGTGGATGTTGATCTCCCATATAATCTAATTTTAGGATGACTTTGGATTCACAACATGAGATCAGTGCCCTCTACATTGCACAAATGTCTAAAATTCCCACATTCTAAAATGGAGGTCACAATCCTAAGGGAAATTGAACATTTTCATAGCTACAAAATAGACCAATCAAATCTTGATTGTTACTATCCTAACACCAATAGTTCCTCTTATAATCCTAAACCTATGAAATATATCCACACTGATGATCTATCAACCACTTCATCTAAATCCCCAAACTTCACTCACCTCAAAATCACTTACAAGGACTATGGGGAGTATGAATACAAAACTCTCTATGCTATAAATTTTCCACTCTCCCCATGTAGGTATAGGTCCCCTACTATGAGGCAAGATAAACTTGTTACCTATCATTTTGGGTCCATGACCTTTACAAGTTTAGGTATGTTATCATATGCATATTTTGAATAATGTGATGAGTCATGGCTTATTCCTAAAGACAAGGCCTTAGAATTTCATAAACAAAAATACCCCCAACTTCAAAAAATTCTTTAGAACATGAACTATAAGGGAAAAATACTAGGAAAAGAAGAATAGGGTAGGCTAGAACCTATCAGGGTTTAAGAACATCCAAAACATCTTGGCCTAGGGTACAAACCACTAGGCATTGACCAAAATAGTATCATTATGGATACTTTTTTAGTTCTTGAAGAGTCTACTTATGATGAAGAAGTCAAGACATGTTACATCTATAGTATTTATGAATACTTGGCTACCACAAACCTCTTATTTAATACTATTGTTTCCACAATCAACATCTTCCTACACTACCCCATACTCATAAATTAGGACCAAAATAATGATCCATCTTTTTGTCTTCCAAAATGATGAGGCCATCATTGAATACCTAGGAACTAGATATTTTATTTCATCAAGAAACCACAAGAAAGGATTCTCTATCAATCTAAATGAATCCATATTTTGGAGAGAAACAAGAGTTACTAAATCAAATAACAAAAGAAGAATATGATGATAATGATATCTCTCCAAATATTGAAGAAATTTAGTTAACTAATAACAAACAAGAGTCTTAACTAGAATTAGATGCAAAGATTCCATAAAAAATTTCTTTAGGAGAAGAATTACCACTTCCCCCAACATATATTTAAGATTAATCACCTTCTCTCATTGAGGAGGTTATAGAAGTAAACATTGGGATAGATAAAAATCCCAAAATTGTCAAACTAGGGGAAATTATCACATCTAAAGAGTAATAAATCCTCATTGAGCTTCTCAAAGAATATATATATGTATTCACATGGAGCTATTCTAACATGTATGGGTTAGATCCTACCTTGGTGGTACATCACTTAGTGGTTCACATGAATGCCAAACTTGTCAAACAAAAACTTTTCAAAATACACCCTAAATTAGTACTATTAGTCAAAGAAGAGCTATAGAAATTCTTATAAGTTGGGTTTATTCAACCAATTGACTAACTTTGAGTGTATATCAAATATTTTACCTATTACTAAAACATAAGGAGGAATAAAAATCTATATTAGATTATAGGACATAAACAAGGTGTGTCCTAAAGATGACTTTCCCTTATTTAATATCAACATGATCATGGATTCTACCATAGGGTATGAGATGATTTCCCTCATGGATGGTTTATTTATATATAATAAAATTAAAATTGTTCCAAAGATCAACTTAAAAATACATTTGTCACTCTATTGGGACCTTCTACTACCAAGTAATGCCTTTTGGTCTGAAAAATGTAGGAGCCACTTACCAAAGGGCCATGACAGTTATATTACATGATATGATGCACAATATTTTAGAAGATTACATGGATGACATACTAGGAAAGTCTAATCTTTGATCAGAACATCTGATAGTCCTAAGAGAAATTTTTGAGAGGCTCAAGGAATACAAGATTAGGCTAAACCCTAAGAAATATGTATTTAGAGTAACCTTAGGCAACTTTTGGGGTTTATAGTCTCTAGTTGAGGCATTAAAGTAGATCATGCTAAAGTGAAAGATATTGTTGAAACACCTCCTCCTAATATCTTGAAGTAATTGATAATCCTTCAATGGAAACTATAGGCCATCTATTAGTTCATATCATAATTGGTCGATAAAGGTCATCCCTTCACCCATCACTTAAATAAGGAGCTAATTTTGACTAGATTTTGAAATGTCAAAATTCTATTGATAATTTGAAGAAATGTTTAGTATAGACTCTAGTCTTATTACCACCTATCTTAGAAAGGTCATTACTCTTATATATTTTTGCCACACTTTGTGTTATAGGGGTTCTACTAGCTTATCATAATGATGAAGGCAAAGAAAGAGATAATTATTATTTAAGTAGGACTCTAATCTTATATGATCTCAACTACACCCCTATTAAGAAAGCTTACTTGGCTATAATCTTCACCTCATAAAAATTCAAGCACTATATGTTAAATAATCAAGTCAAACTCATAGCTAAGGTTTATCCACTCAAATATATGTTATCTAAATCAGCCCTAACTGGTAGAATGGCCAAATGGATCATGTTATTATAAGAATTTGATATTGAATATGTAAATATAATACCATTAAGGGTAAGTCATCATGGATCAAATAGTATAATCACCCATCATAGATACCAAACCATTAATCATAGCCTTCCTAGATGAATCTATACTAAAAACTGAGAATAAACTAGCTAAAAGTTATATTTTTATGGCTCTTTTACCATGCAAGGGTCAGGAAAAATAATATTTTTGGTAATCCCAAAAGGTGAAATAATCCCAAAATACTTTTGAATCACTTTCCCATGCACAAATAACATTGCTAAATATGAGGCATTAGTTGAAGAATTGCAACTCACCATCCAATGGAATATATAACATCCTTAGGTCTTTGGTTATTCTTAGTTAATTATAAAATAGGTGAATGAAGAGTTCTAGATAAAAGCTAAGAAATCACTTCCTTATAAATAAATGGTTGATCAATTGAAGTAAAAATTTTAGTCAATAACATTTGAGCAAGTTATTAGAGGAAGTAACAAAGCTACCGACTCAATGGACACTATTGGTTCTTTGATAGATCTTCCAAAAGATGTAATTAAAAGAAATTTTTTAGTTGAATAATTATTACTATTATTGACTCATCAAGTAATGTCTCATTATCTAATTTTTGATATACCTAATCCTAGTCTACCCTAGTACCGTGAAATT